>JANAVB010041818.1:15849703-15977776 GCA_029216955.1 Iris pallida | reverse complement strand
CTGTTGGTGTTCGCATGTCATGTCTATAACAACCCATTTGTTTGGAAAAGAAGAGACTTTGAAAACAAGTTCTCATATTAATTACGTTTACGTGTGCTGTACTCCTTCAGTACAGGTTTAGCTAGGGGTGGACAAGGGTCGGACCGGACCCAAATTTGTTGGACCGGACCGAATCCGTTACTTGGCGGGACGGAACGGGACAGGGCCAAAAAATATTGGACCCGGACCGGACCCAATCCGTTTGAACGGGTCCGAAAGGGGTCGACCCGCGGGTCCAAACTAGTCCAAAAAAAAGTTTAAAAAATTTATAATAGTAAACATTTACATATGTTATATTGTCTATAAGAACAAAACAAGTCTAATGTCTTCCCAAACTTCTAGAATTTGTTTAGTAAACAATAAGATATTCTATTATGTATAGACTATAATAACAAAAAATGCTAAAAATTGATATTAAAAAATATATACTCCTAGAAACGGGTCGGGCCGGGATCCCGTTATTTTAAAAATAGGACCCGTCCTGACCCGTTAATGTCACGACCGCCTCGGTCCGCCCCGTTTAAATTCCAAAATTTAGGAACCGACTTGTTTAGACATTTTACGGTTCGGGTCGGATCGGATCCGCGGGTCCTAGAACCGTATATCCACCCCTAGGTTTAGCCAGGGTGGGGTATTTTAATGTGTTGGGTGTACGTATAGACTCGATCATGATTGTGATAGTTATGGATGGTCAGTTGAGTAGACCTTTTTAGTTTAACCTATAATTGAGTTTAACCTTTTCAATATTGTACATAAAAAAAAAATGAAACTTGATCAAGTTTTGGTGATAGAAGAATCTATGAAGATGCAATCAATCTAATGGAAAATTCAACATCCACAGCAACGATATTGATCACTCTGATATTACTGCAATCAGGAACCAATGCAAGGTCATCTGGACTCCTCCACAGGCCAATTTCCTGAAAATAAACTATGATGGGGCGTATCTTGATAGCAAAATGGCAGCAGGAGCTATTCTCAGAGATACAAATGGAAATTTTAAACTTGCAATGTCGAAATCTGTTGAAGGAGGATCCCCTTTGGAAGCTAAAGCTATGGGCATCCAACTTGCAATCGATATTTGTACCAGAGAACATCTTCATTCTGTTATCATCGAAGGAGATTGTAAACCTCTAATTGACTCGATCAACATCATTGAATCAATTCCTCTATGGCGAGTTCGGCATATTGTTGAAGACGCAAGGGCAATTTTACAATCTGATCTTAACTTCAGTTTTAATTACACTCATAGAAGTGCTAATGAATGTGCTCATTCTCTAGCCTCCTACGCTTTGCTTTCCAGTTCTTCTCATACATTGTTGGTTTATGAAGAACTCCTTTCTGCATCAAAATTCATGTTTTACTTGACATGAAAATTGTAACTACCTAATTTCTTAATGAAAGTTTTGTTTAAAAAAAAAAAAAAAAGTCAGTGTCAACCTTCAGGCCTTTGCTAGCTGCTTGTGTTCGTGTTCTCTCCATTGAGTTTAGTCTTAATGACGCACTTCTTGTGCAGCCCACGCAGAGACGAGGAATACAAAATCTTTCAACAGACAACAAATTGATCTGTTCTGCTATACTCAGGTTGCTGAATTTGTCCACCATGTAATGTACTTCCTTCTGAAATTTTGACAAGTTCAAGTAATCCAGCCACATGTATTTATTTGCCTCGTGCTCTTCTCTTATGCATGTCAAACTAGGTTAAAGCATTGAACATCGATGAATCTTTGGGTTCTATCTCGTTTGATCATAACGTCACATCGAATAGAAAATACAAGCATGAAATATATATAATTGGAATTGGTCCACTCTTAATAAGTAGTTTTTCTATATTAGTTCAATGTCATATCTAAGAGCATCATTAGTAGTTGGGACTCTCCAATGCAATTTGGAGTCCAAAATTTCAAAAAAAAAGGTAAATGTAGAATGGGTTGGATTTGTATGAGAATAGTAGGAAATATAAAGTGAGCTCCGGTCCCAAAAATTGTGTGGTCAAAAATTAATGTAGGAAAAAAATAATATAAAGTTTAGAATCTAGAAAATTGGACTCCAATTTGGAACTTACTATTCTACAAAAAGAGTTTCTACAATCTAGAATCTAAAAATTGGGAGGCCCAACCCTTAGCACTCATGGATGGGTTGGAAATTGTAAAAATTGGGACTAGGATGAGACTTATTATTCTACAAATAGCTCCTACATTCTAAATCTAGAATCTAGAAAATGGGATAGGCCTTATTAATGATGCTCTAATGGAGTAACTTTTATTTACATCACACGGCAGCTAGCGTCGGCTAAAATGCACCTACAGAAGTTTTCTGTTGAACAAATCAATGGTGCATGTTGATTTTGGTGAAATATAAATCAACGCTTGCATGTTTATTTGTTGGAAAAAAATCTTCCATATTTGGGTTCGATAGTTTTTTTATTCGAAATCAATGGTTTCATTGATTTTAGTGAAAATCTTACATTTCTTTTCTCTTATGTTTCCATACATGGATTCGATTGTTTCCATACATGGGTTCGATTTGATTTTTTGTTGTAGAAATCAAAGCCAACATATTGATTTCTAGATCTACGAATGTCTGGAGATGAGAAGTTGAGAATTTTACACGGAATTCTAGATCATGCTTAATTTTTGGAAGAAATCTTCAGTACGTGGTTCGATTTGGTTTGCTGTTGTAGAAATCAAAGCCAACATGTTGATTTCTAGATCTACGAATTTCTGGAGATGAGAAGTTGAGAATGTTGGAGTGGATGGGGTTTCCAACCTATGTGGAGAAGACCCTGGAGTGCGACGAGCGTCGTCGTCGTCTGTATGTCAAAAAGCTCGAAAAGATGACGAGGCCATTCGAAGACGAAGGAGAAACTCGGAAGCCTGTATCGTCGGACATATAAAAAAAAATTAGATTTTATGTTCTAGAAATCAATGGTTGCATGTTGATTTGGTGAAAATCTCATATTTCTACCTCTTTGACTGTAGAAATCATGTTTAATATTTGGAAGAAATATTCCATACGTGGGTTTGATTAGGTTTTATATTATAGAAATCAATGGTAGCATGTTGATTATGGTGAAAATCTCATATTTCAATCGCTTTTGTTGTAGAGATGGAAGCATGCATGTTTAATTTTTGGAAGAAACGTTTTTTTTTTTTTTTTTTTTGTGTTCTAGAAATCAATATATAATTGCATGTTGATTTTGGTAAAAATCTCCTGTTTTTTTTTTCCTCCTCTTGTTGATTGATTGAAACTTACTAATAGTATTTTAAACACTACACCCAAAAAAGAATTTTCTCACGGTTGTACCCGTGACCATGATTTTTCATCCCCTTTATTTCTTGACTAAGGCATCTCCGATGAGGTTTATATCTCTCCTATTTCTACGGTGGATACCCTTTTGAAAAACTTCTTCCCACAATGGATTATATTTCAATTTTCATCCTATGTAGTGCTGATGTAGGATGGAGAATTTGTATCATAGTTTCTACATGCAGAATTCTCATAAAATTTCTCCATCTCTCATATAAATTAATATTGGGTCTTACTTTCAAAATAAATCATTAAATTGACAAATTTTTTTTTGCCACATAAGATAGAAATTGAGAAATATTTGAGAGTATTTTTTGTACAATTTCTATTTATGAACTCTGTTAACAAACTAAATCATTAAATTGACCATTTTATTTTTTGCCACGTAAGATAGAAATTGAGAACTATTGGAGAGTATTTTTGTTGTACAATTTCTATTTATAAACTCTGTCAACTATGATAGAAATTTCCTTATAGTATAATGCAAAGTAGGGTAGAAACTCAATTTAAAAAATCCAAAATCCCCATTGGAGATAGTCTAATACAACATGACATATTTGTCATGGAGAAATACCAACTTTTGTCATGGTAATAAACATGATGACACCAACTTTTGTCATGATTTGACCGTTATAACACCTACTTTTGCCACTGTTTTAACCGTTACAACACCAACTTTTGTTACGGTTAGCCGTCGCAATACCAACTTTTGTCACGGTTTTAACCATTGCAAATTATTTCAATTTTGTATTTCAAGTTTTATCACGAATATAACCATTACAAATCAGACTTTTGAAATATACAGTAAGTTTTTATTTATCCTGAAAACTGTATCAACCAATATTACAAGGGAAATTTTGAGTGGCACCCCACTTTATTTCTGCATATTCAAAGTGCACCCCACAAGTTTACAACAATGTAAGGTACCCCCCACTTTTGACGATTTCCGTCCCAACTTACGGTCAACCCCTTTGACTATTTTTTAACCAAAATACCCCAGTCTTCTTTTCCGTATCCTCCTATGTTTTCAGTGTCTGCCCCCTCCCCGCCGTCGGCGTGCCTCCGCCGCCCCCCTTCGTCGGGCCCTAGCGCCGCCCCCACTACTAGAATAAGTCATATTAGCGACGCAATTAGCGACGTTTTAGTAAAACGTCGCTACCTTTTAAGGAATTAGCGACGTATTTTATAAACGTCGCAACACGTCACTAATACCGACGGTCGGCGACGTTTTGCGACTTTTTTTGTATAAAAAAACATACGTCGTGGATTTGTCGGTGAACGTCGCTAAAATCAGTAATATTAGCGACGTTCGGCGACGTATTGCGACTACTTTTTGTATAAAAAAAAGTACGTCGCGGATACATCGGTAAACGTCGATAATATCACTGATATTAGCGACGGTTACCGACGGCACATAATGACGTCGCTAAAACGTTTCAAATAGGGTTCCGCTGGCCCGATCGATTTTATTTTTCACCCAAAATTTCATTCTTCCGCTCGAAAGCCCCAAATCTTTCTCCCACCGGCGACCAACCCCCCCTCCCCCGCGGCTTCCTCCCTCCCTGCGGCGACCCCTCCCCGCGGTGACCCCTTTCCCCGCGGTGACCCCCGTTCCTCCGGCGTCCCCCCTCAATCGGCGACCCTCCGCTGCTCCTCCACCGTCGAGTCTCCTCGTCGACGCCGACCCGAACAGTCCCCTCCGCCGCTGCTCCAGCCCCGACCCCGACCCGATTCCGACCAAGGCAGGTAAACCCTAACCCTATCTCCCTCCTCCTGATGTGCTGACACAGACATGATACGACACGCTGACACGACACAATAATTTAGACAGTATTTTTAGACGAGTGCCATAGCTATCAGTTGTTGAGACGGCTATAGACAAATATTATTTTAGAAAATATAAATGGCATCAACACTTTCCCAGAAATTCAATGTTAGTTGGAAAAAAAATTCAATTGGATTGGCTCTCGAGAAGGCAGGCACAAGCAAACCATCTGCACTCGCCCACCATTTTCCTGGGCATTTCATCTGGGACGACTCTAGCGACCCTTTAATTACTGGTTAAGCAACTACTATCTAGTGCTGGAAAAATTATTCAGTCTCGGAAAAACTCGGGACCGCAGCTGTGCCCGCAACCCCAACCACCCCCACCCCCACCGCCCCCCCACCCCACCCCAAACCCCCCTCCAATAACGGTCCGACATCTAGCGTACAGGCCAGGATCACAGTCCATGTAGCACTGCTCTAAGTCTCAACTCTTTACTGATAGTGCTATGATACACTAGAATAGAAACGACTCATGAAGTTAGATTGTTCTATTCAGGAATAGTTTCCTTTAAATGGTTCGCGGAAAGGGAATGAAAGGAAATCTATTTCTTATTCTTAATTCGTTTCCTTTGAAAAATTACAATTTTATCAATTTTTCTTTCCAGTGTCTGGAAATACCAAAGAAATTGGAAGAAAAAGTGAATCATTGAATTGGTGGACACATACGAACCAAACGGGGCCTAATAGTGATGATATTGAAAGAATGAAAAGAGTAATGTGTCATGACACTACTGATACGAGTTATCGTTACTGTCACTGTCATATCGTGAGTCCGGACTACGGAATAGCATTGGTTTGAGACTGTCCTAGGTTTGGTTTGGAGCTGTCATGGTACTATTCCCCTCTATTTAAGTCAGAGTACTTCGTCCCCCCTCATATTTGTGTCATACTAAGTGATTTTGATATCTAATATACTAAGGAGTATCCTAGTACCTACAGTTTATAGAGTATCCTAGAAGTGTAGGTATGATTGGTATATCGTATTACATAGAGTGTATAGAGTATCCTTTCGGTCTATAAGAGTTACTTCACTCATTTTGTCAAGACAAGTAAACTTTTTAAATGTTGACGGTATATATACCGTCAACATTTGGTTTTGCCTTGTAGCTACAGGCAGTTGCCTGCATTTTGCCTTATAACTTGGCCTTTGGCCTGTGCTTGAGCAGTGTGGACTTCCAGGTTAGGGTGTTAGTTCATGATTAGCATTGTTTAGATATTAGTTTCAGTTAAAGGGTTAGTTTAGATTAGGATATTAGTTTATGTTAGAAGGAATATGAGAGTTAGTAGATGTTAAAGTAGGATATTAATTTATTAGTTAGGATAGATAGTTTGAGTTAGGATACTGCGCAAGCATAGGCCAAAGGGTCGATATTGGATATTAATTTAAAAAGTTTTACCTTTCTTGACAAACTGGATGAAGTAACTCTTGTAGACCCAAAGGGTCGATATTGGACAGTTGGTGTCGTGTACTCCTACAAGTACAATCATACCTTGACAGACACCTTTTTTACAAGAGGTTGGGGAGAAATTGGGATGAGTATCAGAATCGGTATCGGATTAGTATCGACCGTATCGGATTAGTATCGGCCGTATGTACTTAGTGTCGCATACTCCTACAAGTACAATTATACCTCGACCGTATGTACTTAGTATCGACCGTATCGGATTAGTATCGGTCTATCGGATACGACACTTTGACACAAGACAGTTGTTTTAGTCCTAACACAGTTGTTTTTGTTTCTTCCTTCAAATTCTTTGTTTGTAATATGTAGAATGAATGAACAGTTTATGTTGATCCTTGTGGTTGGAATAGGATTCAGCTTAGCACTTGTCTCTAAATAGACCCCTAGTGTGAGTAATAGTGAAGCTGTGTCAATGAGTAAAATGTCACCAATAATCTCAATTTCTCTAAACTGTCACTCTCTACTGACCTCTATCTAAATTACACACCCATATCTAAACTGCCTTAACATTCATTCACTGACTGCAATGTGCATGTATCTATCTTACAGAATTATCCTCAATTGGATATGGATATGAATTACTACTTACGGAATCGTTCGTGGATGTACAACCGTCATCCTGATGACATATGCGTGTGCGAAATGAATTCATAGAGGGTGTACAGCAGTTCCTGTAGTTTGCCAAGGCGTTCCCTCAGTACATGGACGGTACCAAATTAAGTGTCCGTGTGTGAGATGTCGCAACTTGAAATATCATCCAAAAGTGGAAGTCACGTATCATTTATACTCGAAGGGTTTCACGCCGAATTACTATCAGTGGAGCACGCACGGAGAACTTGTGTCTTTAGCATCGGAGTATGAGCCTTATGTGGATGTCCACAACAATGTTGCTTACGACGATGGGTTGGTGAACATAATTTTTGATGCGGCGGGACCTAGTTTCGATCCGGACGATCATGATGCACCTGAAAAGGCACCGAACGCCGATGCTGCACAGCTCATGGAGTTGCTGGAGAATGCAAGGACTCCATTATATCCTGGTTGTGAAGATCATTCACCGTTGGAGGTGGTTACAAGATTGTTGAGCATCAAGTCCGATTTTAACATGTCGTAAGATTGCTACAACCGTCTTATGGAGTTGCTTATAGAAATATTGCCTGAGGGTGCTAAGTTGCCTAAAGACCTCTACCGGTCTAAGACGATGGTGAGATCGCTCTGGATGGGATACGAGAAAATCGATGCGTCGCAACGGGTGCATGTTGTACTACAAAGACGACAAGGATGAAGACGCCTGCAGATTTTGTGGTGCCGATCGCTACAAGGGCAATGGTAGAAGAAAGTTTGTCGGTGCCAGGAAGCCTACTGATTCGATGTACTTCTTGCCGTTGCGCCACGGTTGCAGTGGTTGTTTATGGTGAAGGAAACTACGTACAGAAAACATGAGTTGGCATAAGCGGAAAAAGGCCGAAGAAGTGTTGGATCACCCATCTGATGGAGAAGCATGGAAGCACTTTGATCGAGAGTATCCAGATTTTGCTTCTGATCCACGTAATGTTAGATTGAGTCTCTGCTCCGACGGTTTTACCCCATTCGGACTTTCGGGATCCCAGTATTCGTATTGGCCTGTGATCGTCACTCCGTACAATCTACCGCTTTGGATGTGCATGAAGACTTCGTATATGTTCCTCACCGTTATTATCCTAGGTCCGAACAATCCGAAAAGGAACATCGATGTGTATTTACAGCTATTGATTAATGAGTTGAATCAGCTGTAGGAAGTAGGTTCCAACACGTACAATGTATCTAGAAAACAAAATTTTTAGATGCGGACATCACTTATGTGGACCATCAACAACTTTTCGGCCTATGGTATGTTATTTGGATGGAGCACGCGTGGTCGTCTTTCATGTCCGTATTGCATGGACCGCATTAAGGCTTTCCATTTGAAACACGGAGGTAAACCGTGCTTCTTCGATTGTTATCGATAATTTCTGCGAAGGATCATCCGTACCGGAAGAACATGAATGATTTTCGTGCTGGCGTTGTGGAGAAGGCTAATCCTCTGCCAAGGTGGCCCGGATACACGATATGGAAAGAGGTAAAAGATTTACCAAGAGCTATTGAAGATCCTCCTACGAGCTACAAGTGTGACAGATTTGGTCGCACTCATAACTGGACGAAGAGGAGTATATTCTGGGATCTGCCATATTGGAGCACCAATCTGATTAGACATAACCTTGATGTCATGCATATCGAGAAGAATATGTTTGACAACATAATTAATACTGTAATGGACGTAAAGTGGAAGACGAAAGACAATCCAAAGGCTAGATTGGACTTGGAAGAAATATGTAGACGTCCTGCATTGCATTTGATAGTGGACGGGAATGGGAAGTTGAAGCAGCCTAAGGTAATTTTCTCACTGGAGAAGGAGGATAAAGTGAGACTTTGTAGGTGGATTCAAGGTCTGAAATTTTCAGACGGGTATGTTTCGAACTTGAGAAGATGCGTCGACCTCAAGGAGAACAAACTGACAGGTATGAAGAGCCATGATTGTCACGTATTCATGGAGAGGTTAATTCCGATTGCATTTCAGAAATTATTACCCCCGGTTGTTTGGGATCCATTGACCGAGCTTAGCATATTCTTCAGAGATCTTTATTCTAGTAAGTTGCTCATCGATTGTCTAGAAAAGCAGGAGAACGATATTGCGGTAACACTGTGCAAGCTAGAGAAGGTATTTCCTCCTGGATTCTTCGACTCCATGGAGCATTTGCCAATTCATCTTTCCTACGAAGGACGTGTTGGTGGGCCCGTTGGTTATCGGTGGATGTACCAGTTTGAGCGACATTTGAACCACCTAAAGAGGAAGGTGAAAAACAAGGCTCGGGTCGAGGGTTCTATTTGTGAAGCCTATATTCTCGAGGAGATTACAAACTTATGCTCGACATATTTCAAACCTCATGTTGCTACGAATAGAACGAGGGCTCCGAAAAACGACGACGGTTATCAAGAATCTAATGATGGAATACTGAAAGTATTCAATGCGTCCGGAAAGCCTTCGGGGAAAATGAAGAAGAGATATTTGAATGACGAAGAGCTAAGGACTGCTCAGTTGTATGTATTACTCAATTGCGACGAGGATGAAGTGGAGAAGCTAGAGGGGTAAGTAATTAATGATAAGTTTATGTCATCTCAATGTAATAGTATAAGCTAATATTATTGTACTAATCGGCGGTTGCTTCATTGTTTTTCAGCACATATAATGCTGAGTTGAGGTCGGTTAGACCCTACCTAACAGACGAAGCATTAGAACAAGAAATGAGACGTCATTTTCCTTCTTGGTTGAGCGAATATGTAAGCAGCCCGGTAATTACTGGCCTCTTTTAATGCAACTGCACAATAAATAACTTACTATCTCTTCTTTGGTATTCAGGTCGATCGTCTAATTTCACCCGAGATTGAATTAATTAGAACTCTTGCCAAGGGACCAATTACTTTTGTTAAAATATGGCCAAGTTACTGTGTCAATGGCTTTCAGTTCAAGTCAACAAATGCTCCGATCAGAGACAGCTTCCTGGATCTTGATTCCACGAAAAACAGTTGTTTGTGTATCAAATCTTCGAACAACAAAGATGTCGATCTAGGAAATGATTTCTTTGGCATCTTGCGAGAGATTGTGGAGTTGACATATAATTATGGCAGAAAACCTGCAAAGATCGTGTTGTTCAAGTGTGAATGGTTCGATCCGACTAAAAATCCAGGTTAGAAAATTGACAAGCATGGTCTTGTGGATATAGACTACAAGCGTAGATATCAAGGCTACGAACCATTTGTCCTAGCACCTCAAGCTCAGCTCGTGTACTTCACAGCTTATCCGAGACGGGGAGCAACGAAGTCTGACTGGTGGACAGTATGCAAGACTGAAGCTAGAGATACTTTTAATGTTGACAAAAAAGCTTATCAGGAGGACGAGCTACCTCTTGTAACCAATATTTTTGATATGGACTCCACGGAAGTTACGTATTACACGACACATAATGTAGAAGATGTACAATTATCCGAAGAGGAAGACGAAGCCGACGAAGGCGAAGACGAAAGTGAAGATGAGGAGGAAGATGAGGTCGAGGAAGACGAACAAGATGATTATTCTGAAGATGATTGAGAGAGACATACTTTCATTTTCTTATTATGTAGAGTTGGTTATTATCTAGTCTTGGTTATTATCTGAATTTACTATCTGGACTTAGATGTTTCTTGTAGAATGTACTATCTGAACTTAGATGTTTCTTGTAAAATATACTATCTGGACTTAGATGTTTCTTGTAAAATGTATCATCATATGTTGTCGTGGTTATTATCTTGTCTTTGTTGCACTTTCATATTTCTAGTCTTTATTATTTGTTGTCTTTGTTGTAGCTCATCATATGTTGTTATCAGGCATGACAAGTCGTCGCAGATCGTTTCGTATTTCTCGACATGGGGCACGGGGTACTGATACTGGCAGAGGACAGGGTACTTGTAGTGCCCCGTCCCGCTCAGTCAATCGGAGGAATCGAAACGCTGACGGCGTTCGGACTTAACATGCAACGGCGACTTGAAGACTCGCTCGGTCAAGGCGGCCGCTCGCTCAGGTGGGATAGTTTCGGTGAACTTGCCTCATCTTAGCCTTCACATAATAAATTGCATGTTTTCAACTCGCACAAGTAGGCTTGATAATAAAAGAGACGAATCCACATAGCTAAAGTGAATAATCCCGACAGGTCGAATTGAGTTAGAATATGGAAAGGTCCAACGGTCGGCTTAGAGTTGGTGTACGGCGTGCTTTGAAAATGATACTCGATCCTTTGTTCCGTGGCTTGGAAGAAGAAAAGTTGGTTGAGTAGGCGAAGTTATGATCGTAGCCTAAGTCATAGGCGTCGCCCACATAAATTCTTCATAAAGCATGCACGGTCCCATCGTCCAAGGCTTGGCATAGCCTTGGCTTGTCCATGAGTTAAGTTGCGTTGAGCGGCTTGTGACCTAAGTTTAGACACCCGAGCGACTTGGCCGTTCAAGTCGAATGCGTGCACGGCACGATCCATTAAGGCAAAGCTTGATGCAGCCTTTGCTCGTTAAGTTGTTGCGAAGTTAAGTTAGGCAAAGTTATACCGATCGACCTAAGATATTATAAGTACCATCCCGCTCTTTCATGGTTTGTCAAAGTTAAGTAGTCCCACGATCTCAAGGCCCGTCGACTTGGGTAGGAGTGTCGCGTAGAGCACGATTGGCTTAAGGCACGATGCATGGACTTAGTGTTTAAGGCAAGGACCACAATTGATTCAAAGTGAGTTTTGAGAAAGGACTATCAAATAGGCGTTCATGAGTTGAACCAAATGATAGGGTAACAAGGAAAGAATGCTCGCGACCGTGGGTCATCGAGGGGTCTCAAGGAAAGAATGCTCGTGGCCGTGGGTCGTCGAGGGGTCTCAAGGATAGAAGTCTTGAACTTGGTTTTGAAAGAGATGGTAACACTGAAAGAAGAATGACTGTGTAAGACGTCAGTTTGAGTCGAGTCTTGCATGGTCATGGACAACTTGTACCAGGTAAAAAGGAAGGGTTTCCTCGGATCGATAACCTGGGGCCACAGGACCTATCCGGCCTAGGAGGAAACACGTATAGCTGTGCCAGGTAGAGGCAACAGGTATTCGATGGACGGTCATTGGGGCTCTCTACTTGCTTTGACCGGACCATCCTATACGCCAGCTATGAGTCCAGGATGGCTTGTTCTGCCAGTGACCCGTGTTCATATAGATGTCGGCAAAAAGGCGGCTATCCGCGTGTATGCCTTTGGAATTGATCGGCTCGGGTTCTGCGGTGGTGGAGCACGGGCGTGCGGGGGCAGCGGGCTGCGGGGTCGCCGGGCTCGGCGACGGAGGGAGGTCGATCGGGAAGGCCTCGGGAACGGTCGGGATCGGCCTGGACGCGGGGACTGCGACGACGGCTGGGTCGGGCGGAGCCGTGCGGGGTCGGGGCTGCCCCTGGATGGTCGACGGTGGGACTGAAGGCGCTGGAGGATGGCTCCAAGGTCGAGCCGGAAATGGCTAGGGCACGATTTGGGCTAGAGGAGGAGTTGGAAATGGAGGAAGATGGTGAGAATGGAGTGAAGAGAAGGAAAATATATATATATATATATATATATATATATATATATATATAGGGAAAGAGGGAGCTGCTGTTACGGAAAAGGGAAGAGGAGGGGGCTCGGCGGTTTTGGATGTGAAGGGAGCTCGGGTCGGCCTCCAGCTTCCAACAGAAGGAGGAGGGTTAAAAGAAGTTAATTAAGTGAGTTTAAGAGAGAGAAAGCTTTAATAAGAGTTAAGAAAAAGAAAAAGAAAAAGAATCATTTTTCTTTTAGATAAGAGAAATAAATTTTATGCTTATAAATATATATTTAAGGGACTTAAAGATTTGTTTCGGTAAAACCGAAATTGGGTTTTGAGACGGGTTCGGGACGATCAAATCAACACTAAAAATTCCAGAAAATAATAATATTTTTTTTAAAAAATATGATTTTTTCTAATTTAACAATTAATAATGATAATAATAATAACTTAACAAACAAATTTATCCAATTAAATAAAAATAAAATTTTACGGGTTTTACAGAACATGATGCTTGGGGCCTAAGATGTGGCTTCAACATAGGCGACATGCTTGGCACAGGAATGTGGCGTCGAGTCGTAAGTCTTGGCATATAAGTTGCATGTGTTGGAGAATGAGTTGTCTGGAGTTTAAGTCAGGAACCGCCGGAAGGCAAAGTCGGTCGACACAAGTTCAGAAGTCTTGATTGGGTCAGTTGGTGATAAAAAAATAGCAAGGGCCGCGAGGCGGTGACATGGTTAAGTCAGATTGAGTGGCGAGACAAGGCACAATAAAGGAGGTAGCACGGTCGCATAGAAATGGAGTCTCATCGTGTAGTTGCGTGTCTGATTTTGGGCCGAAAGGCAAACACGGCTTGATAGGTTAACGTTGTTGGCACGAGAAGGGTCTAGAGGCAAGGTATGGGCTAACATTGTTGTTGCAAGCACGGGATGGTATTGAGGCACGAAATAGGCCAAGGCGTCTGACCTAAAACTGATCCTAAGGCAAGAGTAGAAAGACAATCGTAAAGGGGCTATATTGCACAAAGTAAATCAAACATGTTGGTTTTGTATGGGTGGACAAGGAGCACATTCCACCAGTACAGTTGAGTACTGACACCCACATAGTTTTCATGTGCAGGCACAGGTAGAAGCTCGTGGCACGGAACTCGCTTGGATGCGTTGAGGCACGGAGTTCCTTGGCGATTCGAAGCGTGCGGCCGCATGGAGTCAAGACTTATACAGGACATAATGTATGGACATCGCCTTCCGAAGCATCCGCTGGCTCAAGACATGTATTGAGAGATGAGAGAGAGCTGAGTGACTTGTAATGTGAGCTTGAGTGAGCTTGAGAGACTTGTAATCTTGGCCTTGCGTCCCATTGTAACCTTTGTTTCAATATCAATAAAAGAGTGTTTTGCAATGACTTGTGTTTTGCTTCAAATTCCGCTGCTGTTATTCAATGTCTCTGCTTGGAACTTCTGTGCGACGACCCCGTCACAGCCGCTGAAATCGGCCGCTATGGAACCCGCCTTGCACGAGCGCAACCTACGCTCGTGCGGCATCACGCCTTAGCGAGGACGATCGCTCCTATGGAAGCGGGGCGTGACATAATGGTATCAGAGCACGGCTTTATGTCCTTGGACTATCGATTGAATTCTTTAACTCTGTTGTTTTCGCAAACTCTGAATTATTGCTTCTGCAAAGTTGATATCGTTGTTGCGCTCTCTCAAATGTCCCACGGGAAGTCCATACAATAAGTCTAACTATTTTGCAAAATATAGAAGAACAGTTTTTGACAAGAAACAAAAAGATAGTTCGCATAAGCACGGTTGGCTAAGTCGGGCTGGACATGTACACTAAAGTTGTATCGACCTTAGAAAAGTCGAGTGTGGGATTCAAATTTTGTCGGACAAGAAAGAGTTGAACTCAATTGAGTAAAAGTGAGATGAATATCGATATGGGTGCTATCGAGCGATGATAACGTCGGTGCGATTTGGATGAGCGTACTTGGAAGTAGTGGAATGGTTCGAACGGGATTCGAAGAAGTCAATTTTGATTCGAATGATAGTTTGAGAATTTGTTGAATGACTTCGTTCCTGAGTGGTGTTTGCGATAGTCTCAGGAATGTCGATCGATCGATTAAGGATGTGTGGTGTCGATGAGTCTATCAGCAAGCGTCGCGTGGATGCAAAGCCTTAGATTGAATATGATTGAGCAAAATATAGTCTTGAAGATTTTGATGAGTCGATTCGAACAACTTATAAATTGACGCGCACGGAACGTGCACGGGATTGAGGATTGTGCGAAGTATAAAAAACAAGAATGATTGAGTAGGTGAAATCAAATCGAGGGAAAGTTAGGGTAAAGCGAATGGATGACTTGATCGAGGAAATTTATACGGATCGTATACGAAAAGTTAGCACGACAGGTAGATAGCGTGCATGAAAGGTTTGAATTTTGAAGTTACGTAATGACTCTAAGGATTGGATTGAATGTTGCTCGATGATTTGAGTTAGCAAGGAATGATGCAAATTGAGGAAATACGTTGGTCGATGACTTAAGATAAACGGATGAACAATACGTGAAATTGGTTTGAGGAAATTGATGTTGTGAATGATTCGAGGGATAATGATCGAACTTGAGTTTAAATGTTGAGGAGATTATCCAGTCGGACGATAGCACTATTCGTACGACTCAAAATTTGTTGCAAAGAAAGATCGTCAGGTTACGCATGTCATCGATGGTATTAAGGCGTATCAAAGATCGATATGCTATAACTCGGGGGTACTCTGACTCGGCGAATGACGATCATGCAAGTATTATTGTTCGATTGGATGCTATACTTAGGATTTTATTTAGATGAATGTTGGATGAAAACAGAAGTATCTTGATGGTTACGCAGATAACCACAGCATCGACATTCTTGTCTTGCACGAGCGCAACTCGAGCCTCGCATATGCGTCGCATCAGATTTGGAACGATTGTTCTGCGTGAGCGCTGACATGGTGATTCATGTCATGGGAATGATCGAACTCGAAAAATCAGGATGCAGAACTTTGATTGTCTCGACTTGTCGGTTTGATGCGAAGGAAAATTTGAGGATGTTAGGACTTGCGATTGATGAATGAAATAAACTTGAGGATTGATAGGTCCAATCTGCGCATCAAGAATGAATTAGTCTAGACTCGAACAAGAGTTACGTCCCGATGAGGATGATTGACCCGCGGGAGCGTACATGGTGATTCATGCCCACCGTGGAAAATCTGACTCGCGTGAGATCGGAGCGCAACGTATTGTTAAGTCAGATGACCTTGTGATCGATTTCGTGAATTGGGATAAATGACTTAGGGAATATGAGATGTGAATTATGGTTTAGCGATGAAATGTGTCGTAGAGTGCTTGACTTGGAAGGATCGATAGGCGGAGTATGTCGAACGTGTTCGAAGAGATAGACTATGTGAAATGGCTTGCTAGTAGAGCGATATTGATGTGTCGAAGATTTGGTTGAGTGAACTTACGATAGGATGGCTTTGCTGAATGACTCGGACCCCGTACGACGAAATATTGGGATGTTTGTAGGCAATCTATGCTCGAAGTCTAGAAATCGGTGTGACGTGAGCTTGGGCAGAAAACCCCGTACTATCAACTTGGTTTAACCTTAGGATGGGGTCAGTGATGATATTGTTGTTGGGAACTATGATTCCAATACTGACGATTAACTTTAGCCTAAAGACATAGCCTAGCGATTAGGCAGACGTCCTGGCACGAAGACATAAGAATTATGGAGGTACCACTCGCGAGTATCGGTTGACATGCATGTATATCAAGGACGCTTGAATATTTGCACGATCTGACTCGAGTGGTGATGGCGAGATTCGCTATCACGAGGCTTGGTTGAAATGCATGTATTTTGGGGACGCCTAAAATATGTGCACGATCCAACTAAGTGATACGTTGAATCAAGTGAGACTTGAAGAACGGGGAAGTGTCAAGGATTTTGAGATCGTGAGTCTTGAAGAAAAGATTTTGGGTAGCACGAGCGTGGCTCGGATTTGAGGGAACGCATAGGAGAAATGTGTGTGAGAGTCGTTGAACGTTCGAGTGATAAGTCAATGAATAAGTACTCAGTTAGTTTCGAGGATGAAACTTTTTCTGAGTGGTGTATGATGTAGTGTCCCGTCCCGCTCAGTCAATCGGAGGAATCGAAATACTGACGGCGTTCGAAATTAACATACAACGGCGACTTGAAGGCTCGCTCGGTCAAGGCGGCCGCTCGCTCAGATGGGGTAGTTTCGGTGAACTTGCCTCATCTTAGCCTTCACATAATAAATCGCATGTTTTCAACTCGCACAAGTAGGCTTGATAATAAAAGAGACGAATCCATATAGCTAAAGGGAATAATCTCGACAGGTCGAATTGAGTTAGAATATGGAAAGGTCCAACGGTCGGCTTAGAGTTGGTGTACGGCGTGCTTTGAAAATGACACTCGATCCTTCGTCCCGTGGCTTGGAAAAAGGAAAGTTGGTTGAGTAGGCGAAGTTATGATCGTAGCCTAAGTCATAGGCGTCGCCCGCATGAATGCTTCATAAAGCATGCATGGTCCCATCGTCCAAGGCTTGGCATAGCCTTGGCTTGCCCATAAGTTAAGTTGCGTTGAGCGGCTTGTGACCTAAGTCTAGGCACCCGAGCGACTTGGTCGTTCAAGTCGAATGCGTGCACGGCACGATCTATTAAGGCAAAGCTTGACGCAGCCTTTGCTCATTAAGTTGTTGCGAAGTTAAGTTAGGCAAAGTTATGTCGATCTACCTAAGACATTACAAGTACCGTCCCGCTCTTTCGTGGTTTGTCAAAGTTAAGTAGTCCCACGATCTCAAGGCCCGTCGACTTGGACAGTGTTTTCCATAAATAAATTCCTTTATTTATTGTGTATCTGGGAAAATTACAACTGTGGGAATCTGATCTAGAAGACGATCACTTTATCCCTTGGACTATGCGAAGAAGAAAAGCTCTCGAAATTTTGATAGTAGATAACTATGTATCTGTACAATGAATGAGAAAAAGAACTCTATTTATAGAGTCAAAAATAATTACTGAAAAGATAACTGTCTTCACAGCCTGTGCTTAGTTGAAAATCACGCAGAATTTAACATACGTAAGATTGTGAGCAGTTACTGGACGTGGCCTGTAACTGTTGGACACATGGCAATCATGCATGAGTCGTGTGCAAGTTACAGGACACGCAGGCGAGAGATCAGTGGCATGGCTGCCACGTACTCCAATTTGATGAAATCTATTTAGACTTGTTGAAGACGAAATCCACGCAGACTCGGGGTAGAAAGCTTCAAAATCTATGCAAACTTGGGGCAGGAAGCTTCAGAATCCATGCAGATTTGGTGAAGAAAACTTCAGAATCCACGCAGATTTGAGAAAGAAAACTTCAGAATCCACGCAGATTTGAGGGAAAGCTCAAAATACACGCAGACTTGAGATAGGACTGCCAGCTGTCTTGATTCAGCGTGCCTCGACTGACACAAAATCTCTGATAGTGATTGCTTTTGTCAGTCACATTAAATGACAAGAAGCTCTTTTGGTACGGCAACTTGACGAAGGTTGAATCTTGCTGAAGAAGATTTCGAAAATCACGCAATAGACGGCTGTGATCTCTCGAATTCTGTGCATATGTGGCATATGAAGAGACATTCTTCGACTGTTGTGCTGTCAGTCATAATTACTCTCTGACAAATGATGAGTTGTCTCCTCAGCGTGATTTATAAATATTGTCCTGATCAACTGAGCGTGACTTTTGACTCTGTCCTGATCAACTCAGCGTGACTGTCATTTTTAAAGGCCTACAAGACCTCCTTCAAAGTTTTCGAAAAATTGAAAAGACTTCAAAATTTTCGAAATACTTTGAAAATAAGATGATAAAATGAAATCAGTCACGCTGAGATGACTTCAAATTTTTCGTAAGTCGAAAAGACTTCGAAGTTCTTTGAAAACATCCAAATGAACTTATTAAATGTCATAATGACTCTTCGTTCTCCGAGACTGATTGCATCCAATTCATGGTGGAATATGAACCGCCGGCGAGCTCTGTTATATAAACAGGGAGAGGATTCATTTAATCTTCATCTTACGTCAACATGACACCAAAGGAGAAAGCTGAGGAAGAAGCACGCAAGTTGGGCTTTTGTTCCCATGGTGATCCCACTTTTGAGGGTAAAGAACCGGAGCCTCTGGTTTTCGAGTTCAAAGACGATCCCATACAATTAGCCAAGAATTTCTTGAGCTATTTTGGCTTGGATGGCTCGTCTTCTTCTGATGGACGTAGCCTTGCAGAGCAGCGTGAAATGTTGAAGGCTCTGTTACACCGTATGGGAGTCAAGAGCGTAGAAGAACTGGGCACTAAGCTCAGTCGCTCTGCTAAATAGAGCGTGTCTTTTATGCTTTTGTCTTCTTTTGAAAATGTTGCACTTCTTCTTTTGTCTTTTGTAAGGCCATCAGTGCCTGTCTTGAAGAATGTAGTACAACTTTTGTGTTTGAACAGCGTGCATTAATGAAGAATGTTAATTAGCACTCTTTGACTGTTTCTAATGTTGCGATGTCTTCCAAAGCACACGTGTCATTCATTCCATGGTTTACGAGCGCTATTTACGCGGATCTTTTCCAAGAATAAGCTTGTACTTTGTCCTTTAAATAGATAGCTGAGTTTCAAAGATACTCATCTCTCATTCTTCTTCTTTTTCTCTGAGAATGAAATTTTTGGGAGATTTCATTCTCAAACAGGAAAGCAATGCTTTCTAATGTTCGATTTCTGCACACTGTATCAAACATGGGTTTGCCAATCCTTAGCACCAAACTTGATGGTAAGTCTGCGTACCATTTTTGTTGCTGTTGAAGATAGGCTTTTATGTTTCTGACTGAAAAATGCACGCTTGACTAGCCAGTGTGTGCTAAATGAGATTTCTGTTGATTAATTCTCTTCTTCCTTGCTGTTCTCTACAGAAGCTCGGTTGAAAATTTTCTTCAGAACTGGCATTGGTGATGTAGATGCTGTGGAGAATATCCTGCTGACACCTACATCAGAGAGCTCATACGCTTTTGACGCGTTCATCAGACAACTCAGAACTCTTCGTGGGATAGAAGGGTCTTCCTCAGATGGTAGGAAGAGCCTTTATACACGAGAGTTGGATGGTGGAGTCAACTCTACCCCGAGAAATCGGGTAGTAGAGTTCCTTTCAAGGCAGAACTAGGAATTGTATCCCAAGGTTTGGATACATTCCTGTCTTCCTTGAGAGGTTACCCCTAATCCACCAGTTGTATTGGCAGCACCACGACTTCGGGCTGCCATACTCTGTGGTTCTCCTCTCGTCTGAGAGAGAAGACCAGAGTTTGATTCCTGCTGATCTGGTCGTGACTGGGACCCAGACAGTCAGGAACTGCCACCAACAACGAACCTGACGGAGAAGGTCCGACGGAGAAGATCCAAAGAAGAAGATAGATCTCTATTAGGTTATTGTTGTGGTGTAGAATGAAAATCCAAGATTTGTAGTAGATTTCCATTATGATTTGTAAGAAAGTCTAAGAAAATGTAATAGACTTTTTGTGGTGAAATGAGAATGGAAATGATAATTCTTCTATGCTCAAAGATTTGTATTTGTGGATGAATTGTGGACATGATAGATAATGAAATCTTCTTTTCTGTTTTAGAGTATATGATATTATCAGAGGTATTATGGACGTGATATTATGTATGAACTCAAAAGAAAATAGATTAATTTCTATGCAGAGGTCAAAAATGACAAATGAGTAGATAGATTCGGAATTGATTCAGAGATTATGAAAACGTGATCAATAACGAATCCTACTTAATAAATTGATAGAAGATTATGAACGGACGAACCATTTAGGAAATGATGAACGGATGAACCGTCGAATGAATGTAATAAATGAACGGTTGAACCGTCAAGTATTAATGAACGTATGAATCGTCGGATGAATGTGACGCTTCATTATTTGAGGAACTTCTGCCTATAAATATAGCAGAAATCTGACAAGAACGATCGCTTCTACTTTCAAACATAAAAATGTCGTCTGAAGAAGCATCCAAGAAAGCTGGAATTGCCATGAAGATTCAGAAACGCACTGGAGAATGCCCTGCTGATCCAATTCAATTGAAGAAGGCGGTAGCCGGCGAAGGTTCGTCTGTACCCAAGCCACCAAGGGATATTCTGGACTTCCTGCTCGAACCAGGAAAGACTGAAGAAGAAGAAGCCATGAGAATGGCTGCTTGTAAGTTTCTCGTGGGTTCCAGCAAAGAGGTTCTCAGTTCTTTTGCTGATCGCGTCTTCGAGAAGGACGGCAGTGGCCCACATCCAAATGTAGAAAAGGATGATAGTGATCTTCTTTAATATCATGTATCATCATTCATGATAAAAATAAAATAAAAATTTTATTTCTAAACATGAAACTGTCTGATGATTACATGTATTTACATTTATGCATAATACTTTTTAAGGAATTTGCCATTAATAGGCATCAAAACTTTTCGACCATCCAATTCTGAGAGTTGATAAGCTCCATTTGAGAAAACTCTGCTCACGATATAGGGTCCTTCCCATTTTGCGTCAAATTTGCCCTTGCTCATATGAGTCATAGTCATAGGACGTCTGACTGTTAGAACAAGTTCTCCTTTTTGATACGATCGAACTCTGACTTTCTTATTAAAAGCTCTTGAAATTCTAGCTTGATAGAATTCAATATTCTGTTGAGCAGATAATCGCTTTTCATCCAGAGCTTCTAATTCTTGAAGTCGAAGACGATCATTATTTTCTGCAGTGAGTTCATTAGCGATTGCTATCCTTAAAGAAGGAATTTGAATCTCTAATGGAAGAACAGCTTCGCAACCATACACCAGAGAGAAGGGTGTACATTTAGTAGCATTATGAACTGTAGTGCGATAAGCCCACAAACATTCACCGGGCTTCTCACTCCAATTACGTTTGTTAGTAGAGACAAATTTCTTTAAGAGTTTGATGATGGTCTTGTTGAAAGCTTCTGCTAATCCGTTAGCTGCCGGATTATATGCGGTAGAAGCCATATTGTTGATCCGATGATCGTCACAGAATCGAGTAAACTTCTGACTAACGAACTGTGGTCCGTTATCATGAATAATGCGTCGAGGAACACCAAATCTGTAGATGACGTGGTGCTTAATAAAGCTAATAACATTGGACGTCTTAACTTCAGACAAAGGAATGGCTTCGGCCCATTTGGAGAAGTAATCGGTTATTGCGAGAATAAACCGATGACCTTTTGATGACGGCAGATTGATCGGACCAATAATGTCCATGCCCCAAGCTTCAAAGGGCCATGATGCTGCCGTCGGATGTAGAAATTCTGAAGGTTGATGAATAAAATCCGCATGGATTTGACAAGCTTTACACTTCTTTGCATATTCGATGGCGTCTGATACCATAGTGGGCCAATAATAACCCATACGTCGAATACGGTCTTGAAGTTTTGGTCCAGGCTGAAGTGCTCCACAAATTCCATCATGTGCTTCGCGAATAATTTGTTGAGCCTCGTCACCGGCAACACATCGAAGAAGTAAACCATCATAGGCTCGACGATATAAGGTCTTTGTTGTATGATTATAATAGAATCGGAGTAATCGTCGTCTGATAGATGCTGCCTTACTCGGATCATCCGGAAGAATATCATACAATACGAAATCTAAGAAAGGAAGTCTCCAATCCGTATCCGTATTTTGATTCTCGGTCGAATTATTGAAGATGAATTCCATGCTGGAATCAGATGAAGATGATAAAGACTTACGACTAAATCCAAATCCTCTTGTTGTGTTGACGTCATGAGATGTTGATTCTTCAATGTCAACTGGAAGTCCTAGGGTCAGGTTATTTTTAAGATGAAATAATTCTCGATTGCGAATAATAACCATTTATTGTCGTCTAATTGGGATAGCCAACCCTGCTGCAAGATTAGCTAGAGCATCAGCTTCTGTGTTACATGCTCACCTAACATGTTCAATGAAGAATTCTTCAAACGAAGAAGCCATAGTTATAGCTGATCTATGATAAGGAACCAGATCTTGATGGCGGACTTCATAAGTACCCCTTATCTGATTGACAATGAGTTTAGAGTCTCCGTACGCCTCTAAATGTTGAATATTCAGATGTTTAGCGAGTTGAAGACCAATGAGTAATGCATTGTACTTAGCTACATTGTTCGAACACGGTTGATCGAGAGAATAAGCTCTTTGGACAGCAAGACCTTCTGGCGATACAAGAACGATTCCAACTCCAGCGACAATATCACCATTAGGACCTATCCTTGAAGCTCCATCAAAGAATAGACGCCAAGTAGGATCTTCTTCAGTAATTTGGTTTGAATCTAGGATTTCATCTGGAATTTCGTCATAGAGTTTTGAATCTTCTGGAATTGAATGAGCAGCCAGAAAATCAGCTAAAGCTTGTCCTTTGACTGACTTCTGAGGAATATACTGCATGTCATACTGAGCAAGTAGGATTCCCCAGTTAGCTAATCGAAAATTCAAAACACTGGGTTTCTTCATCATGATCCGTATAGGATTGATCCAGGAGATGACATGAATAGTCTGGCCAATGATATAATGTCGTGTCTTTTGAACAGCGAACATCAAGGCTAGACATTCTTTTTCGACCGGTGAATATCGAGGTTCAGCTCCGGTCATAGTACGACTGAGATAGTAGATGGCTTGTTCATGACCATTTTGATTCTTTTGAGCGAGTAATGCACCCAATGAATGACTCATTGCTCGAGTATATAGGAGAAATGGAATTCCTGAAACGGAAGGTACCAATACTGGAGGGCTCATCAGATATTGTTTTATATCATCGAATGCTTTCTGACATTCATCATTCCAGACAAAAGAAACACCTTTCTTCATAAGTTTGTTGAATGGTCTGCAGCATCCTGATAAATTAGAGATGAATCTCCTGATATAAGCGATCCTTCCTTGAAATCCTCGTAGCTCTTTTAAGGTGCGTGGAGGACACATCTCTTGGATGGCTTTGATCTTCTCGGGATCCACGTGTATACCTTTAGAGGTAATGACGAAGCCGAGAAATTTACCACTAGAGATGCCTAAGAAGGACTTAGTAGGGTTCATCTTTAATTGATGCTTACGCATTAGATCAAATATAGTCTTCAAATCTTGGATATGATCCTCCTTTTGTCGACTTTTGACTGCAATATCATCAACATAGCATTCGACTATTTTCCGTAAATGTTCACGGAATATAGTGCTCATAGCTCGTTGATAAGTTGCTCCTGCATTCTTGAGACCGAATAGCATAACTGTATAACAGTATGTACCGATCGGCGTTCTGAAAGAAGTGTGCTTCTCGTCGTCTGGAAACATTTTAATCTGATTGTACCCAGAATACCCGTCCATAAATGACATCCATTCAAATCCACAGATATTATCAATCATGACATCAGTGATTGGTAGAGGGAATTCGTCTTTAGGGCATGCCGCATTGAGATCGCGGAAGTCTATGCATACTCTGATCTTGCCAGTCTTTTTAAGGACAGGAACTATGTTAGCCACCCAATCAGGATGTTGTTCCTCTCTAATAAACCCGGAGGTTATGAGTTTATTGACTTCAGCTTCAATTGCATCCATAATGTCTGGACGAAATCGTCGCTGTTGTTGTTTGACCAGTTTAGCATTCGGCAAGATATTGAGCTTGTGAGTTGCAATTTGTGGATCGAGTCCTGGCATATCTTCATAACTCCAAGCGAAGACATCAATGTAGTCACGAATGAGTTTGATCATGTCTTGCTTATCAGTTTCAGAAAGACTTTCACTGATGAATATTGGTTTGGGAGATCCCTCTTCACCAACATTTATTTGAACAAGTTTGTCTTCAGTCGGAGGTTCTTTTTGCTCGAAACGGAACTCCCATTGATTATCTAATCTTTGGGCCCATTGTTCTGATTCAGGTGAGATTTCAAACTCTTCTTCGTCTTCATCGCTTTCTTCAGAATGGTTAATGGAAACCATATTGGAAGACAGAAGGTTGCAGTAGAAGTCACCGATACTCGTATCGGAATCCCAAGAAGTGGTACTAGAAGAATCAGATCTCTTATCTTCGTCAGACTCGGGATCTTCATGGATAATATTGATAAAAGGAATAGGAGCTGTATAGCCCAATCCGTATTTCGTTCTTCCATATTTCAGAGGAGGAATACGAACATGCATTTTTCTTCCTTTTCCACTATTGAGGCCAGTCCTGAAGTCATAGCCCATATTTTTGATGATGTCTTTAGATTGCTGACTATAACGACGTAGTTGTAATCTTCCAGTATCATCATTTTTGTCTTCATCTTCTAAATCAGAAGGACTTTGGGGCCCTTTGTAGAAGAATATTGGAATGTCTCCTGGCTTTCTGCTGGGAACTAGAAAGTATAAAGATTGTACAGGTTCTAGGGATACATCTGTATGAACAGTCTGTACAACCCCTATGGTTATTGTGTTCAAGTCATCTAACAAATGTAAATAACTATGAACATAATTACACACATCAACATACTGCAAAGATGGAGACTTTTCATTAAATGTAAAAGCAGCAGTATTTATATTGGGAGAAGGCTGAGCCTTAGAGATTTTAGCCAAGTCAATGACTAAAGGGGGAGAAGTAGAACGAGAAGAAGCGTTGTTTCGATTAAGATCGATAACAAATGGCTCAGAAGAGGTGAGCTCCCTTGAAGCTTGAGATGGAAGAATAATCCGCCCTCCAACTGGAATTAGCAGAGTATCCTGTTTCACATGTGGAGATGCAAGAATTGCAGTACGCCCACTGACAGAAATAATCATTGTATCTTGAGCAAACGACTGAGGTAACGGAGAAATTCGTCCAGTCACCGAAATGATGAAAGAACCTTCTTCAGAGAGTTTGGGAGATTGTTGCTGAGTAGTTCGACCTTTAACAGGAATTACTAAGGTCTCACTTTGTGCATCCTCTTTCTCCATAGCTTGTATGACCCTTGTATACTCTTCTTTGTACATTCGAGAATCATTGAAATAGGCTTCAACCCCATAGAAGGGATTTATGTCAGCAACTTCTTTTTGTACTCTTCCATTGCTATCAATGTATTTAAAACACTGATGTAGAGTAGAAGGCACCACATTATTTTCATGAAGAAAGGGCCTCCCCAGAAGAAGATTATAGGATCCGACGATCTCGATCACATAGAAAGTGACTTTGGATCTGAAATCACCTATTTGAAGCTTCAGATGAATCTTTCCCAAAGGTTCGCTTCGGCTTTGATTGAATCCCAGGATAGTAGTAACCGTCTTGGAGAGTTTGTGAAGAGGGATTTTTAGTTCATCCAATAAACTCTTTGGCATGATGCTTATAGCAGACCCCGGATCAATGAGGATACGATCTATCTTCATTGTATCGATATAACCGGTGTAGTAGAGAGGTCGATCATGTCGATTATCCTCCAGTAGCATGTCGTCTTGTGTAAAAGTGATATTTGGGATAATCTCCAGTACACTGTTGCAATGTAAGCAAGTGGCAGGTTCCACATCTGGCTTCTTCAATTGTACAAGACAAGAGTCAGCCTGTAGAAGTGCTTCACTTAACGTCTCCCGAGTCTCTTTGGAAAGACGTAGAAGTTCAAAGAGGGACATTCTAGCTGGAGTATTAGCAAGCTGAGCTAAAATGTCGAAATAATAAGGCTTCTGAAGTCCAAGAGGAGAGGACTTCTTGATTGGCTTATCGAACCGAGCCTGTTGTTTGCCTTTCTCCAGAGCTGTAGGCTTGGGAGGAACAGGTTCAACCGGTGTAGTTGAAGGAACAGGTACAGTGGATGATTCTTCTTCAGGAGGAACATTAGGAGCATCTTTATCAGCTGGAGGGATATCAGGAGTATCCTCAGGATTCTTGGAATAATTCTTTAGATAAGGTTTCCCCGTTCGAGTGTCACTAACAAGTGCTTCTTCTTTCTCTTTTGGCTCTGTGTCAGAGGTAGACCCAAGAGATGTCATATGACATGACTTAATCTTACCAGCCTTCTTGGACTTTCGAGAAGTAGTCTTTTGAGGAGATTCAAAATCTGCCACTAGATCAGGATGAATCCACATGATTTCTCCTGTTTCCAAAGTGACTGGCACTAATCCTTCAGATTGCGGAGGAGGAATATTCACTATTTCAAGAATTGCCTTGGGAATAGGGACAATCCCACTTTCAAGGAGTTGAGGAGGGAAATCTCCGAATTGCATAGAGACGACGTTGGAGGTGACGGTCTTCTCTTTTGGAGTAAGAGAGATAGCTCCAGACACTACAAGAATTTCTACTTTTTGCAGCAAAACATATTGTTGCAAAAGATGATTAATTTGTTATAAAAAGGTATTTGCAACAAAACTGTTTCGTTATCCAATTCGTCGCCATAAGTGCGTACCAAAAGGTCTTTTGCAACAATTTTTTGGTTCGTTGGAAATTTAGCAACAAAATAGTTCTCGTCGTAAATAATATTTTTTTACAACAAAATTTTTTGTTATAAATAATATTATTTACAACAAATAGTTTGTTGCCTATAATATTTTATGGCAACAAAATGGTTTCGTTGCACGTATTTTTATTTGCAACAAGTATTTTTGTCCCTTTGTACTTCTATTGGAAACAAATTTTTCGTCACAAACACTATTCTAGTTGTCTCAAAAGTTTGAGAAAATTCATGAAAAATGAATATTTTCAACAACAAAAAATTGTTGCAAAAATTAGAAAATTTTTGTTGCAACAAAATAATGTACTGCATCTAGTTGCTTCTTTATCACCTGGCAATTAACATTAATTCTAATACAAGACTATAAATCTTGTTATAACAAACAATAAAACACCTTGGAATAATTCATTTCATTAAAATAAAAGAGTTAAAAATATCCATTCACATTCTTTGCTAATACAGCTGATACATTGCATAAGGACAAGTTCTAAGACTTGTATCAAGTTTCTATTCAACAAAAGTGTAATAACAAATATTCCCTAATTTCATGTCTAAAAAAAATGACTGTTCAGCTTCTATTGTGATTGCATAAGTTTAGTAGCTTCCGTAGCAACATTGAAATGTTGTCCCAACCACCTAAGGTATCTTGAGCTTTGCTGCTGTAAAAGTCTTTCCTCGAACATGCAAGCCAACCTACAATAAATTATATGATAAAACATTAAAAATAGATATGAAATGCTCCAATAATGTATAATATATAAACAATAGTATTTGTATACATTATTTTAATTTTGACAAGATATAAGCAAGTGCATGTACATATAGGTGCAAAGGAGTGTATATATAAACAAGTGACAATTTGTCACCCATTTTACAGAAAATATTTGAGAGACATCTACATTCAACGAAGGAGGCAAAAACTTTTTACTGAAGATCAAAAGAGATTCAATATTCAAGCATAAAATGACCCGTACAAACTTTATAACTTTTTCTAATTTTTTTAGTAATTAAAAATTGATTCTAAGAACCTAATACAGAAATTATAGCAAAGGAAACATAAACATTGTAGCAAAAGTAACAAAGTAAACAAAGATGACAAAAAACTTACCAGAGCTTAAGGTTGTGTGCCTCCAAAACGTGACATGAAAGTCTCAAACATTGTTCGCATATTGCCCTGCTCAACCACTAGTTCATCCATCTTATTTTGCACCACTCCCAATTCCTGTTTTGTACTACCAAGCTCTTGTTTTGTAGCCTCTAGCTCTCGTATTAATTCTTCAGCTTTTCTCTCAGCTTCTTCAGCTCTTCTTCTAGAGTCTTCCATCTCTGAATATCGTCTATTTTGACTCGATGATGGACAAACCATACCATGCCCAACACCGCGAACATATCCAGTTTTCGTCCCTAGTACTATGTCACATATCTCATCTGGGGTCAGCATTTTATCATCCGAAGTAGGTTGACATTTGAGCTCAATCATCTTCTCCTATATTTAAAAAGACACATGTTATCAATATTATATGTTTTTCAACAAACACAAATAATTGGACAAGTTAGGCATATTTTAAAGATACTTACATAATTAGCTTGTGCAATATCGGATGTCCAACCTTTACTACTTTTGTGGGTTTCCCTGTATAATTCAATCCTATCCAAAGGAACTTCATTTTCTTTATCTCCCTATACAGTTTCAATTAAAATGTTATTCAAATTAATCAATAAAAATAATACGAGATATAAACTTGGCATATCAACTTCAATGATATAAACTTGCTATATGCAAACTCGATCTTGATGCATTTTGTTTTAATGTGCAAAATCCATTTAAGATTAGATAATTGAACTTCACAATTGGACTTATTTTGAGAACATACCGATGTCCTCAGATTCTGAAATGATCTTCAAACCATTAAGTAATGTAGTGGGAACTCGGTAAATTGAAGCATCATTTTAAACTCGCATAGTCAGTTAAACCTTCGACCTAATCATACTCCACTTGTCAACATCAATATGGACAACCTTAACCTATATAAGATTCATAAGTAACAGGGTTGTATGAAAACATACTCAAAAGATGAACTTGTTGGCTCTGAACCTTCCATTTCTGCTGGATAATCCTGTAGTGAGGAAACCTGTTAAAAATTGCAATTTGGTTGCAGAATCTGAAAGAAATTTCCATCAGAATATACTATTATCAAGATACGTACAGCAGTATTAGTCATTGCACTTTGCTCATTCCATGAATCACTGACTTGATTATCAATCTTGAATTCCTCGAAGTTGCCCGTCATGAACACTGTATCTTCATTCACCTTGTAGAATTTGAAGAAATCAGATTAAGAAAAAAAAAATCCCTCTTTAAAAACTCAATAGTAAAATAAGATAATACATAACAATGTTAAAGAGAGAAAAATTTGACCTGATCTTATTAACGAGAAGAACTTGTCAAAAAAGCATAAATGGTGTAGAAAATATTACCTCATTTAACTTTTCCCAAACCAAATCAGGCTGGTCTATATATCCCTGATCAGTAGCCAATATATACAGTTCGCCTTTGAACTACAAAAGCAAAAAGAGTATAACTTGCAAATCATTCTGCTTAACACATTGTCAACATCATATATCCCAACTAAAATGAGGTCGGTTAAAGGGTATAACTCTAATATAAGATAGTGCTAGAAAAAGATTGTACAACTTAGTATCATCCTAGTGACAACCATTTGCCTTAGGTGTGACTAACAATGAGAGGTTATCCATTAGACCAAGAAGGCTGGTTGGTGAGTTGAGAGGCTACCATACTAATTTCCCACATTGGGCTCATGTATCCAAGGAGCAAGCCCCTAAATTTCATTAACTCTAAAAAGGATTGTCAGTGATGGCCAAGAAGGACACAAGCCCAAGAGTTTTTACAGAAAGCTACACTCTACTTATGTATAGAACCGCTTGAAATCCATTTTTATCTTTGTTGTTCTCATGCTAAATGGTCAATGGCAAAATTAACAATGAGTCTAAGAAAAGGAAGTACTTGCCATACCTTAAACATTGTGCTAAAATGGTTATTTCTGAAAAATACACAAAGTTCTCTTTCTTTCAGACCTTCTTGCAGACAAAATAGGCTGTTAAGCAAGAAAGGCAGTTAACAAGCATATAGTACTTCTTTAAACCACCATTAGTCAATAAGAAAGTAACTATAGTTTACCCATATATGGTCAATTGGCTTGCACTATTTTCCAGGAAGTTCTTTATAAGATGGTCTGGACAACATACGGAGTGATGAAATGGTTTGTTACGATTTAACAATAGCAGAAGCACATAAAGAAGAGGGAAACAAGTTAAGCTTTTATAAGTACTAAGACCAGGTAACACTTACATTCCTTTTGAGTTTTCATGGAATTTAATGTAGCCGTGTGCTCCATCTTGCCAGACTGTTCAGCAAGAACTATCTCACCTTCGTATACTAGCTCTCGAACCTGAAATTTTGAATGAACAAAATCATGTATGTGTTCCTCTCCTTCATAGATGGGCTCACTGTCAATAAGGCTTGAAGATTCCACCTCCGAAACATCTGTAAGTTCTTTTCTCCCATTTGATGAATGCAAATCTGTAGACTGTGACACTGGATCAAAAGAAACTCTTGAGTCACAATCTGCAAGGTTATCAGCTCGGCTCTGCACAATTTCAGATGTAACAAAATCTTCCGTATATGTCTGTGAGACGGATTGATTATTCCTATGACAAGTTAGGCCTTCGCAAGCATAGCTTCCATCAGAAAGATCTCCATCAGTAGACTGCAAAGACGGATCCGGTTCCGGTGTCAAGATATCAGTATATATCTGTGAGACAGATTGATTATTCCTATGACAAGTTAGGCCTTCGCAAGCATAGCTTCCATCCGAAAGATCACCATTAGTAGACTGCAAAGACGGAGCCGGTTGCGGTGTCAAGATATCAACTTTTGCATTCTCCACCAGATCACCAGATGCTATAAATTCGTCAGATCCTTCAGGTACTAACTGGTTCATTTTATTTACAGTGTTAGTATTGCTAGATGAAGTGTCAGTCTCTCTTGTGGGAAATTGTATATGTAATCCATCATCCTTGACATCACTTGATGCACTACATTTTTGTGGTAAAATAAAGTCTGTCTGCGTCAATTTTTGTGATTCATCTGCATTGTGTGCAACAAAATAATCATTGTGATTTACAGATCCATAACTTTCGATATGTGTGCTTCCTTCTAAAATGGGAGATGAGTTAGTATCAGGCAATGTAGCCACATTCACTGGAGTTGAAATTTCAGTTTTTGACAGATTTAAGGCTCTCATCAGCTCCTCTTCTTCTTCTTTGTCACCTCTCCTGCTTCCTTGCCCGGAAGGGACAGGACTTGGGCAATCATCAAAAGAAACCCCTCTTGAAAGGCATGGAGAAGGAACTCCTAAAGCAGCAGTTGTTGCAGCAGCGAAATCAACAGAATCTTCTTCTACAGTACCCTTATCCTCTCCTTCTTGCCTCCTTGTGACAAAGGAAACATACTCCCCAACAAGTGTATTGTAAGACTTCGACCCAATTGCTGCTGCCGTATCAGTGTCCTAGAAAACATTGCAAGTTTATATCATTGAAGTTGATATACTTTGCCGTATCAGTGTCCTAGAAAACATAGCAATATCGGATTTGTCCTGCATTATAGGTTCAGACCCTACTTGGCATATACTTTGTTCAGTCACCTTAGCATTTGTATCAGTGGTAATAGGAGGCTCAGGGTTGGATGTTCTTGGTTCAGAAATGTCCAGCCTGCAGTTGAGCCATTTCACTCATTAACAGTTCATACCTCACCAAGTTTTGGACCCATTATAGAGCCTCTATTCAGTCACATTCCCCTTCGTGCCAATCCTATATTCATCCTTGTGCATTAACTTTTGAGTATCAGTCCAGCTCTAGAATTGATATCAGTCTACCTTAGGTGTTGGTCAGTCCCTCCTACAGTTCACAGGCATATCATTTACTGTGTAGCCAATTATACTGTGCCCTACATATAGTTCAGTCACTTGGGAAGTGATATTTGCCATTGCAAGTAATGGCTACTGTTTAGTGTTCACTCCTTGAACAATGTCCAGATTCACTACATCCCTAGAGTGTTAGCCACTTATTCTAGCTAAGTCTGTCATGTGTGTGGAAATTCCTTCTTTTGTACCCTCATTTTCAGGGGCAAGTTACACTTCCAATTGCCTGGCACAACCTTTGCTAACCATAACAAATCATTCCACAATAGAAAAATAGATATTGTATCCCAAATTCAGATAGATATGCACTACCAATGTTCTATGAAATTTAGGCATTAAATGGAGATGAAGTCAACATACCCACATGCAACAACGGAAAAAAAATGAAGTTTATGGACATCCATAAAAGCAAAACCTGCATGTAAGCAAAAATCGTTCCTGGTGTTCTTACATCTTAGCATAGCTATAAGAAAAAGATAAAGGGATGGTACCTGTAAAATTTTAGGCCAAAACATGAAATTTATACTAAGCAGTCGTATATGGCAGTTCGGCAAGTAAAATGTACACAAAGAGAACCATCTCTACAAATGTGTTATATAACCATGGTATATAACTGGAAAGAAAAATATATACTTGATAAAGTACAGTTTAGCATGGAAACCATTTTGGAGATATTTAACTAGTCATGCTCTTCTAATAAAAACAATAGCTTGAAAAAGGGTTCTTGAGATATTTGACTAGTCATGCTCAGTTACTTCTTGGTTAGATAGAACTAGAAGGTACAATTCGACTAATATAAATGCTTAAAATAACATAAAAAAATCCCTCAACTTAAACTGTAAGATTTGAATCCCAAATTGAAATCCAGACATAAGGTTGTTTAGTCAAGCCCATTAAAGGGGTTGAGAAGACAATTATACCTCAAATCAACTAAATGGTGATATAGTATCTTGGAAACTGTCTTTGCCAAACAAATCTATCTATGGGCGTTTGTATCTCCGATAGTAGTCCATAGGACATTCAGATGTCCTTTAACATAGTATTTATTGAATGTCCTAGAGTGTTCAGTATCAGTACAAGTCAAAGCTTACATGTGAGAGAATGAATAGAACCAAAGGCAAGAACACCATAGAAAAGCACCATTAAGAACTAAAAGGAACCCACTCTTCCAAACCTCCTTTTGAAAGGAAAGAATTTATACAATTGAACATTGTAGACAACACAATATCAGTAAAAAAAAACATCAGGAGCAATCCGGGTGGCGAATAGGGATAAACTTGATCAAAAGTAAAATTTGCAAGCTATCCATTGACATCAAATTTTAGTGACTAATATGTTATATAAAGCTTCTGATTCATTTCTCCCTCAATTATTACCACCCTCCTATTACAGGATGACCAGTCATCAATATCTACAGCAGCAGGATTCATACCAGCCTTACCAGGATGGAGCAAATAATAGTGGCCCTGATGTAACATAATGGAAATTTGATACTACACTACATAACTATTCAAATTGAAGAAAGGTCAAGACACAATTACCTTGCAATACTTTCAATTCGTTGTTGCGTAAAGGAATTCTTGTTCAGAGTTAGGAAAGGGTATAACCCTACAACAAATTTCACCTGTAAATACACAAAAATCAAAGGGAAAGAATAAAGACGTCAGTATATAAGAGCAAACAAAAAGGAAAAGAAAATAGATCTACTGATTCTAGCTATATTAGAGAAGGAATGTTGGGACCTTCATAGGCTGGCATGCAACTAGGTGTGGCCATGATGCAAGCAATAGTACATGGTAAGATGATGTCCTATATATATTTGTGAATGGATTAACGTATGATTGTCTTTGTGATTTGGAGGGCAGACAAATATTGTATGACATATTAAAAAAAATACATAAAAAGTACATATATTCTTACATTATTACATATATATGCATCAATTAAAATTATTGGAGCAAGTCAAATAGACAGGATTGAAATGCTAGATCTGTGCGAAATAAGAGAAACATAGTTTTAGAGACTTTAGTGATAGTCGTCTGAATCTTCGTCTACTCCCATAGGCTTTGAGACACTTCAGTATAAATATACCAAGTAAATTGCTAGAGGTCTATGTGACATTTAGAAAAGATCTAATATTTGAAACCTTGTTTGCTAATTGGTTATGTATGTTGAGGACTCTAGTTTAAACTCATGTAGGCTTGTGAAATTGATGCTCCTTGAGCTTGAAAAGTTGAAGACAGGTTTTATGTATTTTTTTTGTTTCCTTAAGCCAATTTAATCTTTGTTTCCCCTACCAACATACTTTGAACAATTGGTAAGTTATCTTCTGCTTTGACGATGGCGTTGGATTAATCATGTTCAATTTCACCTTCATTTTTAAAGAGGGTAAATTGGAGAATTCATTTGGAATCAAGCTTTCTAGAAAACGATTGTTATATTATGAAATATTCTGAAGAAACTTAATAAACTTAGACATGCTTTCTCAGTTTCTATATAGGATAATGATTTATAAATATGAGACATTTGTAGGTGGTGGGGAACCCAATGTAAATGAACTCAAGAGTGGCGACGTTATAGCTATGTTTTGGCTCTAGTATCAATTAGCAGTTCAAAATGTGAAATCTAGCACTGACTTAAATCTTCATCCTTAGTTCTGTAACCTTAGGATTGGGATACTATCATTCAACAAGTAGATATGTAGAAGGAGGATAAGTACCCAAATTGAGTATAATAACTAGAAATAGAGATATGTCACAACTCTAAAATAGTACAACAATCATCAAGGGCACGAATGCTTCTTGTATCTAGGTCATGACAAATAGAAAATACACCAAGCAAGAAATACCTTGGGATTCTTATCTGATGCCAGAATTTTAATTCTTTCAGAAAGAAGAAGAAAAGAAAGATACTCAAATTTCACCAACACACATTGATGGAGATGACTCCTGCATGGATACTTATTGTTATTAGCCATTTCTTGCAAAGATTAATGGGAGCATTAGAATGTCCGGATATCAGCTTGGGATAACAAGTAGGAAAATTCATACAAGGTTATGTCACAAACCTAATATTATTATTCTGTCAAAGTAATTGCAGCACTTATATATAACCCAATAATGAAAAATACAATCGTGTCAGCAGCGATGACGACGACAACAACGACGACAACATGATAATACCTATTTTTCATCTATTCAAGATAAAACTGGAACACTGATGGAGGAAGTCGCAATGTTGATGATGAACATAAACTCTCAAATTGGCTTTACTTTTGCTAAAGTAAATAGGCTCTATATATATATATATTTATTCTTTCACAATGGTAATTAGAGAATTCATAAACATGAATTTTAGGGTTCTAGGGTTTGAGAGGAGAACCTTGAGACCGTCGTCAACCTCATTATGTCGCCGTCCTTGTTGGGCCGTTGTCAGCTACGTCACTCCGGCATAAGGCTTCCCTCGCCATCGTTAGACCGTCGTCAACCTCGACCGTTGTCCTTCCACCGTCAGCAGACTCGTCGTGCTCCGTAGCAGAAGGATGGGAGAGGGAGAAGTGGATCGTTGTAGAGAAAGGGGGAATGGTGATGGAAATCCACGTTATAAGGGAAGATCGTGACCGGGAAACAAAAAATTTTGGAGGCAAAAGGGAAATGATGACCCCGGGAAAACAAAAAAATTTTGAGAAAGAAGAAAAAAAACTTTAGGAAAAAGAGGGCTGCGATCGCAGCAGAGATTAAAGATGAAAAAATATTCCTATTCGGTACACAAATAAATTGCTGCAATAAATTTCCTACATTTGGTTCTCTTTTTTGGCATATAAATAAATTGTTGTAATAGAAATATTCATATGTGCAACAAATAAATTTTGTCCTTAATGATCTAGGATTTTTTTGGAAAACCTAAATTTTGTTATCAGAACTATTTTTTGTTGCAAAAACTTTTATCACCAATTTACAAAAGCAAAAATGAAACCCGCCAATTGTTTTGCAACAAAACTTTTAGAATGATTAAATTTTTGTTGCTTCAAAATTGTGCAACCTAAATTTGTAACGAATTTACAATTTTTGTTACAAATAATTACTTATTTGCAACAAATATTTTTTGTTGGAAAATTTTTGTGGCAAAAAGTGTATTTTCTTGTAGTGAGATTTAATCATTTCTTGGATCTTTCCTTTCAGTAGATAACATGTACGAATTGTATGACCCAGCATTCTGTGATATGGGCAGTATTTGGAATGATCTGTTTTACCAGCTTCATCAGGTTTCTTGATCTCAGGTAATTGTATCTTATTACCTTTCAGCAGACATTCAAAGATACCAAGGACATCGTCGTCATCGAAAGAGTATTCTTCTTTAGGGCAAGGTGTTCTTGGTTGTTGAGTTGTAGGAGTTTGAACAGTTGATGCATCTTTGCTCTGAAGATTAACTTCAAGAGTTTCTTTTCCTTTGCGAGCATTGTTTTTATTGTTAGTACCTTGACCTATTTCTTTAGGAGTCATCTGCACTCCTAAACCTTTGAAGGTTTCAGCACTAATTTCTGCGGCCTTGGCACTAACTATAAAAGAAGGCCAGTCTTGGAATTGGGTGGATCCTGTCCACATGCTGATGATTGGCAACAAGTTTGATTTGCATGTGTCGATGGTGACAGCATCAGGGGTTCCAAGAGGCATCTTCAGAGCTTCTCTTCGAAACCGTTCAATGTACTCTTCTGTAGTTTCATTATTTTTCTGCTTGATTCTAATAAGAGCAGACATAGTCATGTCATTGAGCCCTTCATAGAACCGTTCAAGAAACATCTGTTTGAAACCGGCAAATGAGGTAATGCTCCCATCTGGGAGACTTCTATACCATTCATAAGCCGTTCCCTTGAGACATCCAACAAACACCCGAGTAAGGAGGGCGTCGCTTGGTTGCAGTTGATCAGTCATCACTTCAAAGTGATTAATAAACTTACTTGGAGAAGTGGTTCCATCATAGAATGAGATAGTGGGAGACTTGTATTTAGGAGGATACGATACTTGCTTCCATTCTATCGGATAAGGTTGTTTGATGCCTAACCTTTGTAAACCATCCTTCTGTTTGAATGCCTCGAATTGAGTTTTAAGATTCCTTAATTCTTTATTAACAACTCCGGAAGATTGTGGAGTTGTAACTTGTAGAGAATAGTTGGGAGGAGGAACAGCATTGTAAGCACTACCCCCAGCTCCAGAGAGACTAGGATTTGGTTGAGCTTGTCCAGGAGTATTGGATTGTACTGCTGGAGGAACTTGTACTGGACTCATATCAGTGTCAGTTGGTATGGCATCTGGTACAGTCTGTCAATTTTGCATCTGTGTTGCCATGAGTTCATACATCGACTTCATAGTATCAGCCATAGACTTCATTTGTTGTTCCAAAGAAGCAATTCTTCGATCTTGAGGAGTCAAGGAAGAAGAAGGTTCATCAGTATTCCCATCAACCATATAAGTTATGACTGTACGAGGGATTATTGATGAACTGGTAGATGTTGTTTGTTCTGTATCATTGCTTTGTGCATCAAAGTCAATTATAGAAGAACTACCCCCAGTAGGAAGAGGTGGGAAGTTAGATTCTCCAAGGAATTCAGAATCATCTTCTGAGATCAAATTTCTTTGACTAGAAGCTAAGGCTCTTGCTCTGGTATTTCTATATACTCCATCTGGACTATCAACTCTACCCCCAGCATCCCGAGAGGTCATATTGACAGAAGCAAACAAAGGCTCATCTTCATCAGGCATAGGTTCACACTGAATCCGATTGAAGACAGATTGTCGTTTAGTTTGACATCTGTATTGCATTGTGACTCTTGGCTGGAAGTCACATTCATGATCAACATGGTCATGAGCTATTGATTGACATCTGCATTGAATTATGACTCTTGGATAGAAGTCACATTCAGCATGGTCCTTTGTCACTGAATTACTCCTTCTCTTCTGTTGAAGATGTTCTCGTAAATCTATTTGTGAGGATTGAGGAGTATATTTCCTGTTCTTGGGTCTTGATGGCTCTTGATTATATAGAGAATGATTAATATGAGCCACATAGTTTCTTGCATACTCTGCATCTGGATCTCTTATCCTTGTTTCCAACTGGTATGGTTTCTTAACACTAGAAGTGTTTAGTTTTCTTAGATCAGTTGGAGGTAACACATTAGTTTTGGAAACATGGAGTTTTCCTTCCATTGATCTGGATATTTGCAGAGAAGAAAAAGTTGAACCACCCCCTTGATTAGGAGTTGGTAACAGACCTTTTCTAGACAAATTCTGTGCCCAATTCGAAGAAGTCATAGAAGAAGACATTAAGGAATGTTTCTTCTTAGACTCATTCAAGTTTTGAGACATAGAATGTCCAGAAGGAAGAGTAGTCAAAAGACCATCTCCTTTTCTTTGACTAACAAAATTGTCAGTCAAAGCTGTTCCTGAAGTAAAAACTACAGGAGCAGAAGAAACAACTAAAGAGTTATTCCTTTTCGAAGGGACTTTGTGTGGAAGACCACTCCCAGTTCTAATAGAACTTGGCAAAGAAGAAGAGATAGCTAAAGAGCTATTCTTCTTAGATGAAATACACGCTGAAACAGGCTTGGTTAAAGAACCAGTGCTGTCAGCGTGATTGTTGATTTTAGAATTACACATTGGAACAGACTTGGCTAAGGAACCAGTGCTGTCAGCATGACTTTTGGGGTTGAAATTGCATGCTGGAACAGATTTGGCTAAGGAGCCAGTACTGTCAGCGTGACTTTTAATTTTGGAGACACACACTGGAACAGATTTGGCTTATGAGCCAGTACTATTAGCGTGATCTTTGATTGTGTCATCTTCGAGTGCACAAGAGTGTGCGTGCTTGCAGTAGAGTTCTTGTCAGTGTTAGGAGTAGACACTGTGGCAGAGACTTCACCATTGGCTGCCAATTGATTCTTAGGGACATAGACAGAGTATCCCTTCGACTTGGCAGTGATGATGGAGGCTGTAGTGGGCTTACCACTCTTAGCCCGCTGCATTTCTTCATAGGCGAGTTGATCGAATTGGATCGTCATCACCTTCTTCGTCGAGCCGATTGACGAAGTGTCGCATTGAGTTGTTGCCATCTCAGAAGAGGAGATAGTTTTCCCCAGCAGAGTCGCCAATTTGTTTTCCATAAATAAATTCCTTTATTTATTGTGTATCTGGGAAAATTACAACTGTGGGAATCTGATCTAGAAAATGATCACTTTATCCCTTGGACTATGCGAAGAAGAAAAGCTCTCGAAATTTTGACAGTAGATAACTATGTATCTGTACAATAAATGAGAAAAAGAACTCTATTTATAGAGTCAAAAATAATAACTGAAAAGATAACTGTCTTCACAGCCTGTGCTTAGTTGAAAATCATGCAGGATTTAACATACGCAAGGTTGTGAGCAGTTACTGGACGTGGCCTGTAACTGTTGGACACATGGCAATTATGCATGAGTCGTATGCAAGTTACAGGACACGCAGGCGAGAGATCAGTGGCATGGCTGCCACGTACTCCAATTTGATGAAATCCATGCAGACTTGTTGAAGACGAAATCCACGCAGACTCGGGGTAGAAAGCTTCAAAATCCACACAAACTTGGGGCAGGAAGCTTCAGAATCCACGCAGATTTGGTGAAGAAAACTTCAGAATCCATGCAGATTTGAGGAAGAAAACTTCAAAATTCACGCAGATTTGAGGGAAAGCTCAAAATACACGCAGACTTGAGATAGGACTGCCAGCTGTCTTGATTCAGCGTGCCTCGACTGACACAAAATCTCTGATAGTGATTGCTTTTGTCAGTCGCATTAAATGACAAGAAGCTCTTTTGGTACGCCAACTTGACGAAGGTTGAGTCTTGCTGAAGAAGATTTCGAAAATCATGCAATAGACGGCTGTGATCTCTCGAATTCTGTGCATACGTGGCATACGAAGAGACATTCTTCGACTGTTGTGCTGTCAGTCATAATTACTCTCTGACAAATGATGAGTTGTCTTCTCAGCGTGATTTGTAAATATTGTCCTGATCAACTGAGCGTGACTTTTGACTCTGTCCTGATCAACTCAGCGTGACTGTCATTTTTAAAGGCCTACAGACAGGAGTGTCGCGTAGAGCACGATTGGCTTAAGGCATGATGCACGGACTTAGTGTTTAAGGCAAAGACCACAATTGATTCAAAGTGAGTTTTGAGAATGGACTATCAAATAGGCGTTCATGAGTTGAACCAAATGATAGGGTAACAAAAAAAGAATGCTCACGACCGTGGGTCGTCGAGGGGTCTCAAGGAAAGAATGCTCGCGACCGTGGGTCGTCGAGGGGTCTCAAGGATAGAAGTCTTAAACTTGGTTTTGAAAGAGATGGTAACACTGAAAGAAGAATGACTGTGTGAGACGTCAGTTTGAGTCGAGTCTTGCATGGTCATGGACAACTTGTACAAGGTAAAAAGGAAGGGTTTCCTCAGATCGACAACCTGGGGCCACAGGACCGATCCGGCCTGTTTGCCATTAAAATTTTTTGATTGAAATTTCAATTACAAACAAAACAGTGTTACAATGTAGGACTTAGATGTAGTCCTAGGAGTACACTTTTGTTTATCTGGGTCCCTTATGCCGATGGAGCGAGTGGTAATACGTTGACTCCGTTGATGATCTGACGACGGTTCTCGGTTCTCTGAAGGTCTGAGTTGCTCTGGGTGCTGGAGCTTGCGGAGAGGAAGAAGACGTTGAGTGTTTGTATCTGCCCCTCTCTGTGTATATGTAGGTCTGTCTCTGTGTGTAGCCTCCCTTCCCGATTTTTTTTTTAAATATTTTTATTATTTATTTGATTTAAATGGTAATTTTATATAAATGGGCTTTGTATATGAGATGTGTGTATTGATGGTTGGTCTCTGAGTGTATGATGGCATGACCTAGGAGATGTCTTAGGGATTTGTGAGAATTGCTAGGCTATATTTATACTAGTGGAAATATAGGTACATACAATTAGGATATACAAAATACCTGGCATTACATGTACGTAAAGATATCTTATTTATATACATTTCATAAATATTCATTATATTTAATTAGAGTGTGTATATATGGATACTAATTGATTAATGTGTGTGAACATATTTAAAATAGATGTATATGTATATATATAGACATAAGGAAGTACCTAGATATTAGGGATACGCGAGTCCTTGCAGCTCCCAAATTCCAAATGCAGTTCTCATGTCCCATGTAGCTGCAACAAAGACCGAACAATATTATGGAGTGGCATGAAGCACTGGGACATTCGTTTAGTCTTAAAGTTCATCATATTTCTTAAGGAGAAGGAAAACGAAATATATGTAGACGGTTGTATTGTTAAAAAGTATAGATTAATTGCAAGATGAGCATGGAGTATTTCCGGACACATGAGGTGGATGGATTAACATATAGTGTAAGTTTGGGTATACAATTGGTATTTGGCGGTTAACTCACATTTCCTGATAATTGATGGTGGATAGTTGAAGACATAATATGAACATAATCCAAGTATACAGGATCAATTTTGGGGATCGGAGTTGCTGTCTTTCTGCAATTTATCTTTTGGGTTGCACATAAAACCTAGTAGCTGGATCAGAGATTTCAAAGGTTGTCATTGAATCACGAGGAATTAATTTTCTATACTAGTGTTCACTAGGTTTAACTGAGTGTTGTAATGTGAACTCTCCCTGAGCCCATCAGAACTCCCCTACAGTAAAACCAATTCCGCCCTGGGCCAGCCTCTTCCCCAAGCACCCGGATCCATGAAGCCAGCCGCCAAGGGACTAAGCCCCAGCCCACGGTTAGGCTTCCCAACCGAACTCCTCAAGCCCGAGCAATAGAACCCGAGCTGCCCTGTATTCGCCCATATGTATATAAACACAGAGGAAGAGAAAAGCGGGATTTACATCGAAAACCCTAATCCCGTACACCTGCGCGCCACCACCACCACCCCTGTGCCGACTCCTATCCTGAGCGACCGCGTCTCCAGACCCCTCTGCATCTGTCTCCCAGGGAGCCGCGCCTTGCCAACGTTCCTCCGTAGGCAGTACCCGACGCCGCACCTCCTGCGAGCGGCCTGTCGTGCTCCTCTGGTTGGTGCTCGCCCGAAGCCGAGCGACCCGACATTCGAGGGAGGATCCCCGACGCCGCACCTCCTGCGAGCGGCCTGTCGTGCTCCTCTGGTTGGTGCTCGCCCGAAGCCGAGCGACCCGACATTCGAGGGAGGATCCCCGACGCCGCACCTCCGGCGAGCGACCAACCGTCGTGGTTTCTCTCCTCCGCGACAGCCCGTCGAGGAGCAACCCCCTCTTCTCCGACGACCCTGGACCGGAGCCGCCACCCCGCGCCCACCGACTTCCCCTGTGGGAACCTTCTCCGGCACCGCACCATAAGTCGTGCTCCGCCCGCTGGTGGGATCGACGAACCCTTCCCCATTGCCTACCTACATAATATTGACTAGGGAACAGACCCCCTTTGTGGTGAGATCCGGATGCCGACCCCATGGTGAACGTCTCCTCGCATCGGAGCCGCCGCACCTCCGTGCTACGCCTGTACGGTGGAGAACCTTCCCGTTGCTCTCGTTCTCTACAGAGTAATCCTTTTCCCCCCTTTGTTTTCTCTCTCTTACTCTCTTAGCTTAGTTCTTTAAAACTAAAAATAAAGAGCAGGAAATGCTTTCCACTATTAGGATTTCATTAACATATAAATATCAATATGTATAGATTATTACCATTGTTATCATATACAGAAAAGAGTAAAGTATAGAAAGTATTAGTATTAATGAAAAATATTATTTGTTATTATTTATGGCTATAATTTCCTAAAATCATTTTGTTACAAAAATATTGTTTGAGTCTTCACCCTACATATAATTTCAAATTGGACTTCTAAGCTTAAATATTATTGTATTTTTATAGTATTTTTTAATATGATTTTTACCTAAAAATAGTATCTTAATTTTTTCCTATCTAATTAAATTACAGTTTTGACCTAAAATTTTAGTTCGACGAAACTAGGGATATTAGCTTAAATTGAATTTCAATGCTAATGAAAATAGTTTTCCTAATATATATATTAATATTTTTCATCATAAGTATATTATTTTGATATGTAAGTTCTTTTAGCGTAAAAGCACATTTTTGGTCTTCGAATAAAAAAATAGATGATTTATTAGATATTGTATGATTTATAAATAAATAATTTTTACGTAAAAGTAGATTTGACAATTAGGGTTTAGCCTAGGAAAAATATTAGTATATTTTCAAAATATGTATCTATACTTATTTTAACAAATCAAATTTATATTTTGTATATAATAAATATTTTTAAATAGTTATGTATTATTTACGTAAAATTCTTCGAGCATAAATCTTTGACCGTGACTAATCATTATTCTTATTTTCTTGCACCCCGAACCTTACCCTAGGCTAAGTGGGCTATTCCAAACGCAACAAAATTATTGGTTTCTCCAGCTAAGGACCTCAGGCAAGTGCACTTTCTGATTGCTTTTCGATTCATAGTAGTCTTTTCATTTCATGTCTATACATATATCTTGCTGCTTGTTGACACGCTCGTCACACGGAGTTGTCGGGAGGGGAAATATCTTAGTATACATGTGGACTACCCAGAAATTTCCCAATATGTCTAATCTTGAACGATAGCAGCCGCACACGACACGTGCGGTGAGCCGTATTTTACCCCCTAGCCGTCCACATGGCGAAAGGATATTTCAACCACTTAGATAGATGTCTTTATTAGCTTTTCCTTGTTTATTTCTCTATCGTGCTATGACATCAGTTTCTTACTAGCTTTCATTTCTCATATGCTATTTTCATGTCTTGTTGATTCTATTGTGTTTTGCACTGCCGTCGGTTTGTGTACTTGTTCCAATCCTGACTGGATAACCAACATTTTTCAGGTTTAGCCGCTTTCACTTGTAGCACTTGGGGAGGCTTGGGTATGCTAAGATCGACCTAGAAATAGAAAACAGTTGTACTCATTTTCATTAAATGTAAATCTTGTATTTCCTTTAAATTTTAAATGTTGTAAATGTTGTAATAAATATAGAATTGTGAATGAGCAATTGTGATATTTTCTTGAGCATCTATCTCTTGCGGGCTTGACAGCGTTCTACCGCCGACTCTGCGGCGTAGGCTGGCTTGGGCACGTCTCGTATCCGAAAAGCGGGTACGGGTCGTGACAAGTTTTTGTGGTGGCCCATGCAGGTCAGTTTTCGCAGAATATTGCGAACTCGTGATGGTACACTAGTCGTACTATTGCGAGCCTGCGCCTAAGAAATGCTCATTCACAAATAGGATTAAAATGATTTAGGAGGATAACTAGGACTAGGAGTCCCTTGTTTAAATTGACCGTGGGATAGTTAAGATTGTTTGTTAGGCCATACAATTTGGATGCGAAATTGTTAAATTTAGGTAGCTTGCTAGATCCCTATAGGTACACTATACTTTTGATATGACCATGTGATCCAATGTGGCTATACTATTTGCTTGATTAGCTAGGCTTACCTAGAATTAAGGCTTTTTGATCTTGATGAACTGTTTAACTCACTTTTGCTTCATTAGATATAAATCTTATATCATAAGTTAGAATTGCATGTTTTTTTTAAATTCTCTTTTACTGTAAGGAGTTAGTTTATAATTTCTGATTCAATTATTTGTGTATGAATCTCGAGTTAGATTTTGATTCTCACAAAAACCCGAACTACTTGTGCCTTCTTTTTCAAAAATCTCGCCTACGTATATTTTGATTATTCTTGACCAACGCTGCTATTACAGCTTAGTTTTGCAAGCTTACTTTTTATCGAGCTTGATTCAAGACATATGCTTATTGGGGACGCCCGCTAACATATTGTCTAATCAGAATCATTATATTACGGTCTGATCAACCACGATACAATTGGTTCGCTCTTCATCTAATTACCCTATGTGGATTGAGATGTAAATGTCTCTAGGATCTCACCCGCGACTGTATTGACAATTCCTTTTGAAATATACACCTGCCCTTGAATCACGCAATTGTATGCGATGACATCTTTCTTGAACTCCTTATTGCTTTTGCCTTTCACTAATTGGAAAGACAAACGCTCGTACCTGATAGATAGAAAGTATCCCCATGACTATAATAGTTGTATATGCCAGAGTAGCTACCATCGGCCAGCCCTGTGACAGAAACCTTACCACCATATCCTAGCCTCTAAGGTGGGTAGACAGTAAGACTTCTCAATTCTAGGATATGCTAGGACTGCCGAGTGATTAGGATAATTTCCATTAGGATGATTATTAGTGCCCTTGGACTCCCACTTTTATTTAGATGATTTCGTGTCCTCGGCCGTGTCATTAATATTCGGAGCACGAGATCAGCTGTTACCTACCAACAAATTTCACATGCAGGATCTAGACGAGTCCACCTTCATCTAGGTATATCATGTCCCACTCAAACTTGTCCCCTTGTACTCTATTTTTATAGTACGACTCTCAGGTTAAAAGGACTAGTTATAACCCTTACCACGGTACCGGTATACTTTCCAACTTCCATTAGAGACTCAACCTTGACTCAATTCCTTCGACCCAATATATGGTTGTGAGCTACTCGAAGCCCACTACGCATATGCCACTAGGGTGCCACCCAATTGAGGTCTCATGTGCTACTTAAACACAAAAGTCACGGAAGGTGCCTTTTGGACTGGAGAGACCTAGCTAACCAACCTGACAGACAACTGGCTCAACCCGTGGGGTGGAAACCTATTCTGGAATACCCTAATCCAGCAGGAATAGTTTTATCATTGGATCTTGTATAGTCCATATAGATCGAAACTCAATGTTCATCCAAGCAACGACTGATGTCCAGATAGAGAACCCATTAAGACTACAAACTTGATTTCTCAAATTCGTTCTATTATGGAACCTTGATTACGAGACTTTTGTATTTCACAGGGTGCAGAATGAACAAATCTTAGATTTAGCAAATGACTGAACTAGAGTAGCCAATCTAGCCAATAAGACAGTGGTTCATAAATTTTCCTTCTTCTGTATCATTGGATACTCTTTACCGCTCTAGAAACTTCTTATTCTCCCTCGATTATTTTTCCTTATCTTCCTGTCCCCCCTGGTAGAGTGACGAATGGTCACACTTATTAGAATTCAGCAATATTTCTTAGCTGCTTGTATAAATTTGTTGCTTGTCAGATTTTGGGTTGTTTGATAGATGCGAGGGTATTATAAATACCATATGTCCTAGAAATTTTAGAAGAGTTATTAGCCACTAGTTAGAAGAATATAAGATTTTAGTGACCCGTATTTCAAGGGAGTAATGTGACCTAAGGTGGGTAGAAGTCCTCGAGATTTCGTAAATACCAAGTGACTAGAGAAGGTCATAAATATTTTTGAGGAACTAAATTTGAGAAGATTAAGGGAATGCTAGACTTTAAACTTTAAGAAATAGTTATGAATTTGAATTTCAAGGACGAAATTATTTTTAAGGTGGGTAGATTTGTAGCCTCCCTTCCCGTTTTTTTTTAAATATTTTTATTATTTATTTGATTTAAATGGTAATTTTATATAAATGGGCTTTGTATATGAGATGTGTGTATTGATGGTTGGTCTCTGAGTGTATGATGGCATGACCTAGGAGATGTCTTAGGGATTTGTGAGAATTGCTAGGCTATATTTATACTAGTGGAAATATAGGTACATACAATTAGGATATACAAAATACCTGGCATTACATGTACGTAAAGATATCTTATTTATATACATTTCATAAATATTCATTATATTTAATTAGAGTGTGTATATATGGATACTAATTGATTAATGTGTGTGAACATATTTAAAATAGATGTATATGTATATATATAGACATAAGGAAGTACCTAGATATTAGGGATACGCGAGTCCTTGCAGCTCCCAAATTCCAAATGCAGTTCTCATGTCCCATGTAGCTGCAACAAAGACCGAACAATATTATGGAGTGGCATGAAGCACTGGGACATTCGTTTAGTCTTAAAGTTCATCATATTTCTTAAGGAGAAGGAAAACGAAATATATGTAGACGGTTGTATTGTTAAAAAGTATAGATTAATTGCAAGATGAGCATGGAGTATTTCCGGACACATGAGGTGGATGGATTAACATATAGTGTAAGTTTGGGTATACAATTGGTATTTGGCGGTTAACTCACATTTCCTGATAATTGATGGTGGATAGTTGAAGACATAATATGAACATAATCCAAGTATACAGGATCAATTTTGGGGATCGGAGTTGCTGTCTTTCTGCAATTTATCTTTTGGGTTGCACATAAAACCTAGTAGCTGGATCAGAGATTTCAAAGGTTGTCATTGAATCACGAGGAATTAATTTTCTATACTAGTGTTCACTAGGTTTAACTGAGTGTTGTAATGTGAACTCTCCCTGAGCCCATCAGAACTCCCCTACAGTAAAACCAATTCCGCCCTGGGCCAGCCTCTTCCCCAAGCACCCGGATCCATGAAGCCAGCCGCCAAGGGACTAAGCCCCAGCCCACGGTTAGGCTTCCCAACCGAACTCCTCAAGCCCGAGCAATAGAACCCGAGCTGCCCTGTATTCGCCCATATGTATATAAACACAGAGGAAGAGAAAAGCGGGATTTACATCGAAAACCCTAATCCCGTACACCTGCGCGCCACCACCACCACCCCTGTGCCGACTCCTATCCTGAGCGACCGCGTCTCCAGACCCCTCTGCATCTGTCTCCCGGGGAGCCGCGCCTTGCCAACGTTCCTCCGTAGGCAGTACCCGACGCCGCACCTCCTGCGAGCGGCCTGTCGTGCTCCTCTGGTTGGTGCTCGCCCGAAGCCGAGCGACCCGACATTCGAGGGAGGATCCCCGACGCCGCACCTCCTGCGAGCGGCCTGTCGTGCTCCTCTGGTTGGTGCTCGCCCGAAGCCGAGCGACCCGACATTCGAGGGAGGATCCCCGACGCCGCACCTCCGGCGAGCGACCAACCGTCGTGGTTTCTCTCCTCCGCGACAGCCCGGCGAGGAGCAACCCCCTCTTCTCCGACGACCCTGGACCGGAGCCGCCACCCCCGCGCCCACCGACTTCCCCTGTGGGAACCTTCTCCGGCACCGCACCATAAGTCGTGCTCCGCCCGCTGGTGGGATCGACGAACCCTTCCCCATTGCCTACCTACATAATATTGACTAGGGAACAGACCCCCTTTGTGGTGAGATCCGGATGCCGACCCCATGGTGAACGTCTCCTCGCATCGGAGCCGCCGCACCTCCGTGCTACGCCTGTACGGTGGAGAACCTTCCCGTTGCTCTCGTTCTCTACAGAGTAATCCTTTTCCCCCCTTTGTTTTCTCTCTCTTACTCTCTTAGCTTAGTTCTTTAAAACTAAAAATAAAGAGCAGGAAATGCTTTCCACTATTAGGATTTCATTAACATATAAATATCAATATGTATAGATTATTACCATTGTTATCATATACAGAAAAGAGTAAAGTATAGAAAGTATTAGTATTAATGAAAAATATTATTTGTTATTATTTATGGCTATAATTTCCTAAAATCATTTTGTTACAAAAATATTGTTTGAGTCTTCACCCTACATATAATTTCAAATTGGACTTCTAAGCTTAAATATTATTGTATTTTTATAGTATTTTTTAATATGATTTTTACCTAAAAATAGTATCTTAATTTTTTCCTATCTAATTAAATTACAGTTTTGACCTAAAATTTTAGTTCGACGAAACTAGGGATATTAGCTTAAATTGAATTTCAATGCTAATGAAAATAGTTTTCCTAATATATATATTAATATTTTTCATCATAAGTATATTATTTTGATATGTAAGTTCTTTTAGCGTAAAAGCACATTTTTGGTCTTCGAATAAAAAAATAGATGATTTATTAGATATTGTATGATTTATAAATAAATAATTTTTACGTAAAAGTAGATTTGACAATTAGGGTTTAGCCTAGGAAAAATATTAGTATATTTTCAAAATATGTATCTATACTTATTTTAACAAATCAAATTTATATTTTGTATATAATAAATATTTTTAAATAGTTATGTATTATTTACGTAAAATTCTTCGAGCATAAATCTTTGACCGTGACTAATCATTATTCTTATTTTCTTGCACCCCGAACCTTACCCTAGGCTAAGTGGGCTATTCCAAACGCAACGAAATTATTGGTTTCTCCAGCTAAGGACCTCAGGCAAGTGCACTTTCTGATTGCTTTTCGATTCATAGTAGTCTTTTCATTTCATGTCTATACATATATCTTGCTGCTTGTTGACACGCTCGTCACACGGAGTTGTCGGGAGGGGAAATATCTTAGTATACATGTGGACTACCCAGAAATTTCCCAATATGTCTAATCTTGAACGATAGCAGCCGCACACGACACGTGCGGTGAGCCGTATTTTACCCCCTAGCCGTCCACATGGCGAAAGGATATTTCAACCACTTAGATAGATGTCTTTATTAGCTTTTCCTTGTTTATTTCTCTATCGTGCTATGACATCAGTTTCTTACTAGCTTTCATTTCTCATATGCTATTTTCATGTCTTGTTGATTCTATTGTGTTTTGCACTGCCGTCGGTTTGTGTACTTGTTCCAATCCTGACTGGATAACCAACATTTTTCAGGTTTAGCCGCTTTCACTTGTAGCACTTGGGGAGGCTTGGGTATGCTGAGATCGACCTAGAAATAGAAAACAGTTGTACTCATTTTCATTAAATGTAAATCTTGTATTTCCTTTAAATTTTAAATGTTGTAAATGTTGTAATAAATATAGAATTGTGAATGAGCAATTGTGATATTTTCTTGAGCATCTATCTCTTGCGGGCTTGACAGCGTTCTACCGCCGACTCTGCGGCGTAGGCTGGCTTGGGCACGTCTCGTATCCGAAAAGCGGGTGCGGGTCGTGACACTGTGTATTCTTGTTTGTGTGTTCGTGGGTCTGGAAGAAGGAGATGATCCCTCTATTTATAAGCAGCAGGTTGGGCTGCTCATGTGCGCATATGTAGGATGCATCGGTTTATGGGGATGCCACGTGGTGATTGCTGATGGAGGCTCATAGGCGATGCGCTTTGATTGAGGAGTTGAACCCTTCCTATTGCATTTGTGGGCTGCGGCCGAGCTGACACGTAGCAATGAAGAAGATCTTTCAGTTGCTGAGATCTTGGGTGATTAGCACCCCTTCATAGGCTGAATCGAGTCAAAGGACACGTGTCGTAGGTCCATGGCTCAAAGATCTCGAATTTGGTGGGGAGTGATCTGATAGGATGCGCCTGGGATTGGGCGCATGAGGAGACTTTGGCTTGTAACCTTTAGGAGTCACGAACTAGTCTGGGCGTACGACTTTTGGGGCGCATCCGAGGCTTCAGTAGTGACTTGACTTCTGTCTTTAGGGATCAGAGAAAAGTCTGAGGCGCATGGCTTTTGAGGCGCATACGAAGATTTAGGCGCGTGGCTGCGGAGGCACATACGAGATGGCTGGATGGCCACGTGGCTTGTAACCGCCGGAGGAGAGTAATGATGATGCTGACGTCGACGACTCTTCGTCTTCTGAAAAAGCTGTCAATTGTTCAGTCCTCGGGGGATGTGCTGCCAACTCTGTCAGACTTCAGTATTTAATGTTCTTTGACAGGTGATGGGCTGTTGAGTGGGCGCATCGATCCGCGTTCCACTAGGCGCATGGGGCACATCCTCGTAAGGTACTTGGTGCTGATGGGCGCATCAGTATGATGCATGGTCTGACCGACGCATCCGTTTGTATGATACGTCTTTATTGGTCTGACTGTTACGTTCTTCGAGTGCTTTAAATAGCCATTTTTGACTTGGTTGAATTCGAAGCGTCAGGTTCGTCACCATTAATGCAAATTTATTGTACGAGATTCGGAGAGTCTGCCACTTGGCGTATGGGTTTGATTTGCCCGGCCTATAAATAGTGGCAAGGAGAGAGTTTGCTTCTCGTTCTCTTACGTCCTTCCGAATGAACTTGTTTGCTCGAGCATATTTTGTTGATGAGATGCTCCCGAGGGTGAAGATGCGACACATTTTCTTCATTGATGCACTTGAAGGTGACTATTACATCCAAAAGTCAGAGTCGAGGACTTCTGAGGCAGGCGGAAGGTGCTTGTTGCATCCAAAGATCGAGATGTTGGAGCCTCGTCTCCGTTATGCTGGAAGAGCCGTTGATCGGAATTACGGTTCCCCGATCATCTTCCTTGGGCTTTGGGAGAGCTTTTCCTCCTGCTAGAGTGGGTGTTGCCCATTCTGGTTGTGTTGAAAGCTGCTGCTTTAGCCGCGGATTTGCGGTGCTCTCCTCTTCCAGCTAGGGGGTTGATTGCCCACCCTCGTTCTGCACAATAAATGCTTCATTAGTCGAAGCATTTGATGGCACATATGCTGACACTTCATGATTCGCCTGACTGAGAGTGCATGGCGGTTGCTGCGCCTAGCTGTAGATTTAGGGTCTTTTCTTTGTAGAAATTCTCCTTTGTACAGCTCTTTTTTCGACATGTATAGACTTTTATATGAAATAAAAACCTTCTTTTAATATCTATGCTTTTGTTATTTGCTGTGCCGAGTACTTCATCCGAGCTCCCTGGAGCATGTAATGTTAGGCGCATAGGATTTCTGGTCTTGAAATTCCATGCTTCTACAAGTCCCCCTTCAAAGTTTTCAAAACTTTTCACCAAGTTTTGGAATAATTTGAATAAGAAGCATGGTGGTGTCTTCAACGGGGCGCATGACTGTTCGGACGCATGATTACTCCGCGCATCAGTGATGGGGCGCATGCTCCTTTCATTTAATGCAAATAATAACGCTTCGATAACCAAGAAGATTAATGATGATCTTTTTGGATTTATTTACAGTTATCACTTCACAGAACCTGAGGCGGCGGCTGATGTCACACTTCATCGGTTCACGCGTGCGACTAAGCCTATAAATAGGCGTCTGATGGAGAGAGAGAGAGTTCTTCCTCTTTTTGCTTTCTCTTTTAGAGTTCTTCTTTCGAAAAACCCTAACTTTTTTCTTTCACGAAATGGCCCCCAAGACTCCTCGCGGCGGTGCTGGCCGGGGACGAAGCAAAGGAAAAGAGCCTGTGGAGGCTGCTGCAGATGATGTCCCCCGGACACTCGTCGACGTTCGGCCAGCGGTGATTGGTGGGTTTCTGTACTTGAGTAGGCCATTTTTTTAGAAGTCACATACGCCGACGCGCATGGACCCTGAGTCCTGATGATGTGCTGAAGCTTTTTTGCCGACCCGCATGGGTTTAAACCCTGATGATGCGCCGAAGCTTCACTGCTGACGCGCATGGGTTTAGACCCTGATGATGCGCCGAGGCTTCATCGCTAACGCGCATGGGTTTAGACCCTGATGATGCGTCGAGGCTTTACCGCTGACGCGCATGGGTTTTGTCACGACCCGATCCCAAATAATTGGGTCGAACCGGATCATGTCCAGCCTGCACCGTTGTTGAGACGGCGGCAGTAAGCTGTTCAGTAGCAGGTAACCATACAAAAATACTATATTTGTCACAACTCAACATTCGAAAATTTAAAACTTTATTAAACTTTTACATGAAATAAAAGATACAACTTAAACCATTTTTTTATACATCATGAATAAAAGAAAACTCTAGGCAAACAGCTCAGCAATCTCGAATTCCTCGTCTTGGGATCGCGTAACAAAGCCTCATCAGTGATACCTAAAATGTTGGGTCTCCAGTCAGGAGGGAGCAAGAACGAAATATGCATCTCATATCTTAAATAGTAATTGGAAAGTGCAGGATAAACAGTTTGAAATAATAATTTTCAGCAGTTTAAAACAGTTCAGTGTGTTTTGAATATGCAAACGTCTATGACCGGCTTGGGTTGATCAGTAGTATCCTAGCGATACGATATGGCTTATCCCCGTGTGTGAGAGGGGTAAGCTAACACAGTCAGTTCAGTAGGGCTTTGGTCATAAACGTTTACACTATTCCCCCAGTCCCAGATTCAGTAACAGTAACAGTCGGTAGAGTTCCGTGCCAGCAGTGTGGTTTAACATGCATCTTAACTTTACTAAATAAAATACAGAAATACACAAATCGTAACTTGCCTTGTATTAGATTGACTGGAAGGACGAGTCGGTACCGAGGAAGAACGTCGGTTGTAACTTCGAGTTCCTACAATTGAGAATTCGACTTAGATCCTGAATAACCAGACTAAGTGTGCTAGTTGCAATCTCTAGTAGATATGTCCTAGTCAAGTTTTATGTTGTATTAATTTACAGCTAACGATTACGTCGCAACTACGTGCGTTGATTAACCGGTTAATTGGATTATTTGAAAAAACACGAGAATCGATTATAATTTGGAAAACTTTGTGTTTTCATAATATGTATATAAAATACAGTTTTCTTTTAGTGACAAACAGTGAATTAATATTATTCATTTTAGCTAAACTCGTAATTAAGCCGTAAGTTACGTCCTAACTACGAATATGAATTCAATCCAAGACCACCCAAATTTGCATCCACCAGAAAAAGAAAAAGAAATAAACTACGCTACACAAATACATGGGCACAGCTACTGGTCCTAGGGTGGGCTTATGCCCGATACATCTTTCTTTTACATTAATTAAGAAAATGGCTGAATTATTAAATAATTTAAAGTGCAGGAAAAATAGATATCTAATATAAATAGCCTAATATTAAAAATAATAAGAAGAAGCTAGGAGTCTCAGACTCGGTCCATTTTCTCAAATTCGGTTTATGCCTCAACGTCCGGTCGGACCGGTGCGTTTGCATTTCGCCGGGGCCCACAGACCGGTACGGTCGTCGCCCGAAAATCAGTTTTAGCAAATTATTTTCGAAAGCCAGTTTTGAAATTAATGAAAATATAATTTTATAAAAATTTGGGCAGCACTTCCTCTATTTCGGGATAAACCCAAAACTGGGAAGCGCGCCAACAAACACCTGCAAAATGTCCCAAACCAGGGAAAACCCATTTCCAAAATAATTCCAACATCCCAGAAAATAATTCCAATCCACTGAATAATTCCCGAAAAGTCCGGGAATCCAATATCAACTAATTCACGCCAACCCAGCAAATAAAACACAGGCAATCAAACTAACGCAGCTAATCGAAATATAAAACGCAGCTATCCGGATTCCCAGGAGGGAACCGGGGGACCGATCTATCATCATTGACTCTCGGGAGGGACGAACTACTCTGATTAACAGAAATTACCCAGATCCGTTGGTCGGGGAGCCGCGGGATAATCTCGGGGAAGATCCGAAACGACGTCGGCAGCAGGACGAAGATCCGAACCGCGGGAAGGACCACGGACAGCGGGAAAACCCACGGAAAGGGTGCTGGACAGCAGCGAAAAGCCGCGGAAACGCTGACAGCGGTGGAGGCGGGGGTTTGCTGACCTCGGGGACAGCGGCGGACGGATCTGGACAGCGGGGCTCGCGGGGAAACGAGGGTGCCGGAGCTCGGGACAGCGCGGGAAGGATCCGCGCGCACGGAGAGGGGCGCACGGCCGGAGTCGGCGGTCAGGGAACGCCGCGCAAGGGCGGCGCTGGTCGGCGGACGCGGGTGGCCGCGTGCGTCGGCGGGGAGGCCGCACGGGGACGCACTCGGGCGGACACTGCCGCGAGGGGCGGTCGGGGTTGGCGGGGAGGCACAGGTCGGCGGAGATGGCGCCGAAGGGGCTCCGGCGGGCTGAGGGGGTTTGGTGGAGTAGTTGGGAGAGAGGCTCTGGTGTGAGGGTTTGATGAAGAGAAAGGTTTGAGTAGAGTCACTCTCTGTGAAGTTAAGAGGAGAGTTAGCTCTCTCTTGAGAAGAATGAGAGTTCTTTATGAAGAGAAGAGAATGGTAAGTTGGGTATTATTAAAGAAAAGGGAAGGAAAGAGTCATTCTGTTGGAGAAGAATGGGGAAGTGGTGGGGAACGTTATAGATGGGTGGGAGTAATACGTATGGGTTTACAACGTATGGGGGTGAACAATTAGAGAAGAATTAAGGTGAAAGCTGGTTGTGGGTGAGTATGTTATAAAGAAGGGGAGTAAAGGAGTGGTAAAGTGAGGAGTTATGCTGAGAGTAAAAGGAGAGGAGTTAAGTAAGGATGGGGGTTGGATGATAGGGGAGTTATAAGGGGCTTCTTTCTGAACGTGAGAAGAGTGAAAGGTTGTGGTGTTTTAAAGAAGGAGTTAAGTTGGGGAGTTACGGAAATGAGGGGGTGAGTTGCTGGTCCAAATTGGACCGGCTCAAAGAATTTTTTTTTTTATAATAATAATAAGAATTCAGAATTTAAGAAATAGGATTAGGTCCAGGTCCGGTTTCGGACTCGGGTCTGGTCAACATCCAAAAGTCCATGTTAATTTATTTTCGAAATTATTTTCAAAAATCAAAATGATACTAATAATTATAATATAAATATAATATTAATATAAATATTGCTCTACAAAAATTGGGTTTCACAATCTTTCCTCCTTAGAAAATTTCGTCCTCGAAATTAAAGGCAGGGTAGGAGAATCAAACAAGTACAGGTACTGCGCCCGTAACTCAGGTCCAAAATTAAGAATTTCCAAAGCAGTCGTGGATGAGACGGTTTAGAGACAAGTTTCATTTATGGTGACATCCATGTAGAAAGAATACAAAAAGCGAACCAAAGTACACGAGGTTGATCAGACCATCATGCACCGGTTCTGATTAGACAATATATTAGTGGGTGCACCCAATAAAATATCGTCATGATCAAGCTTGATTTAAAAAAAGATAGCTTGCAAAACTAGGCTAACTTAGCAACATTAGTCAAATTTAGAACGGAAAAAGAAAGAATAAGGAATAGGAGTTTGAGTGATGGCTCAAAATCTGATTTTCTTCTCATCTTTGACTAGGCTTGCAACTGGTTTCTCTGGCACTGAAAAGTTAAGTCCAAACTTGAACTCTGAATTATCCAAAATGTGACTCGGATCCGAAATGTAGCGTCTGAGCTGTGACGTAGAAGACGTTGCGCACTCTCAAGATTAGCTGGTAGAACTAACTGGTATGCTACTTCCAACGCGTCTTAAACTTCAAATGGCCTGATGTATCTGGCCTCAAATTCCAGCTCCGTTAAAACTGATTGTTCCTCTGGTAGGAAAACTTCACCAAATGCAATTTGGTCTTCCCAAGACCTACCAAAATTCCAAGATGCAACATCTCAAACATCTTCAAGCGTCTGGATTGACCTCTCTGATTGCTCGTCCCGCGGTACTCCATGAATCTGGTAGATGTGCTTCTCGTACAATGCTGCCCACTTCTTAGTGGATAAACCAACTTGAAGGAAATTAAAGTGTGCTGACTTAGTCAGTCGGTTCATTATAATCCAATTGGTGCCCTTCCCTCCTTGGGAACAAGGCAATCCTTACTCAAAGTTCATTGTTATATGCTTCTACTTCCATTCTGAATGGTCCAGCGGCTCCAACAAGCTTGTTGTTCTCTTGCTAATTTCTCATGTTGACAAATTCACATCTAATTCTCATACCTGGAATTATCCTTCTTTATTCCATAACACCAATTAATGGAGGCATATTCCGATACATCTTATCATCTCCTGAATTTATGGAATACTGCGACTGGTGTATTTCTTTCATCAACTTGTTCCTCCGTTTGTCAGCCGATACGCAAAGTCTCGTACCATTCTTCAGAGTTAGAACCCTCAAGTGTTCCAGCCAACATTTGATCTCTAAGCCTGCAAAGTGTCTTGTTTTAAAACTACGTCCTCTTGATTTTTTTTTTTTTTTCAGCTTCGAACTTCATAAATACTGAATCAGTATCCAGCTCCGTCCTTCTATCTCCAGGTATTATAACCTCCAGTCCAAACTTCTCGATGTCTTCTAGCAGGTGCTAGTCCTTGGTTAAGAACTTCGCCATCAGTATCGACCAAGTGCAACAGCGACCACATTAGCCTTACCTGAATGGTACTGCAGGTTGATGTCGAAATCCTTCATCTGCTTCAACCATCTTCTTAGTATAACATTCAGCCCTTCCTGAGTGAAGACATATTTCAGACTTTGGTAGTCCGTACATATTTTCACTCCCTTTCCATAAAATCATGCTTCCATAGCTTCAAAGTAAAAATAATTGCAGCAATTCAAATTAGGTGTGGGATGATTCTTCTCATGAGTCTGTAGTTGCCTACATGTGTAAGCAATTACTTTCCCATGTTGTTGAAGAACGCAGCCCAGTCCTTTTCCAGAGACATTACTGTAAATTGAGAACCCACCGGTTCCTGCGGGTAGCGCAAGGATTGGTGTAGTGGTAAGTCTCTTCTTCAGCTCCTCAATGCCGCCTGGCAATCTTTCGTTCAGATGAACTCTTCATTCTTCCAAGTGAGCTTCGTCATTGACTCAGCAATCTTGGCGAAAATTCTGCACGAACTTCTGATAGTAGCCGGCCAAGTTCAAGGATCTTTCGAATTGAACTTGGGGTATACCACTCTTCAACAACAGCTATCTTCCATCGAAATTTCTTCTCTTGACCACATGGCCAAAAGTCCACCTTGTCAAAAATCCACGTTCAGATAATTACCATAAAACTTCTTTTTCCTCAAAGTTCCAAAACTTCCTCAGGTGTTCTTCATGCTCTTCTTCAATCTTCAAATATATCAGAATGTTATCCATGGAGAAGATAAACTGATTCAAATACTCATAAAAATCTCTGTTCATGAGATTCATGAACACAGCAGAAGCATTTGTCAGTCTAACGTCCTGACCAAAGAAAACTACCCATACTTGGTGTCTGAACGCCGTCTTGGAAATGTCCTCTTTCCTGACTTTGATTTGATGGTAGTCAAATCTTAAGTCAAACTTCGAAACTTCCTATCTCCAAATAACTAGATCAAACAGATCCTCGACCCGGACAGAAAGTACTTGTTTCTTTAGTGTCTGGTAATCGATGCACATCCGTTGTTCCATCCTTCTTGGACATAAACAAGATAGATACTCCCTAAGGTAAAGTTCCACTCTGATAAATCCTAGAGCCTGTACCGCTCTGGTCCTACATCTTCCTGGCCACCTTCGGGTTGACTCTGTAACATTCTTTAGGGAAAGAGCCAGGGACTAGGTCAAGGGTGAGTCCTATGTCTAGATCTGAGATAATCCGGGGAGACTATCAGGGAAAACATCTGCCATAAGGGTGTAACTAAAATTTCTATTCATGGGGAGAATTACAGCAAAACTCTTATGATTGATCTAAGGACATTCAGTTACAACTTCCAAAAAGATGATGCTATTCTGCGGTTCTAGGTACTATTCTTCATGGTTCTGGCTCTTGCATAAGCAGTCTCCAACTGCTTCCTTTTCTATGAACCTCGAGTATGCATCATGCCTTATTGTAAGAGACAGGATTTGCTGGATAGGAAGAGGGTCCTTAGGTTGTGGCCTAACAGGTGTTGCTGGGATATGAGCTCTGGTTTGATGGAAAGATAAGGGGCAGTCCTTTACCCGATGTTCAGCAGATCCACATGCCAAAGATTGTCCCAATCTCTTGCGGCAACTAACGGTCTGATGACCAGGCCTCTTGCAATAGTTACAAGCCCAAAGCTTCTTACGACAAGACTGCCGGAAAGTAGAGTACTTGATGGGACCCAAATATCTTCTAGATTCAGGGGTATCCCTCCTAAGACGAGGTTCTGCTCCAACTTGGTTTAAGATAGCTAAGGCTACATCATTGACGTTCTTCATGTCTTCTCTCGTGATATTCTTCTGTTCCTGCTGGGCTTCATCTTGAGCTTTCTGGAACTCCAGGATTTCTTGGAATAGGACAACCATTGGAAAATGATTGCTGGTACTGGTGGAGCAACAAAATGAATAATCCACCAGGAAAATGCAATTTAGTTTGAGATGAGGTAGAATTCGCCAGTGTAGGAAAACTTCACTGGATGCATTATGCGGACGGTCAAACAGTCGCGAGGGGAAGGACCCTGGGCTTGGTTGAGGGGATGGGGTATGATCCGGAGATAACACCTCATCGCCAACAGGATTTGGTCTTGTCAATGGTCATTCTCTGGAAGGTTTAGGATGCAAACATAAGCAAGGTATCCTACCAGTCTATAATCAAACAAAAATATTTATTTATAATATATTTCGGTCCTATGTTGTGACAAATTGATGTTCTAGTGTTCTAATTGTTTCTAAATATGTTCTCCTAAGTTGTTGTTCTGACCTGCATGGGCCACCACTAAAAACATGTCACGCCCCGATCCCAAATAATTGGGTCGAACCGGATCATGTCCAGCCTGCACCGTTGTTGAGACGGCGGCAGTAAGCTGTTCAGTAGCAGGTAACCATACAAAAATACTATATTTGTCACAACTCAACATTCGAAAATTTAAAACTTTATTAAACTTTTACATGAAATAAAAGATACAACTTAAACCATTTTTTTATACATCATGAATAAAAGAAAACTCTAGGCAAACAGCTCAGCAATCTCGAATTCCTCGTCTTGGGATCGCGTAACAAAGCCTCATCAGTGATACCTAAAATGTTGGGTCTCCAGTCAGGAGGGAGCAAGAACGAAATATGCATCTCATATCTTAAATAGTAATTGGAAAGTGCAGGATAAACAGTTTGAAATAATAATTTTCAGCAGTTTAAAACAGTTCAGTGTGTTTTGAATATGCAAACGTCTATGACCGGCTTGGGTTGATCAGTAGTATCCTAGCGATACGATATGGCTTATCCCCGTGTGTGAGAGGGGTAAGCTAACACAGTCAGTTCAGTAGGGCTTTGGTCATAAACGTTTACACTATTCCCCCAGTCCCAGATTCAGTAACAGTAACAGTCGGTAGAGTTCCGTGCCAGCAGTGTGGTTTAACATGCATCTTAACTTTACTAAATAAAATACAGAAATACACAAATCGTAACTTGCCTTGTATTAGATTGACTGGAAGGACGAGTCGGTACCGAGGAAGAACGTCGGTTGTAACTTCGAGTTCCTACAATTGAGAATTCGACTTAGATCCTGAATAACCAGACTAAGTGTGCTAGTTGCAATCTCTAGTAGATATGTCCTAGTCAAGTTTTATGTTGTATTAATTTACAGCTAACGATTACGTCGCAACTACGTGCGTTGATTAACCGGTTAATTGGATTATTTGGAAAAACACGAGAATCGATTATAATTTGGAAAACTTTGTGTTTTCATAATATGTATATAAAATACAGTTTTCTTTTAGTGACAAACAGTGAATTAATATTATTCATTTTAGCTAAACTCGTAATTAAGCCGTAAGTTACGTCCTAACTACGAATATGAATTCAATCCAAGACCACCCAAATTTGCATCCACCAGAAAAAGAAAAAGAAATAAACTACGCTACACAAATACATGGGCACAGCTACTGGTCCTAGGGTGGGCTTATGCCCGATACATCTTTCTTTTACATTAATTAAGAAAATGGCTGAATTATTAAATAATTTAAAGTGCAGGAAAAATAGATATCTAATATAAATAGCCTAATATTAAAAATAATAAGAAGAAGCTAGGAGTCTCAGACTCGGTCCATTTTCTCAAATTCGGTTTATGCCTCAACGTCCGGTCGGACCGGTGCGTTTGCATTTCGCCGGGGCCCACAGACCGGTACGGTCGTCGCCCGAAAATCAGTTTTAGCAAATTATTTTCGAAAGCCAGTTTTGAAATTAATGAAAATATAATTTTATAAAAATTTGGGCAGCACTTCCTCTATTCCGGGATAAACCCAAAACTGGGAAGCGCGCCAACAAACACCTGCAAAATGTCCCAAACCAAGGAAAACCCATTTCCAAAATAATTCCAACATCCCAGAAAATAATTCCAATCCACTGAATAATTCCCGAAAAGTCCGGGAATCCAATATCAACTAATTCACGCCAACCCAGCAAATAAAACACAGGCAATCAAACTAACGCAGCTAATCGAAATATAAAACGCAGCTATCCGGATTCCCAGGAGGGAACCGGGGGACCGATCTATCATCATTGACTCTCGGGAGGGACGAACTACTCTGATTAACAGAAATTACCCAGATCCGTTGGTCGGGGAGCCGCGGGATAATCTCGGGGAAGATCCGAAACGACGTCGGCAGCAGGACGAAGATCCGAACCGCGGGAAGGACCACGGACAGCGGGAAAACCCACGGAAAGGGTGCTGGACAGCAGCGAAAAGCCGCGGAAACGCTGACAGCGGTGGAGGCGGGGGTTTGCTGACCTCGGGGACAGCGGCGGACGGATCTGGACAGCGGGGCTCGCGGGGAAACGAGGGTGCCGGAGCTCGGGACAGCGCGGGAAGGATCCGCGCGCACGGAGAGGGGCGCACGGCCGGAGTCGGCGGTCAGGGAACGCCGCGCAAGGGCGGCGCTGGTCGGCGGACGCGGGTGGCCGCGTGCGTCGGCGGGGAGGCCGCGCGGGGACGCACTCGGGCGGACACTGCCGCGAGGGGCGGTCGGGGTTGGCGGGGAGGCACAGGTCGGCGGAGATGGCGCCGAAGGGGCTCCGGCGGGCTGAGGGGGTTTGGTGGAGTAGTTGGGAGAGAGGCTCTGGTGTGAGGGTTTGATGAAGAGAAAGGTTTGAGTAGAGTCACTCTCTGTGAAGTTAAGAGGAGAGTTAGCTCTCTCTTGAGAAGAATGAGAGTTCTTTATGAAGAGAAGAGAATGGTAAGTTGGGTATTATTAAAGAAAAGGGAAGGAAAGAGTCATTCTGTTGGAGAAGAATGGGGAAGTGGTGGGGAACGTTATAGATGGGTGGGAGTAATACGTATGGGTTTACAACGTATGGGGGTGAACAATTAGAGAAGAATTAAGGTGAAAGCTGGTTGTGGGTGAGTATGTTATAAAGAAGGGGAGTAAAGGAGTGGTAAAGTGAGGAGTTATGCTGAGAGTAAAAGGAGAGGAGTTAAGTAAGGATGGGGGTTGGATGATAGGGGAGTTATAAGGGGCTTCTTTCTGAACGTGAGAAGAGTGAAAGGTTGTGGTGTTTTAAAGAAGGAGTTAAGTTGGGGAGTTACGGAAATGAGGGGGTGAGTTGCTGGTCCAAATTGGACCGGCTCAAAAAATTTTTTTTTTTATAATAATAATAAGAATTCAGAATTTAAGAAATAGGATTAGGTCCAGGTCCGGTTTCGGACTCGGGTCTGGTCAACATCCAAAAGTCCATGTTAATTTATTTTCGAAATTATTTTCAAAAATCAAAATGATACTAATAATTATAATATAAATATAATATTAATATAAATATTGCTCTACAAAAATTGGGTTTCACAGGTTTAGACCCTGATGATGCGCCGAAGCTTCACTACTGACGCGTATGGGTTTAGACCCTGACGATGCGCCGAAGCTTCTTTCTAGGTGTTCTTGAACCTTGGTTCAGGCTATGCGCTCCTGATAAGAACGTGGCTCAGATTCTTTTACTGTATATCTGAATCTTTGCCTTCTTTTGCTGACCACCAGTGTCGATGACTGTCCCACTCTTGAATGAAGTGCTTCTGGACGCTGCCCTCTGTCAGATGGGAGTGGATTATAATGAGGAGGTGATAAACCCTGCCCAAGCTGCCATTATGCTGGATCAGCCTCCCGAAAGAATAATTCAAATCCGGGAACAACAGCATGGGTTCCTCCAACGGATGATGGAGCGTGGCGTTTTGACATCTGCCACTTCTGATAATGTGACTTTTTTGAAGCCTGAGTTCCTATTTGGAGACCGCCTTACTTCTATTGAAGCAAAGGTGTTAAAGGTCAAGGAAGATTGGTTCTTTACCGCAAGGGGGTGCATATGACTGTTAAGCAACTTGAGCGTCAATGGCCTTTGACGGCTTTCATTCGTCTTGCTTCCAAGAGGAGGATATCTGGGGAGCGGTGGCAGGCACCATCAAGATCGACGCTACCTCCGATCAGAAGGATACTTTAGCCGTCGTGCGAGCTGGGCCTTCTTTCACCTGGTGGACTCTGCGTCCTGGGAGCATTTATAGTGACGTTCCCATCAACAAATTTGCTTTTGGTGCTTCGACTTTTGTAAATCGTATGCTGTTGTTGGAGCGGTCGTACCCGAAAGGTGAATTTCGGATAGAGGGTTGGTGTCACTATGTTTCCAAGTGGGACAAGTTGACACTCTGGGTTCTGACGCGGTTTCGAACCGAACTCCGAGAGATTGGGCTAACTGCTACAATCCGTGCTACCCAGGCAGGCGTCGACATCAACAGGCATATGTTCCTCGCACTTCTGGAGATGTTTAACACCCAGACCGGGACTTTCTTCACTCCGGTGGGGGAGCTGGGACTCGCACTTCATGAAATGTACGAAGTGTCAAGGCTCCCTTGGGGATCAGAACCTTATGAGGAATACTTCTCGACCAACGAGGAGTTCCAAGTCCTGGAAGACAAGACAGAGGAGATGATGGCCGTCTTCAAGGAAGTGGCGAGTCATCATTATTATATACAGAAGAGGGATAAGGGCGGGTCACAGCCTCATGTGACCGCTTGGAAAGATTACGTCTTTAAGCAAGACAAGGAGGATCCCTCTCAGTTTACCACTCCGCCAGCGCTTTCCAGTAGCGTGGTGCTCTCCGAAATGAACAGGTAAAGTGAGAAGAGTCCCCAGAAAAACGAGGACCGGCAGTCGAACGAACGCTCCTATAGCTGTTTCTGGCACCTTACTCATTGGATGTCATCCAAAGCAGTGTTACCTGCGTATCTGATGATTTAGCTTCGGGATTATGTCTTTTCGGGTGGGTCAGGCTCTGTGGAGAGGGTGACCCGGAACCTAATCTTGCCAGCTGTGAAGTTAGTTTTTGGCCGTCGCCTGGCTCTACTCCCCGCAATGGTGTGTAACCTGCTGCGAGGTTTACGAGAATTTACAAGAAATGTGGTTCATGAACGAGGTAGAAATGACAACTTTCCTCATGCCGAACTGTCGTTCCATTATTTGATGGGGTGGTTAATTTTGCGCTATCCCAATGTGATGAGCCCGAGCTCGGAAGAAGACCACAAGGCTGGGGATGCACTCCTCCGCCGTTTCCACCAGAGAAGCTGGTTGCATACTGGTGTTCCTATTTGCAGGAAAGTTTTATCCCACCTTCAGGGGTAGGAGATCACCAAAGTTGGTCCCGTCTTCTTGGGTTTTGAGGCCAGCGATGATTTAACGAATTCGGGTGAAGATGCCACCACTCTGCCTCCATAGGGATTCTGCTGGTTGCAAAGTATCTGGCCGTCCCATCTGGTGTATCGGAATAGAAACCAGTGTTACCTGGAACCATATTTACCGAGCCATTTTGCACGACAATTCGGCTATGCTCAGTTGATGTTGGGGAACCCCAGTATTAACCTGGGGTATACTGGAAGTTTGTTGGACGGTACACGAGCTTGGCATTACTACAATGCCGAATGTACCGGAGCTCGCTTTACGCTGCCTGTTCAGAATCTACGGCCGTCGATTCTTTTCTCGCCCGCCAAATTTTACTGTGTCATGAACGTCGTGCCCCCCGGATATGATCGGGAGACCAGTTTCATTGTTGGCACCCAATTAGAGGCGACTGGGAACCTGTTGGCGAAGGCTCGGTCGTATCGCCCGCCAGAGGCGGGTTATCGAGGTACCCCCACTGTATCCACGGGGGGTCAGGTAGAGCCATCGGTCGATCAGCTAAAGAGACGTACGGATACAGAGGCGGGCTCTTCTGTGCCGAAGAGACAGAAGAAGGCATTATCACCGACAGTGTCAACAGACTCAGCTCTTGCGGAGGTAAGGATGTCCCACATTGTCTGGTTAGTTCTACCATTTTTGTGACATATGCTTTCTTTTTGTAGGAGCCTCTGAAAAGGAGACCCCGAACTCCAAAATCGGGTGCCAGCAGATCAAAGGAGGTGGCGGGCTCATCTGAAGAGCGCATTCCTCCGATTGTGATATCTCCCGTAGAGGAGAATCCGGACGATGTCGTTCCTGCGGAGATTTTAATATCTCCAGACTATGTTGGAAGGGAATCTGAGGTTGAAGCAGTTCCTGGGAGGGTGCAAGCTGTCGTGGGGACCTTTGACATTGAGGACCCAGCATATAAGGGGCTTCCGGATGAGAAAGTGGAGTGGAGTTCGTCGTCTTCGGATGACGTTCCTCCAGAGATGAGTGAGCCTCTTGCAGGAGCAACAGACATGATTGAAACAGAGGAGAGGGCTGATTCCCCTCCTTGTCATGATGTGGGGAGGTCGGCTGCAGCATTGCCGAGCCCGACTCCAGACTCAGCAGCGGAGAATGAGGTGGCTGCCGACCAGGGGGCAGCGACAGATTCCATCCCCGCGAAGGGATTTGATGATGGAAATGAGACTCGTCCGCCGAGCCTGACTCCAGGGAAGCCGAGTCAGGAAACAAGTGCTAACCTCGCTATTTTGCCAGAGGGGGAAGGTCCCGTACGGCCTGCTGATGATGCGTTGGGGACAGATGGGGTAGCCCCTGACGTCGGTGGTCCCTCCGAGCTTGAGAAGGGTAAGGGTTTGCTGGAACCCTCTGTTGCTCCTTCTACTTGGGGTACGATATTGACGCCTCTCTCGGCTCCTTCTTTCCTTTTGTCTCCTCGGGCCAGTATCGAGGTTTTAGCCTCGCAGATTGAAGCCGGCGGGTCTTCTTCCGGTCCGTATCTAGAACAGCTCCTCCAACTCCTGCTATGATGCCGCAAGTACTGGCGGATGCAGATGAGTATGTAAAGTTTATCATTGAGGCGGTGTATAAGATGCTGCAGAGGGGCGTATCGATAGTGATGGATGCTAATGGGAGTTTTGCGACGGCGAAAGCCATGGCGCTCCCTCACATTTGTCTGATACGTTCCCACCAGGGCCATGATCATATGGCCGAGATTCTGGAGGCATCGGTGGCCGAGCTAGACCAGCTGCTTTCCGAGTTTTAGTGTATCCAGCGAAATAATCTCTCCGTCCTGATAGACGCAGAAAAGGAGAAGTTGATCGCTAAAACTAAGTCATCTTATCAGGCCACCGTGGCTGTCTGGGAGCGTGAGGTGGCCGAAACTGAGCCTGCGGTGGAGAGGCTATCTCAGTCCGCACAGGAGAAGGTGGAGTTGCAAGTCGCGTTGGACGCTAGTATAGCGGAGGTTAATGCCAAGATTCGCCTCATTGAAGACCAGTGGGCCCAACTCTTGTTAGATGCTGAGCGAATCCAGGCTGAACATATAGCATCTAAGGAGGAGAAAGCGGCTTTCACCCGCCAGGCTCTTTTCCTGGCTCAGCAGCGGCAACAGTTGGACGAGAAATATGAGGATGAAACTTCTTCCGAGGCCATAGAAATGATACGTCAAGAAGCCGAGCGCCGAGTCCTGGCGACCGCAGAGACTCGGGCGGCAGACTTGAAGCATCGGATCGAAGAGCTTTCAGCCAATCCGGGAGATGCTTAGGGAATGTAGTCTCTTCTCTTTTTTTTGTGTAATTTGCAACTCCTGCTGGGGATGTATTCTTTACTTTTAAATAAAGAACGGAGAGTTTTGATGTGTGTTCATTTTTTTTGTTGTCATGTACTTGATGATTTGTGTGGACCTATTATCTTTTGCGCACCTTGGTTGTTAGGTACAGATAATAAGTTTGAGAGAACCTGACATGTTTGCTCAGAGGTGATGTGGACGCGACAAATATGGGGTTCAAATGAAGGAATCATCCTACTTAGAGGTGTTATGGACGTGGTAGGAGTGACTCTGGAGGGATACACGGAACTACTCAGAGGTAATGTGGACGTAGAAGTTCTGCGATCAATGTACGACAACGCAGGGGTTGTCTGTAAGGGATGTTTACTCAGAGGTAATATGGACGTGGTAAACATGGTGGATAGCGTAGTCTTACGAAGCATAGGATTTTGCTTTGTAGGGCGTAGAGGAGCAACTCGGAGGTAATGTGGTCGTGGTTGTCCTTCTACTGGAGGATAGAACGCCACGGAACAGCTGGGTTCCGAAAGCGTAAGATTTTGTGGGAGGTATACGTGAGCCATGATGATTGGGTCCACAGACTCCCTTGTTGGATGAAGATAGAAGTACATGTCTGAAGGATGTCAAGAGTAGTACTTCTTTAGGAACTTGCCGTTGATGGGCATCATGAACAAGTCCCCATTGGGTTTGGCGAGGCGGTATGCACCGTTTGAGTATACCGTCTCTATGATCAAAGATCCCTCCCACTTGGGTTCGAACTTTCCTGGTGTCTTGTGAGTCAACACCATCGGCCTCCTGACTGCTAGAACCAGGTCGCCTACTTGAAAAGTCCTCTGCTTGACCTTTTTGTTAAAAGCCTGTGATATACGGGCTTGATAGAGGTCGATGTGCTGTTGAGCTAGGAGACGTTTTTCGTCAAGTGCCTCCAATTCTCGTAGACGGCGACGTTGATTGTCTTCTTCTGTGAGTTGATTTGTGATGGCAACATGGAGTGAGGGTATCTTGATCTCGAGAGGCAGTACCGCTTCGCTCCCGTAGACCAAGGAGAATGGAGTGTTGCCTGTCGGGGTCCGTACCGTTGTGCGGTAGGCCCAAAGGCATTCGCCGAGCTTCTCGTCCCAGTTGCATTTGTTGGATGACACGACCTTTTTGAGTAGCCTGATAATAGTCTTGTTAAAAGCCTCGGCCAATCCGTTTGCTGCCGGATTATAGGCGATTGATACCACGTTCTGAATGTGATTCTTGTCACAGAATTTGCTGAAAACATGGCTGATAAATTGAGGACCGTTATCGTGAATAATCCTTCGAGGTACCCCGAAACGATAGATGACATGGTGCTTGATGAAGCTGACCACCCTGGAGCTTTTCACTTCTGCCAGAGGAATTACTTCTACCCATTTGGAGAAGTAGTCAGTGATAGCCAGGATGAAGTGGTGTCCCCTCGATAAAGGAGGGGTAATAGGTCCCACAATGTCCATGCCCCAAGCTTCAAAGGGCCAGGAGGTGACCGTAGGATGTAGTGGTTCTGATGGTGTATGGATGAAGTCGGCGTGGAGCTGACAAGCATGGCACTTTTTAGCATAGTCGACAGCGTCGGCTGCCATGGTTGGCCAGTAGTAACCCATGCATCGCAGTCGATCCTGCAACTTAGGCCCAGGTTGATGAGCCCCGCAAGTTCCGTCATGAGCTTCTCGAAGGGCTTCGGCTGCTTCTTCGTTGGACAGGCATCGAAGAAGAAGTCCATCATAGGAACGTCGGTACATCATTTTAGTAGTTGTATCGTAATAGAATCGAAGGGAACGCCTCCTGACCGAGATGGCTTCTTTGGGGTCTTCTAGGAGGATTCCGTAGACAGCGAAGTCGATGAATGGGAACCTCCAGTCTCGGACGTTAACACCAGCACTTGTTGACATGGCATGGGCCGTTTATGAGCATAGGTTGTTTTTAGGACAGACCAAGTCTCGACCAACTACCGTGACATAGTGTTGAGTTTCGAAGGGTGCTGCCAATGAGGCTGCGAGGCCAGCCAGAGCGTCAGCCTCCAGGTTTTGTAACCGGGGTACGTGTTCTATGAAGAACTTGGTGAAGGTTGCAATAATGTTCAATGCAACCTCATGGTAAGGAACCAGATCTTTATGGCAAACTTCGTACTGCCCTCTGATCTGGTTAACGACGAGTTTTGAGTCGCCGTAGGCTTCCAGATGATCTACCCCCAGCTGTTGCGCCAGCTGGAGTCCCATGATGAGAGCGTTGTACTCGGCAACATTGTTGGAGCACGGCTTCGAAAGGGAGTAGGCACGCCTGATGACCAGCTGATCGGGGGAGACTAAGACTACCCCCACTCCTGCGATGATTTGGCCTTTGGGGCCTGTTCTTGAAGCGCCATCAAAAAATAGCCGCCAGACGGAGCTTTCTTCGGTGACATTTGATTCTTGGACCTCATCCGGGATGTCTTCATAGAGTCTGGAGGACTCTGGGATGGGGTGCACGGCTAAAAAGTCGGCCAGAGCTTGACCCTTGATGGCTTTTTGTGGAACAAATACCATGTTGTATGGCGTCAACAAGATCGCCCATGTAGCTAGCCGGGAGTTCAATGATCCTGGCTTCTTCATGAGAACCCTGAGTGGATTGACTCGGGAGATGACATGAATTGTCTGGCCCGAGACATAATGGCGAGTCTTCTGGATGGCGAACACCAAAGCCAGACACTCCTTTTCAACGGAGTTGTATCGGTGTTCGGCCCCGATCAGTGTCCTACTGAGGTAGTAGATAGCTTGCTCATAGCCCGCATCGTTGTTCTGAGCCAGCAGAGCGCCGAGGGAATGATCCATGGCCCGGACGTAGAGGATAAATGGTTTGCCGGCGACGGGTGCCACCAGAACTGGCGGGCTTGTCAGATAAACTTTGATATCGTCGAAAGCTTTCTGGCATTCTTCCGTCCAGACGTAGGAGACCCCTTTCTTCATGAGCTGGGTGAAGGGTTGACATTTTCCGAAAAGGTTTGTTATAAACCTCCGAATGTATGCCAGACCCCCTACAGGCCTCGAAGTTCTCGGAGGTTCTTCGAAGGGTCCATGTCAAGGATGGCTTTGGTCTTCTCGGGATCGATATGAATGCCTTTCGCCGTGATAATAAAGCCCAAAAACTTTCTGCTAGAAACCCCTAGAAAGGATTTAGCGGGGTTCATCTTGAGTTGATATGCTCGCATGAGATCGAAGACTGTCTTCAGGTCTTGTAGATAATCACCTTTGAGACGGCTCTTGACTGTAATGTCATCGACGTAGCATTCAACTGTCTTGCAAAGATGCTGATAGAAGATGGTACTCATAGCTCGTTGGTATGTAGCACCAGCGTTCTTCAAGACAAATGGCATCACCGTGTAGCAGAAAACCCCCTTCGGAGTTCTGAATGACGTGTGTTTTGCATCATCGGAAAACATTTTGATCTGGTTGTAGCCCGAGTACCCATCCATAAAAGACATGCGTTCGAAGCCGCATGTATTATCGATCATTACGTCGATGATCGGAAGCAGGAATTCGTCTTTCGGGCAAGAAGCATTGAGATCTCTGAAGTCGATGCAGACCCGTATCTTCCCATTCTTTTTGGTGACAGAGACGACGTTGGCCACCCAATCCGGGTGTTGTTCTTCACGGATAAACCCGCCGATCAGGAGTTTGTCTACCAAATGATCGATAGCGTTCATGATGTCAGGACTAAAGCGTCGCTGTTGTTGCTTTATAGGCTTGGCATCAGATAAGATGTTAAGCCTATGCATCACGATCTGGGGATCAAGTCCGGGCATATCTTCGTAGCTCTAGGCGAAGAGTCGATATATTCTTTGGCCAATTGGACCAAAGATTCTCGGTCTTCTCCTTCTAGGCTTTTGCTGATGAAGATGGGTTTGGAAGAAGATCCATCCCCAAGGTCGATCTGCTCGACTTCGTCTTCGGTAGGGGGTTCACGTAATTCAAAACGAGACTCCCACTGTTCTCCTAGGCGTCAAGCCCAGGGTTCTTCCTCGAAGAATTCTGGTGTTTGGTCTTCGCCTTCATCTTCTTGAGGTTGTGCAAATGCCATGTTGGCTAACAGCACCTTCTTGAAGACTGAGTCAATACTGGTATCGGAATCCCAAGTTGATGCTTCGGACGAATGAGAATATTCCATTTCTTCTGCCTCCGAACTTTCTGGAGTTGTCGGCGGCGTGACAGCCCACCCCCCGTTGAGTTCGATGATAGTAGTCATGCGGCTTTCCTTTAGGTGTTGGGAGCCGAAAAGGAAGACATCGACCCTTGTCGTAGTTTAGGCCTTTGTTGCTTTTTAGATCGTAACCCATCTTTTGGATGAGGTACTTTGCCTTGTCCGTGTACCGATAGACTTGTATTCTGCCGGTATCTGGTTCTGGCTCGAGTGGCAGGAGGTCTTGATGACGCTCGACTTTGCCGAAGATGATGGATTCTTCGTTTTGATTCTGCGATGGGACTACAAAACAGACCCCTTGGGACGGGACTACTCGATTTACATGATTGACGGTCGTTATTTGTGTTTGCAAACATGGCATTCCAATATGGAAGACTAGAATAATTAAAAGACACTCTATTATTGATGAAACACGAGATTTTATCCCGCGGAATTATATTATCCAGAGAGGGTGCATCTACATCAGCAGAGGTATATTCCCCTAGCTCTTCATCTGTGAGTACTGGATTGGATCGGGAGAGTCCACCGCAGCTTTGATCTTGGGATCTGAGAGGGCTATGTGGGCCTTCTCCGACAGCTTGGATGAGACTGATGATTGCGGAGGCTTGCCTTTGAGACACACTTTCAGAGGTGCCTCAACTGCGCCTTCAGTGATTGGTGCCTTCCCTTGTAGTTTTGCCACAAGGGGAGCCGATGTTTGGGGCGGCTTTCCCTTGAGCCGTATCTTCAAGGGAGCTTCAGTGGTTGTTCGACCTAGAATAGTTGGTGCTTTTCCAGGTAGTTTGATGTTCATGGGAGGCAACATCTGAGGCGGCTTCCCTTTGAGTCAAATTTTTAAAGGAGCGTCAGGAATCATCTCTGGCTCCATGTCCGGCTCTGCTGTCGTTTCTGACTCATCGTCAGCATCATTGGCTTCCTCCTCGTCAGGCGACTTGTACAAGGTAGAATCAGTGAAGTAGGCTTCGACCCCCTTGAAAGGGTCAATGTCTGCGAACTCCGTCCGGATGATGTCGTTGGTGGACACGTACTTCATACATTGGTGGAGCGTAGATGGCACCACCATGTACTCATGCAGCCACGGATGACCCAGTAGGAGGTTGTAGTTGACGTCAGCGTCCACGACATAGCAAGTCACCTCGGTTCTGAGGTTACCGATATGACACTTTAGCCGTACTTTGCCCAGCGGCTCGCTTTTGCTAGCATTGAAACCGCTGATGGTTGTGTTGGAAGGCGCCAGTCGGTACATTGGGATCCCCAGTGTTGAGAGCAGCGTCTTTAGGATGATGCTGAGGGAAGACCATGGATCGATCTGAATCCGCTTCATCTTGACGGAACCGATATACCCTGTATAATACAGCGGCCTGTTGTGTCGGTTGTGCTTGAGCAGCATGTCTTGTTGGGTGAAGGTTATATTGGGGATAACCTCATCCACACAATGGCAATGCGCACATGTAGTCGAGAGATTTTCAAGCTGCTTGACCTGACTGATAAAGGACTCAACATCCTTCAGAGCTTCACAGAGAGCTTCACGAGTGTCCTTGGAAAGGCGAAGAAGCTCAAACAGCGATAAGCGGGAGGGAGTACTGGCAAGTTGTGCCAGTATGTCGAAGTTGTAGGGCTTGGCTAGCCCCGAAGCATTCTCCTTTCGCAAAGGCTTGTCGAATCGGGCCTCTGCATGCATCTGTTTATTGGCTACTGGAGGCTTGGATGGGCGAGGAATGGCCAGTCACCCTTCGGATTGACGAGGAGTTAGAGATTACGTTGTATGAAGCAAACTTTAATTCTGGTTCCTCTACAATTGACACCTTCTTCCCGAGGCGACGTTGGAGGGGTGTTGATGATTGCAGCCACTGGAACACCGACTGCCTTGGTGGTGGGACTGCTATTTTGCAACAACAGTTGATGGTGACTACAACACAGGTATGTCCTGTGAGGGGCGCATTGTGCTTGTCAGTCAACTCTCCTGACCGACGTTTGTGAGTGATCACGTTACGCAGGTCGTTGGAGGAGAGTGCCACCTTCGTACCCCCATCAGGCGTATGGCAAGGCCAAGCGCCGGGGTGATCAAGTGAATGTTGCGCCCCTTGATCCAACACCAAACAGGCGCTCAGATCAGTAGTAGGGGTACAGCACTTAAAGTGACTTGAACGAACCTCGGACGCACAACCAGTGGGGGCGCGGGAGTTCAAGACCACAGGGTTTGCCTTGCTCGACTTGGTTACGAATGCAGTAGATGCGCCCAAGCGAGAGAAGGACTTTGAAGGTCGGCTCGTTTCTGGCGCAGAAGCACCCGAGTCGACCTTATACAGCTTACCATCAGCAGCGCGCATGATTGTGAGCGCATGCTTCTGGTTTACTGTCGGAATAGCACGTTTAAGGCACATGGCTCGTGCTGCCTTGGACTTCTTCGTACCAGCCCGCTAGGGTACATAGTACTCAGAGTCCAAATTTTCCTCGCCACTACAGCGAGTAAGTCTGTCAAAGACAGAGACCTATTATGGCGCATCAGAGGTGATGTGCGGGGTATTGGCTACGCCCCTGCTCCGTCGATGCATCTTCTTCGCCTGAGAGGGAGATGGCTAGGGAATGTGGTCAGCCGTACGTTTTTTCGAGAGATGCGCTGCACCGGTGGGCGCATTTTGGCTGCTGAGGACGTCAGCATGAAGGGTAAGCTGCATCGGCGCATCCCCTTCGGTGATGGTGCCAGAGGCGTCGACCTTGCGCACCCAGACCTAGCGAGTCTTCTTCGGCTTCGGCAGCCGCTTCGAAGGACTCGTACTGCCTTCAGAGATGAACTCCTCATACGCCTGTTGATTGAGGCGTATGATCAGCGTCTTGTGGGAGGAGCCCACCTTCACGTCGTCAGATTACGACACAGCTTTCTCGGTGGAGGAGAAAGAGGTCCCCAGCAGAGTCGCCGGCTTGTTTGCCATTAAAATCTTTTGATTGAAATTTGAATTACAAACAGAACAGTGTTACAATGTAGGACTTAGATATAGTCCTAGGAGTACACTTTTGTTTATCTGGGTCCCTTGTGCGGATGGAGCGAGTGGTAATACATTGACTCCGTTGACGATCTGACGACGGTTCTCGGTTCTCTGAAGGTCTGAGTTGCTCTGGGTGCTGGAGCTTGCGGAGAGGAAGAAGACGTTGAGTGTCTGTATATGCCCCTCTCTGTGTATATGTAGGTCTGTCTCTGTGTATTCTTGTCTGTGTGTTCGTGGGTCTAGAAGAATGAGATGATCCCTCTATTTATAAGCAGCAGGCTGGGCTGCTCATGCGCACATATATAGGATGCACCGGTTTGTGGGGATGCCATGTGGTGATTGCTGATGGAGGCGCATGGGCGATGCGCTTTGATTGAGGAGTTGAACCCTTCCTGTTGCATTTATGGGCTGTGGCCGAGCTGACACGTAGCAATGGAGAGGATCTTTCAGTTACTGAGATCTTGGGTGATTAGTACTCCTTCATAGGCTGAATCGAGTCAAAGGACACGTGTCGTAGGTCCATAGCTCAAAGATCTCGGATTTGGTGGGGAGTGATCTGATAGGATGCGTATGGGGATTGGGCGCATGTGGAGACTTTGGCTTGTAACCTTTAGGAGTCATGAACCAGTCTGGGCGCACGGTTTTAGGGCGTATGCGAGTCTTCAGTAGTGACTTGACTTATGTCTTTAGGGATCAAAGAAAAGTCTGAGGCGCATGGCTTTTGAGGCGCATGCGGAGATTTAGGCGCATGGCTGCGGAGGTGCATACGAGATGGCTGGACGGCCACGTGGCTTGTAACCGTCGGAGGAGAGTAATGATGATGCTGACGTCGGCGATGCTTCGTCTTCTGAAAAAGCTGTCAATTGTTCAGTCCTCGGGGGATGTGCTGCCAACTCTGTCAGACTTCAGCATTTAATATTCTTTGACAGGTGATGGGCTGTTGAGTGGGTGCGTCGATCCGCATTCTACTAGGCGCATGGGGACGCATGGGGGCGCATCCTCGTAAGGCGCTTGGTGCTGATGGGCGCATCAGTATGATGCACGGTATGACCGGCGCATCCGTTTGTATGACACATCTTTATTGGTCCGACTGTTACATTCTTCGAGTACTTTAAATATCCATTTTTGACTTGGCTGAATTCGAAGCGTCAGGTTCATCACCATTAATGCAAATTCATTGTACGAGATTCGGAGAGTCCGCCACTTGGCGCATGGGTTTGATTTGCCCGACCTATAAATAGTGGCAAGGAGAGAGTTTGCTTCTCGTTCTCTTACATCCTCCCGAATGAACTTGTTTGCTCGAGCACATTCTGTTGATGAGATGCTCCCGAGGGTGAAGATGCGACGCATTATCTTCATTGATGCACTTGAAGGTGACTGTTACATACAAAAGTCGGAGTAGAGGGCTTCTGAGGCAGGCGGAAGGTACCTGTTGCATATAAAGATCGAGATGCTCGAGCCTCGTCTCTGTTATGCTGGAAGAGCCGCTGATCGGAATTGCGGTACCCCGATCATCTTTCTTGGGCTTTGGGAGAGCTCCTCCTCCTGCTAGAGTGGGTGTTGCCCATTCTGGTTGTGTTGAAAGCTGCTCCTTTAGCCGCGGATTTGCGGTGCTCTCCTCTTCCAGCTAGGGGGTTGATTGCCCACCCTCGTTCTGCTCAATAAATGCTTCATTAGTCGAAGCATTTGATGGCGCATATGCTGACACTTCATGATGCGCCTGACTGAGAGCGCATGGCGGTTGCTGCGCCTAGCTGTAGACTTAGGGTCTTTTCTTTGTAGAAATTCTCCATTGTACAGCTCTTTTTTACACATGTAATAGACTTTTATATGAAATAAAAACCTTTTTTTAATGTCTATGCTTTTGTTATTTGCTGTGCCGAGTACTTCATCCGAGCTCCCTGGCGCATGTAATGTTAGGCGCATAGGATTTCTGGTCTTGAAATTCCATGCTTCTACACGGCCTAGGAGGAAACGGGTATAGTTGTGCCAGGTAGAGGCAACATGTATTCGGTGGACGGTCATTGGGGCTCGCTACTTGCTTTGACCGGACCATCCTATACGCCAGCTATGAGTCCAGGATGGCTTGTTCTGCCAGTGACCCGTGTTCATATAGATGTCGGCAAAAAGACGGCTATCCGTGCGTATGCCTTTAGAATTGAGTCGAGTCGAAGGTGCATACAAGTTAGAACATGATGCTTGGGGCCTAAGATGTGGCTTCAACATAGGCGACATGCTTGGCACAGGAATGTGGTGTCGAGTCATAAGTCATGGCATATAAGTTGCATGTGTTGGAGAATGAGTTGTCTGGAGTTTAAGTCGGGAACCGCCGTAAGGCAAAGTCGGTCGACACAAGTTCAGAAGTCTTGATTGGGTCAGTTGGTGATAAAAAAAATAGCAAGGGCCGCGAGGCGGCGACATGGTTAAGTCAGATTGAGTGGCGAGGCACGGCACAATGAAGGAGATAGCACGGTCACATGGAAATGGAGTCTCATCGTGTAGTTGTGTAACGCCTCAGTCCCAAAATACGTAGGACTAGGTAAGAATCCATTCCAGCTGCATACATACGAAGTATACTCCAATATATGGAAACTCGTATGTATACATAAGCTGTAAAATACAGTAGAACCATAATAACTAAATCCCATCCACTAGATAAATAAATGATATAAAAGCAACTTTGAATTTGTCATGTATACAATCGTTAGGCGGAGACAAAGTCCACTACCAACTATCTCAAATAAAATGTACAAGAAGTGATCGATAAAATAATGAGTCGAACCAAGCGCAATCGTCTTCGAAAGAATAGAGAAGATCACGGCCTTGGCTAGAACACCTGCAAAATCACAAAAGCATACACCTGGAGAGATAACCAGGTCCTCAGAGGGACGTAACAAGATGCAGGAAAACACCATGCCATATAAACTGTGATATATAATAGAAAATAAGGGATGCATGCAATAGGGTACCTAACCGTACTATAGTGAATATGCAATAAAGAATAATCCTTCACATATGGGCACTCGGGCTATATAGCAGTGGCATCGTCCCTCTCAACGGAAATCAGTACAATCCGTCCATAACGTTCGGCGAACGTCAGAGGGAACCAGTAAGAAAATGTCCATAACGTTCCATGAACGTCAGAGGGAATCAGTACAATAGGGTGAACCTGCGTCTCCAACGGAGCTTCAGGTACAATAGCAGTATGTAAATATGGCCCATACATCAAGGAACAGTTCTTCCCTCCAAATGCCTATTGGAGTCACATCCATGACTCATATGAACCTCTAGTAACTACCAAGTCCACTAGCATGCAATTCTATTGGCAGTTACTCCTAACCGTCGCACGCCTCATACGTATCGGTGGCCGGCCGACTACGCGAGTACATGTCCTGTATGTGACTCATAATACGTGGTAAGGTATGTGTCAAGGCCGCATGAGATATACCAATACCTCATTATCCAATGGGTGGTCACTAAGCTAAGTTAATGCAAAATAATTTAGAAGCAATTAGAACGACCGATACAGTCGCTTGCACCCAAGTGTGACTTGGACGCACAACAATATAGAACAATATATGAAACAAAAAAAACTGAAAATAAAGTAAATTAATCACAGAGTAAGGTGGCAAGGTATCTTGCCTGCGGGTGGTGCGAGAAGCAGCAAAATCCAACAATCAGAATCGTCAACACGAAAGTCAAAATCCACAAGAAGCTCCGGATGCTGAAACAAACATCACAAACGAGTTTGGAATAAAAGATATGCCTAGGAAACGCCTGTCCAAAAGTTAAATTCTGGAACAGGGGCAAAATCATAATTTCGGGTCAAAATGATGTCCGTCGTTGGACCCGCTTTTCACCGAAATGCGTGCCAATATCTATGGTCTCTAAAGTCATCAAACTACATGTCTACAGATTTGTTTTGACGAGATGAACCCAACGGTATGTCCAATTTTGGATTCCGGTGGGCTGTGCACAAAATCGGTCGTTGAGTGGGATTGTGGGCCCGCCAAAATAGCGTCCCGATCAACAGTCTCAGAATCAGACCAAACTTGGCTCATAGGACCAGAAAAATATTTCGAGTCCAATGGCGCAAGTTTCATCGCGATATGATGAGTGTGCACAAAGTTGTGACTTAATTTGTAAAGGGTCGATACGGGATATCTCGACGGATACGTACTGATTTCGTCGCGCACATGCAACGAAATTGGGTTCCGTCAGTTCCCACATGTCGACAACATCGATACGCGCCTTTTGATGTATATAGTGCGCGACCACGTCGCCTGGTTTGTCGGGGCGCACGCCGTATCGGGTGTTTTTCCACTTTTTTTTAAACAGAATTTATAATTTTTTGGAAAACTTTAACAACGTGTAACTTTCCACATACTAGATGAAAAGTGAATCCAGAAGGTGTCTTACAATCTTGGTTTTGTTGTCTTTGACTGCCTTCAATTAGTTTTTACGAAAGTTTAATGGACAGCGAGAAAAGTGGCCGACAAGTTGGTGTTTCAAAGCAGTTTTTAATATTTCAGAAAAGTGGTTTTTCTCCAACTTCGTCTCGATTTTTCGAGCAAGTTGGATGGCCATGTCGAAATCCACCTGGGGGATCTCGAAGAGGGTCATGTGGGATTTCTACACAAATTTACGGATCTAAAAACGGACTTAAATTGACAGAGAAATTGATCGGGGAAGTGGGATACCTTAAAGTGGGAATCTGTTGTTGTTTGTTGTTGTTGTCGCGTGGCGACCGGGAGGCGGGACTGTTGTCGTTCCGGCGAGACTGGCACACACGCCGAGGCGAGGAAGGAGGAGGTTGGAGAGAGAATGAATATGGTGGAAGGAGATTAGGGTTTTTAGAGAGTTTTATATATATATATATATATATATATATATATATATATATATATATATATATATATATATATATATATATATATATATATATATGTGTGTGTGTGTGTGTGTGTGTGTGTGTGTGTGTGTATATATATATATATGTAAAGGGGGATGGGGTCGGCCAACCATACAAGGCTGCTACTGCTTGCTACGAAAAAAGGGGGGCACACAAAGCTACGTGCTGCTGTTGCTTGGGACAAAAGTGGGCGGCCACTTAGTTATTATTAATATTTTCTTTTTCTTTTTCTTTTCTTTCTTTCAAATCTTTTCTTTTCTTTATCCTAAATCTTTTAATACTTATACCTATCTATACATATATGTATATATCCATAAAAAAATCTATTTAAATCCAAATAATAATTTAGATGTCACATATCCAAATATTAAATACATTTAAACATATCTACATATATATATAAATTCAATCCTTAATAAATCAACTCAAAATAATAATAATATTTAAATAGGAATACATGTTTATTAAATCTCCACAAAATAACTTAAATTATAATAAAATAATAATAATCGTCCTAATGGGTGAACTTTACCGCTCACCCATGTATGGGTCCAGAAATTTGTACCATCTTGCAAAATATTATTTTATTAATAAAACATAAATTTTGTACCAAAAGTTAATAAATATTCAACAAGTCTCAAAATTATTTAAGATATTTGTACACACATGAAATATTCCTACATGGCCATCTTAGTCACCCCATATGCTCATTTGGGCTTAAATTTTGTTCGGGCCCTGTTCGGACTGAATTGGCCAAACCGGGTCATCAAAAAATTAAATAAAACCATAAATTGTATGAATTTATTTTTAAGTTTAATAAAATAATAAAAAAATAATTATAAAAAATAGGGGTTTTACAAGTTGCGTCTCTGATTTTGGGCCGAAAGGCAAACACGACTTCATAGGTTAACGTTGTTGGCACGAGAAGGGTCTAGAGGCAAGGTATGGGCTAACATTGTTGTTACAAGCACGGGATGGTATTGAGACACGAAATAGGCCAAGGTATCTGTCCTAAAACTGATCGTAAGGCAAGAGTAGAAAGACAATCGTAAAGGGGCTATGTTGCACAAAGTAAATCAAACGTGTTGGTTTTTTATGGGTGGGCGAGGAGCTCATTCCACCAGTACAGTTGAGTACTGACACCCACATAGTTTTCATGTGCAGGCACAGATAGAAGCTCGTGGCATGGAGCTCGCTTGGATGCGTCGAGGCACGGAGTTCCTTGGCGATTCGAAGCGTACGGCCGCATGGAGTCAAGACTTATACAGGATATAATGTATGGACGTCGCCTTCCGAAGCATCCGATGGCTCAAGACATGTATTGAGAGATGAAAAAGAGTTGAGTGACTTGTAATGTGAGCATGAGTGAGCTTGAGAGACTTGTAATCTTGGCCTTGCGCCCCATTGTAACCTTTGTTTCAATATCAATAAAAGAGTATTTTGTAATGACTTGTGTTTTGCTTCAAATTTCGCTGCTATTATTTAATGTCTCTGCTTGGGACTTCTGTACGACGACCCCGTCGCATCCACTGAAATCGGCCGTTATGGAACCCGCCTTGCATGAGCGCAACCTAGGCTCGTGCGGCATCACGCCTTAGCGAGGACGATCGCTCCTACGAGAGCGGGACATGACAGTACTCCTTCGGTACCTACTTGTGGTACTGTTAGAGGACGGGGTTCTTCTTCGGTACCTCCTACTGGTACCGGCTCTGGATCCTCGTCGCCCAGTACTCCTGTGTATCGGACAGTAGCTCCGCCTGCCACGATGCTATATGGCATATCTCCTGGGAAGAGTAGTTCCAGGCCTGAGACTGCTCCCGAGAGTAGCGTTCCTCCTGCTGATACGACGATGGAGGCAGATGAGCAGATGGAGAAGACTGCACCGACGGCCGACCAGTATCAGGCAAATGATGCATGCGCACCTCCAGAGGAGACGAGGACGGAGATCTGGGCCGACGGTACAAAGTAAGTATTTTGGTTTATCATTTTTTTCTGTGTTTATCATAAATTAACTTTTCTCATGAATATAATATGTCTGTATAGATATCGTCCCCCGTTGGTACAGAGACGCCTAGGCCAGCTCCTGAGGCAAAATTATGGGGGTCCTTGGATAAACTACTCGGATGCTCCGGACGATAGGAAGGCCTACTGGTTTGTGCGCTTCAAGGTTAAAATATATTTGCTTTTAACATGAATCATTTGATTTATGCATATTATATATTACTGAAAAATATTTGGTTTGCGTACTCTTCTAGGATATATTTTTCTATCCACCGCACCGGGCCGAGCTGATCGAGGGGATGTTTCCTGTTGTCGCTGCTAAGCTGATCCACGACGCTATCAATGATCAGAAGGCTCGTGATCGTGCCGGAAAGTCGATCCAAGGTTGGATCACTCCTGATCAGTGGGATGCGATGAAGGCTCGATTCAACGAGCCAAGGTACAAGAAAAAGTTCGAGAAGGCCAAGGCGGCTAGGCAGCATGCCTCAAAGTGGTGCGGTGGGTCGAATCCGTTGACGAAACATTTTCGTCGTCTGGTATGTATTTTTCTTTCAGAAATATTATTTTAATGCAAATCCGATAAATTATTACTAAGATAATATATTTAATTACAGGTAAGGAAGGTCGGTAACGTCGACATGGTGACAGTCTTCCTGGCCACCTATCGGAAGGGAGAAGGCCTTATTGACGAGAGGGTCGAGCTTTCCTATGTAAGTATTACAATACTATTTGTTAATTATAATACTTCGTGTTAATTTTAATATATCTTAGTAATATGCATGCAAATAAATATTCATGTAGTTAGTAATAATAAGTAATCAATTAGAAATTAGAAATCATAGAGTACTATCCATACTTTCTAGGTCGAGTATTAGAGGCTTCGGGACCGGGCGACTGCTAGTGCACCTACTGCGGGAGAGGCTGGTACTTTCTCGTAGCCTACTCAAGCTCCGTCGACGGACGAGCTGTGGATGACCGTCGCTGGTGGCCTCCGTAGGGGTACGTACTAGGGTACGGGATCCTATGGCGCCCTAGTTGCGAGTCAGTCCTCTAGGGCATCCCCCGCTAGTGTGCATGGTCCACAGCCATCCCAGGAGTCTGCCCAAGTCCACCAGATGATGGAGTCTCTCCGAAACGAGCTGGTACGACAAATTCAGGACCAGTCTCAGCACCAGTCGGATGAGCCTGCGCTTATAGCACGATTGGATGCGCTTAACCGCAGCATTATGGAGCTCTGGCATGTGACTGAACGGACAGAGCGGAGCGTCATCGATCTTAGAGCGTCGACGAGTGCAGCGTATTGGATCTGCAGGCATCACAGATGACCATGGACGAGAGGCTGAGATTGGTACAGGATTCTGTGGCTGATAGCAGTGATAGAATGTTATCTACCATGGATTCATACCACCAGCGACTTGCAGCGTTGGAGCATTATCGTCCTCCGGGTGCGCCTTCATCGTCGTCGACTCCGCCGGTGCCACTGCCTTCTTCATCGACACCAACTCCACCGACGTCACTACCTCCTTCATCGGTGTCGATTTCACAGGGGGACTATGAGCTTTTCTTAGCCCTTCGTCGCGGCGCGCCCCCTCCTGCTCCAGATCCCCAGTAGTCCGAGTTAGGACTGTTTGTATTGAGTGTTTGAGTACTTGTTTTTCTTTGTATTTGTTTGTGACACTTATTTGTTTGTGACACTTGTTTGTTGGTTGCATAGATACATTGGTAATTGGTTGTGTAGACCCATGACAATTTGGATTTTGGTTTATATATGTTGTGTGGACTTTGGTTATTTTATGTTGTTATTCGTTTCATTTGGATGTTAATTTACCGGTGTTGTTGTTCCACTGAAGGGGTCGGCGAACCCAGGGATAAAATGTGCTTGTGTATTGTGTTTCAGATTAAACTGCTGGGAGAAAATGATTCTGGAGAGAAAACTGCATACTACAATTTATTTATTTTTATTTTTTTCAAATTTAGCGACGTCTACCGACGTTTACCGACGCTTTCCGACGGCACATTGCGTCGGTAGACGTCGCTAAACTGGCATATATTGCCAGGCTACCGACGTATAGCGACGTCAGTTTCGTCGGTAAACGTCGGTAGACGTCGGTAAATATCCCAGGATTTTACCTCATTTTCCCAGGATATACCGACATATAGCGACATCACAAAACGTCGGTAATATATACCGACGCATAGCGACATCAAAAACGTCGGTAATTTCCCAGAGAATACCGACGTATAGCGACATCATAAACGTCGCTATTTAATCGACGAAACGATGGTAAACGTCGGTATATTACCGACGTATCATTGCGTCAGTAAACGTCGGTGTTGGCGACGATCAGCGACGTCTTTCCAAACAGCGACTAAGGTTTCCGCGACAAGAGGAAGATGTCGCTAAATACGTCGCTAAACTGGTTTAGCGACGTCTATAGGCGTTTTAGCGACGTCTTTAGGCATCGCTAAAATGACTTATTATGGTAGCCCCGACCTCGCCGCCCCCCCTCCCCGACCTCGCTGACCTCGCCGCCCCCCCATCCCCGACCTCGTCGACCGCCCTCGGCGCCCTCGCCCTCGCCGGAGTCCTCTCCCCCACCGTCTTTCGCCTCCTCGGCGGGTCCCCGGAGTCCACCGCCGCGCTCCTCTGCTTCGTCCACCGCGTGTCCCCCCGGGTCGTCGTGTTCGTCGACACCGAGTGCTTCGGCGACGGAGGGGCCTCGTTCCGCCGGAGCTTCGCCGGCTGTAGCTCCCCTCCCCAAAAATTTAGAAATATTTTACTATTATTTATTTTGTTGTGTCATTAAATAGAGTCATTGGTTAATTCTAGCTTCAAATATAAACTGATTCATAGGGCTTTTATATATAATAGGGATTTTATATTATTAAGGGTATATTAAATATTTTAGATAATTTTAAAGAGCGTATATCGTATACTTTTATTTATTACAAATGACTATCAATGGATTTTTATTATGAATATACATATCCATGTATATATAAATATAGATAATTTATATTAGTTAATCTATATTATTTATTATATAATCTATATGAGTAATAGAAATATAGTTAAACTATTAGATATTATATAATGATGTATGTAGGTATTAGATGAATATAAAGATTCTCATTTAATATATACTTGATTTTATGAACTACAATGTGATACGTGGCATTGGTTCCTGTTTGTCCTTTGGGTGTGTTAAAGTATAAGCAAACCCAATTGGTCCGGTTTTTTGGCCAGGCAACTGAAGTGGGGACCACTCAAACGAGATTGATCGATTGGGTACAACAACAACGAATCCTTATTGATATTTCAGTGAACTGTTTGTGCCTTATAGGCAATTCACCTTAGTATACATTTTTGCTGTCTAGGCCCAGCAGCCACAAGCCAGACATTCCAGGCCGTAGCCCGAGAGTGGGCCCAACCCCCCAAGTGTTTTTCAGGCAACAGTTAGAAACCGAGCCCTTCTAAATTCTCTTCCCATATAAGTATATATCATAGTACGAGCGAACTTCGAAATAAACCCTAAACCCCGAGCCAACCGCACAACCAACGCCGCCACCCCCTCCTCCTACGCCTGGCGACCATTCCGCGCTCGTGGCGCCGCGCGCGGCCGTCGCCGGAGTCGGCCAGGCCGTCGCGTGCAGCCCGCACAGCCGAGAACGGACAGTAACAGTAGCAGCGCGGCGACGAGGCGGCCAGGCCGGACCACCGGTCCTTCGCCGTGCGCGTCGGACTGCGCACCTCTGCTGCTCGACACCACGGTCGAGCCCTCCGAGTCGCTCCTCCGCGTAGTGCCGTCCCCTGCATCCGCGGTCGGTAGGCGCCCTCTTTCCTCCGATCCACGCGCAAGCCGCCGGCGACAGCCTTTCACTGGTAAGCCGCTCTCGACTTCCTTTCCTCGATCCCTTCTCTTCCCCGTTTCCACTTTCCTCTATGCACTAGTTTTCTCTCTCCAGTTGCAGAGGAGAACAGCATAAGTTAATGAATATTAATATCTGGTTGTTGTTAGCTGTATAGAGTTTAGTTTACTTAGTTCTGTTAGTATTAGTTGATTATTATTATTATGAATAACCATTGGTCTTACTATTATTAAAATTGTTATTTATTATTAATATATGTATTAATATATATCTAATCCATATTATTGTATCATTTGTATCTTAAAAATAGTTTTAACTTAGATTACTATTATTATAGTATTTATAGCTACCTTCCAAATATAACATTGACCTAGTATGTATTTTGACAAAACTGAGTCGGAAAAAAAGATATTATTACGATATTTCTATCTACTTTTCAAATATGGTATTTTGTTTAGAAGATTAATTATGGTAGTTTTGATCTAAAAATATATATATATAATTAGGCTTTAAGCCCTAAAGCTTTGTGCACGCTCGTCAGATCGAGACGAAACTTGTGCCAACAGGACCGTATCGTTTTTCTGGTCCTGCATGCCAAGTTTGGTCCGATTCTGAGACAGTTGAAATCGACGTCGTTTTGCGGGCCCCACGGTCCCGCTCAACGGGCGATTTTGTGCACGGTCCGCCGGAATCCAACTTTGGACATACGGTTGGGTTCGTATCAGAAAACTGGATCCGTAGACATGTAGTTTGACGACTTTAGAGACCGTTGACTCTGGCACGCTTTTCGGTGCAAAACGGGTCCAACGGCGGACATCGTTTTTGCCTGAAATTACCGTTTTGCCCTTGTGTCCAGAATTGGACTTAAGGACAGGCAATCCTAGCTAATTGGACTATTCTGAGATCATTGGTATTGTCTGTTTCAGCTTCCGGGGACTGTTGTACGGGTTTTGACTATTGTGACATATTGAGTGATTTGGATCATCGGTTTCACCAGCACAGGACCACAGGCGAGTACAGTTTATTGTTTGCATTTCGATATTGATCTTTACTATATTTCATTGCTTAGTCATTGGTTATGTGATTATTTTCTATTATAAATTGTTGAGTCGGGAATGAGAAGTACCAAGGATGTGTGATCTGACCTTAGACCGTGTAGACCGTGTAGACCGTGTTGCATTTATTTCTTGTAGACCGTGTAGACCGTGTTGCATTTATTTCTTGTAGACCGTGTAGACCGTGTTGCATTTATTTCTTTTAGACAGTGTAGACAGTGCTTTATTTACTGCATTTAAACTGTGTAGTTAGTGATTATTATTCTGTAGACAGTGTTTCTTTATTGCTATATTTTCTGTAGACCGTGTAACTGTAGACCGTGTAATTGTAGACCGTGTAACTGTAGACCGTGTAATTGTAGACCGTGTAACTGTAGACCGTGTAACTTTAGACCGTGTAGACCGTGTCGCATAATTGTCCCGAGACCGATCACATATCAAAGGTACTTCTAATGGTGGAAAAGTATATTGGTCTATTTATTACTATTGATTTTTCTTACGGCTTTACTGTTTAATTTCAAACCCATGATTGATGTCTAACCTTTGTCTTATAGTCATTTTCTCTATTTGAAATTGCATTCAGTGAATTGTGCTCGTTCCATTCCTGACTGGAAACCAACATTTTCAGGTTAGTCGTGGATTCACTTAGCATGGGAGATACGGGGATACTTGCAGCCAGAAGCCTAGAGACTAGCTAGATAGTTGAGTTGTAGTCATTCTATAATTGTACAAGTTTATGTTTTATGCAAAGGTAAAACTTATGATCTTTGTAAATTAAATTAATCTTGTGAATGAGTATATTTGTGATTTTGATCTTCATGGCCGTGACAGCGTTCTACCGCCGACACTGCGGCGTAGGCTGGCTTGGACACGTCTCGTATCCGTTTTAAAAAAAAAAAAAAATGGGTGCGGGTCGTGACAAGTTTTTGTGGTGGCCCATGCAGGTCGGTCTTCGCAGATCACGCGAACTCGTGATAGTACTTAAGTTAGTTGTACTATTGCGAGCCTGCGACTAGAAATGCTCATTCACGAGTTAGAAATTAATTTAATTCAAGAGAATGATTAGGACTAGGAGTCCCTTATACAAATTTGCCGATGGGTAGTCTAGGCCATGCAATTTAGGATGCGAGTTATTAACTTTGATAGTTTGTCAAATCCCCATAGGTACACTATTACCTCTTGATTGGAAGATAGGGTCCAAAGTGGATAGATTATTCACTTGGAGAGGCAGAGTTTCCTGGAATTGATGATCTCACCTAGATGAATTATTTAATTCCTTCTCGTTGCCTCTTTAGATATTATCCTCATATTTAGTCCAAATTGCCTATTTAGTTCCTATTTTGCCCCAGGAATTATTATTTCTGATTAGGTTATCCATATGCGAACCTCGAGTTAGTTTCGATTCAAGTTTTTCCTCAAAGGCTTGAATTCAAGTGGAATAGATATTAGAATGTTGTATTTCTTTGTCCCCAGATAATTCTTTCATGTTCAATCCTTTATTTTAAGGGCTGTGATTGATAGGACAAATGCTTACTCTTTAGTTCATGGTCAACTTGTTCGATTCCCTAGAAGCTCATACATTTTTCAAATATAGTTAAAGGATAGTTAACGCATAATGGCAGGACAGCAACGCACTGTCGCCGTTTATTTAAATTATGGAGACTAGGAACTCACTGCAGCCAGCAGCGCACTGGCGAGACAAGACCCTAGAGTTAAAATTTTTAAGGAAATTTTAGGTTATAGAATATTCCTAAAACTATGGCTAGTGGTCCTCTTTGATCATAGTTACCCGGGTGTCGAGATAAGGTAGAGTATCTGATAGCATATCACATCTGAATCACAGAACCAAGAGTTTACCATCACCCGAGTATACAGGCGAGGCATAATTCCCGGTGAAATGATTTCAGACGTGATTACAAGTTTGAGATACTATAGAGGGAAGGAAAGTGCCATGTATGTTCCGTAAAACCCGAAGCCAATGTTAGTGGAAGTTTGTAGTTGGGTAACATGTCTTCCGACCTAGCACTCCGTAGTCCTTGTGACCTATCGACGAGAAAATTGATTGACGCTAATAGGTTACCTAGAATGTAGAATTTAAGGGGTTCATAACCCACTAGTGGACCAAGACCTTATAGATAGAAGATAGTAGGATTGATTGTATAAGCAAGAACACCAGGTAAGTTTTGGTTCTCTCTAAACTCGAACTACTTGTGCCTCTTTTCAAAAATCTCGCGTACTTGTAATGGTCTATTTTGACCAATGTTGTTATAACAGCCTAGTTTTGCAAGCTCACTCTTTTATCGAGCTTGATCCAAGACATATGTTTATTGGGGACGCCCACTAACATATTGTCTAGTCAGAATCAGTGTATTATGGTCTGATCAACCATGACGCATTTGGTTCGCTCTCCCTTTTATTAACCTACGTGGATTGAGATGTAGATGCCTTTAGGATCTCATCCGCGACTGCTTTGACAATTCCTCTTGAACCATACATTCGCCTTTGAATCACGAATTTGTATTCAGTAATATCTTTATTGAACTCGTCTTTGTTTTTGTCTTCCACTGATTTGGAAAGGCGAAAGCTCGTAATTGGTAGCGAGGTACAAAGTATCCTCCATGGCCATGATAGATGTATACACAAGTGTAGCTACCATCGGCCAGTCAGGTGAATAAGTTACTCGTTCTCCTCTCGTCCCTCAAACTACTTTTGGGACTTCCAAGCCCTCTGAATTTGAGAACGATTAGGGTTCTACCCTTAGTCAAAATGCCAAACTAGGAAACCGTCTCTTTGCAAGAAACCAAATGTTGTGAGTCTCTAATTAATTGCTGGAAGCTTGCTTTAACTAGCAACCCTTAGGCCTTAACCCAACCTTTCTTCGACCAAAATCCACAGTTAGACATGAGATGAGTGGACAATAGGGTAATCATTTACCGTGACACTCATCCCGAGATTGGTTTCCAACAAACATTACTCTAGCTATGTAAATTTTGATATTAAGACCTAACTAGTGTTGGAACACCACAGTCATTAGTTTAGCTAATACCATAGATTAAATACCCTGTCAGATTGAGATATACCAGTTGTCAACAACAACGCATGATCACTACAGCCCATACCACGAGAACCCTTATGACAATAGTCTGACAGGTTTGACAGGTTTGACACAACTAGAGATTCACGACTCAGTTGTTAGAAATCTCTTCATAGGACATGCCTTGGAGCTGGTTACCCCGTCGATAACTCTTGTACACTATGGATGGGTATGTTCCTCTATGTTATCGACCATGTGTCATTGCACCCACACTCGTTCTCCATTTTTTGAGAAATGACCCTTGACTTGATTATATCTACCGTACTCCGTTACGTTGTGCCTGATTCTTTATTAACAAGAGTCGAGGCACGATAACAGACTTTGAAATTCTTCTAACCCCATTATTCCTAAAACCCATGCCTTATTTCTAAGGTGGGTAGACTGTAAGCTTTCTAAAATTGTGGGATATACGAGGATTACCTATTGTTTAGAATAATTTTTATTAGGATGATTATTAGTGCCCCGTGGACTCCCACTTTCAGTTAGATCATTTTGTGTCCCCGGCCGTGCCCTTAATAGTCGGAGCACGAGGCCAGCTGTTACCTTCCAACAAATTCTGTACGAAAGATCTAGACAAGTCCACCTTCATCTAGGTATATCATGTCCCACTCAAACCCGTCCTCTTGTACTCTATTTTTGGGGTACGACTTTCACGTTAAAAGGACTAGTTATAACCTTTACCATAGTACCGATATACTTTCCAATCTCCATTGGAGCCTTGACCATGACCCCATTCCTTTGACCCAATATATGGTTGTGATCTACTCGAAGCCCACTACACACATGCCACTATGGTGCCACCCAATTGAGGCCTCATGTGCTACTTAAACACAAAAGTCACTGAAGGCACATTTTGGGCTTGAGAGACCTAGCTAACCAACTTGACTGGCAAGTAGCTCAACCCTTGGGTAGAAACCTATTCTAGGTTACCCTAACTAGTAGAAAACAGTTTTATCATTAGGATCTTGTCTAGTCCATATAGATTGAAACCCAATGTTCATCCAACCAACGACTGATGTCCAAATAAGAGAACCCATTAAGACCACAATCTTGATTTCTCAAATGCCGTTCCGTTATGGAACCTTGTTTGAATTAGAATTTCGAGAACGAGACTTCTGTATTGCACAGATCGCAGGCCACTCTAAGTAACGAGGGGCTCTTCGACGTAGCAAGTGACTGGACTTGAGTAGCCCAATCTAGCAGATAAGGCAGTGGTTCATAAACTTCCTTTCCATCTGTAACATTGGATACTCTCCACTGCCCTTGAAACCTCACAGTTGCTCGCGATTGTTCTGCCTTATCTTCAGGTCCTCCCTACTTCGGAGAGAAGACTAGTCATGCTTACTGGAGTTTATCAATATCTTTTAGTTACTTGTGTAAACTAGTTGCCTGTTAAATTTTGGTTTGCCGATAGATAGGAGAGGATTCTACATGTCATATGCCTGGATATTTGTTGGTAGAATTGTTAGCACCAGTTAGAATATTTTAAGATTTTAGTGTGAAAAGTAGTGTAACCAAAGGTGGGTAGAAGTCCTCGAGGACTCGTAGTTACGAGATGACTAGAGAAGGCCGTAAAATATTTTTAGAAATTAAATTTGAGGATATTAACGTGATAGTAGACTTTGATTTGTAGAAATAGCTACGAATTAGAATTTCGAGGACGAAATTATTTTTAAGGTGGGTAGATGTGTAGCTCCCCTCCCCGAAAATTTAGAAATATTTTACTATTATTTATTTTGTTGTGTCATTAAATAGAGTCATTGGTTAATTCTAGCTTCAAATATAAACTGATTCATAGGGCTTTTATATATAATAGGGATTTTATATTATTAAGGGTATATTAAATATTTTAGATAATTTTAAAGAGCGTATATCGTATACTTTTATTTATTACAAATGACTATCAATGGATTTTTATTATGAATATACATATCCATGTATATATAAATATAGATAATTTATATTAGTTAATCTATATTATTTATTATATAATCTATATGAGTAATAGAAATATAGTTAAACTATTAGATATTATATAATGATGTATGTAGGTATTAGATGAATATAAAGATTCTCATTTAATATATACTTGATTTTATGAACTACAATGTGATACGTGGCATTGGTTCCTGTTTGTCCTTTGGGTGTGTTAAAGTATAAGCAAACCCAATTGGTCCGGTTTTTTGGCCAGGCAACTGAAGTGGGGACCACTCAAACGAGATTGATCGATTGGGTACAACAACAACGAATCCTTATTGATATTTCAGTGAACTGTTTGTGCCTTATAGGCAATTCACCTTAGTATACATTTTTGCTGTCTAGGCCCAGCAGCCACAAGCCAGACATTCCAGGCCGTAGCCCGAGAGTGGGCCCAACCCCCCAAGTGTATTTCAGGCAACAGTTCGAACCCGAGCCCTTCTAAATTCTCTTCCCGTATAAGTATATATCATAGTACGAGCGAACTTCGAAATAAACCCTAAACCCCGAGCCAACCGCACAACCAACGCCGCCACCCCCTCCTCCTACGCCTGGCGACCATTCCGCGCTCGTGGCGCCGCACGCGGCCGTCGCCGGAGTTGGCCAGGCCGTCGCGTGCAGCCCGTACAGCCGAGAACGGACAGCAACAGTAGCAGCGCGGCGACGAGGCGGCCAGGCCGGACCACCGCTCCTTCGCCGTGCGCGTCGGGCTGCGCACCTCTGCTGCTCGACACCACGGTCGAGCCCTCCGAGTCGCTCCTCCGCGTAGTGCCGTCCCCTGCATCCGCGGTCGGTAGGCGCCCTCTTTCCTCCGATCCACGCACAAGCCGCCGGCGACAGCCTTTCACTGGTAAGCCGCTCTCGACTTTCTTTCCTCGATCCCTTCTCTTCCCCGTTTCCACTTTCCTCTATGCACTATTTTTCTCTCTCCAGTTGCAGAGGAGAACAGCATAAGTTAATGAATATTAATATCTGGTTGTTGTTAGCTGTATAGAGTTTAGTTTACTTAGTTCTGTTAGTATTAGTTGATTATTATTATTATGAATAACCATTGGTCTTACTATTATTAAAATTGTTATTTATTATTAATATATGTATTAATATATATCTAATCCATATTATTGTATCATTTGTATCTTAAAAATAGTTTTAACTTAGATTACTATTATTATAGTATTTATAGCTACCTTCCAAATATAACATTGACCTAGTATGTATTTTGACAAAACTGAGTCGGAAAAAAAGATATTATTACGATATTTCTATCTACTTTTCAAATATGGTATTTTGTTTAGAAGATTAATTATGGTAGTTTTGATCTAAAAATATATATATATAATTAGGCTTTAAGCCCTAAAGCTTTGTGCACGTTCGTCAGATCGAGACGAAACTTGTGCCAACAGGACCGTATCGTTTTTCTGGTCCTGCATGCCAAGTTTGGTCCGATTCTGAGACAGTTGAAATCGACGTCGTTTTGCGGGCCCCACGGTCCCGCTCAACGGGCGATTTTGTGCACGGTCCGCCGGAATCCAACTTTGGACATACGGTTGGGTTCGTATCGGAAAACTGGATCCGTAGACATGTAGTTTGACGACTTTAGAGACCGTTGACTCTGGCACGCTTTTCGGTGCAAAACGGGTCCAACGGCGGACATCGTTTTTGCCTGAAATTACCGTTTTGCCCTTGTGTCCAGAATTGGACTTAAGGACAGGCAATCCTAGCTAATTGGACTATTCTGAGATCATTGGTATTGTCTGTTTCAGCTTCCGGGGACTGTTGTACGGGTTTTGACTATTGTGACATATTGAGTGATTTGGATCATCGGTTTCACCAGCACAGGACCACAGGCGAGTACAGTTTATTGTTTGCATTTCGATATTGATCTTTACTATATTTCATTGCTTAGTCATTGGTTATGTAATTATTTTCTATTATAAATTGTTGAGTCGGGAATGAGAAGTACCAAGGATGTGTGATCTGACCTTAGACCGTGTAGACCGTGTAGACCGTGTTGCATTTATTTCTTGTAGACCGTGTAGACCGTGTTGCATTTATTTTTTGTAGACCGTGTAGACCGTGTTGCATTTATTTCTTTTAGACAGTGTAGACAGTGCTTTATTTACTGCATTTAAACTGTGTAGTTAGTGATTATTATTCTGTAGACAGTGTTTCTTTATTGCTATATTTTCTGTAGACCGTGTAACTGTAGACCGTGTAATTATAGACCGTGTAACTGTAGACCGTGTAATTGTAGACCGTGTAACTGTAGACCGTGTAACTTTAGACCGTGTAGACCGTGTCGCATAATTGTCCCGAGACCGATCACATATCAAAGGTACTTCTAATGGTGGAAAAGTATATTGGTCTATTTATTACTATTGATTTTCTTACGGCTTTACTGTTTATTTTCAAACCCATGATTGATGTCTAACCTTTGTCTTATAGTCATTTTCTCTATTTGAAATTGCATTCAGTGAATTGTGCTCGTTCCATTCCTGACTGGAAACCAACATTTTCAGGTTAGTCGTGGATTCACTTAGCATGGGAGATACGGGGATACTTGCAGCCAGAAGCCTAGAGACTAGCTAGATAGTTGAGTTGTAGTCATTCTATAATTGTACAAGTTTATGTTTTATGCAAAGGTAAAACTTATGATCTTTGTAAATTAAATTAATCTTGTGAATGAGTATATTTGTGATTTTGATCTTCATGGCCGTGACAGCGTTCTACCGCCGACACTGCGGCGTAGGCTGGCTTGGACACGTCTCGTATCCGTTTAAAAAAAAAAAACGGGTGCGGGTCGTGACACCGGCGGCCTCGAGTTCTACTGGGGAGGGGGGTCGGCGAGGTCGGGGAGGGGGGGCGACGAGGGGGGCGGCGAGGTCGGGGAGGGGGGGCGGCAGCGGCGAGGGTGGACGAGAGACACGGTGAAGAAGACAACAGGTCGGGGGTATTTTTGTCAAAAATTTTGGGTCAACCTAGTTGACCGTCCATATTGGACGAAAAACGTCAAAAGTGGGGGATATCTTACATTGTTGTAAACTTGTGGAGTGCACTGTAAATATGGTAAACAAAAGTGTGGTGCCACTCAAAATTTCTCATATTACATTCCACCTCCAAGAGAAGTATCTCAGTAAGAAATTCTTAGTTTTTGTGATATGAGTTCAACTTTATAGATATAACAAAATGTATTTCTGAAGGGCTACAACCACAAGAGCAGATTGTATCCTTTGTACATTATGAGAAATTATTGTGTGGTCCGGCCTCACCACGTGGCAATGATGAATGGTGAGCCCGGTCACTCATTTGTTGACACTTGGCATAATATTTGTTATAAAAATTTGTAAAAAATATATAATATATATAGGAATTAACTTGGCATATAATTAGAAAAATAGAAAGAAAAAATTTCTTTCAAAACATTAAAAAAATGACTTAGAAAATAGGAGGAATGTAATCATATAATGGAATATACCAAGTGTCAAGAAATGAGTGGCCGGGATCACCATTCATTATTTCCACGTGGTGAGGCCGGACCACCCAATAATTTCTGGTACATTACAATTGATTGAAGTTTTGTTCATTGGTAACTGATTGAACTATATACATTGCTAAAGAAAACTGTCACGCCCCAGTACCGAAATACGGAGACGGACTAGGCCAGCTACTCCATACGAGGTATATAAACGTCATACGGCGATCGTGGCTGTCAAGAGACAAGGGGGTGCATGCTACAATCAAGTCTCCTATGGTCTCACAAAGCATCTAGGTCTCAATCAATCAAACAAGAAGCTGTAAATAATGATCATATAAGATAAAGCAGTAAGGCATCCCCGACGCATCATCAAAATGATCATGGGGATCTAGCTTTATAAGTTAGCTAGCCCAGAGAGTCATAGGTACATAATTGTTTTCAGCTGCAGTCTGAATTAATTACAAATTATGCAAGACAAAATATCCAGATTAGCCGGCTAACAGGTGCCGGTGGCTAAACGCCAGAACATAAGTAAAGATACTAGAGTGGTGAAGAAGAAACCCACTCGAGTCCCCCGCCAGCCATGCTCCTAGTATGCACCATTGACGTCGGAGAGAAAGTTTGGATCCTCAGGCGCTGCTACGAGATCTGGCCAAACAAAACCAGCGGGGTCAGCCCCGAATAGCAAGTACCACAAGGAAGCACAAAAGTGTGAGATAAAACCCAAGCAAATAATAATAATAATAATACTAGTAATAATAAAAGCTTCCGGTCGTAACCTCGGTCCACAGCCTGTCCTAGCACGATAGCCCAACCCAACAACCAAACAAGGACATGGGTTGGACCACGCACCATGACAGTCCATGTCCCTTGGCTACTAACGGAAGTTATAAGGCACAGTCAAGTCATTTTTCAAGCGGCCATTCATTCATGCGGCTTTCTATATTTGGCGGAGTTATCCCCGCGATAATGATTAAAAGGAATCTTCAGATCGTGTCAACCCAGCAGGGCTAGCCAAACCATAAGACATATAGCACATTGATTTTGTACCGGTCCCCCGGAGGGCTACCGCGCTAAAACATATAACACATAGCTCGTAGGAGTCGGATATAGCCATCCGCTATAGGCGAGTGAAACCATATCCGTGGTGGCCAACCCGACACGTCAGGACTGGTCCTGGGATGGCTAGTATGGCACGATCTCGGGATTCTTCCCACCCAATGCATCTACCAAGTTAGTTGCCTAGTTAATCCCTAGGTTATTCTCGGAGTTCACATGTCGTGGTCACATGCTCACTCCCCTATATGTCGTACATTGTACGAGTACCCCAAGAAGTGATCCTTACGGGCTCATAGAGTCATACGTATGTACCCCCTTCTTGGTGTAATGCGACACACAACAATGCCACGTCATTGCTACTGACCAATTGCTATGTAAATGCTGGACTCTTGGAGGTACTGACAGGTATCACATAGGAACACTTAGCACATAGGATAGCACATCGATGCTCACATAGATTGTACCTTAGTACACACATAGGGTTATCCAGCATACGCATAGGAGTTAGATCAGGAATGAGGACCAAAATACAAGAGAAAAATAGAACAAGAAGGTACTATGCACTTAGGGTGTGAAGAGCTCGCTAGTCATGAAGATTCTTGAAGCCAAGACAAAGATCTACAACTTTCATGTTGGGAGTTAGGAGAAATTATGGCCACAATTCAGCCAAATAGGACTTAAAATAGCCAAAAACAGCCAAAATATGCACTATGCGGCACTATTCAGCACTATACGGCACTATTCAGCACTATGCGACACTATGCAGCATTCTTATGCGGCTCGGCACTATGCGGCACTATGCAGCATCCTCATGCGGCTCGGCACTATGCGACACTATGCAGCATTCTCATGCGGCTCGGCACTATGCAGCATTCTTATGCGGCTCGGCACTATGCGGCACTATGCAGCATCCTCATGCGGCTCGGCACTATGCGGCACTATGCAGCATTCTCATGCGGCTCGGCACTATGCGACACTATGCAGCATTCTTATGCGGCTCGACACTATGCGGCACTATGCAGCATCCTCATGCGGCTCGGCACTATGCGGCACTATGCAGTATTCTCATGCGGCTCGGCACTATGCAGCATTCTCATGCGGCTCGGCACTATGCGACACTATGCAGCGGCACTATTCATCGTTGTCACGACCCGGTCCCAATTGCTTGGGTCGAATCGGATCATGCCCAGCCTGCACCGTTGTTGAGACGGCGGCAGTAAGCTGTTCAGTAGCAGGTAACCATACAACAACACTATATTTGTCACAACTCAACATTCGAAAATTTAAAACTTTATTAAACTTTTACATGAAATAAAAGATACAACTTAAACCATTTTTTTATACATCATGAATAAAAGAAAACTCTAGGCAAACAGCTCAGCAATCTCGAATTCCTCGTCTTGGGATCGCGTAACAAAGCCTCATCAGTGATACCTAAAATATTGGGTCTCCAGTCAGGAGGGAGCAAAGTACAATTACGAATATCCAATAATTCAAATAATAATTTGAAATTTGCAATGTTAAACAATTTGAAATACTTTAACAATATTTTTCACAATTCTACAATTGAAAACAATGTGATTTGAGTAGGTAACGAACTATGACCGGCTTGGAATGATTCAATTATATCCTAATGATACGGTCCGGCCTATCCTCGTGTATAGGAGGAATCAGCTCGTACAATCAATGATGCAATATAGGGGTATTGGTCATAGACGCTACACTACTCCCCCAATATCCCGAGTCAATCAGATTCAATCAATGAGTCAATATTCGAACTCTAGGAGAGAGTTCCGTGTAACAATGTGGTTTAAAATTGCAATAAAACAATTACTAGATAAATTACCAAATAGACATAACTGCACTTGCCTTTGTTTTATTGACTGGATTCGTTTGTTGATTCCGGGGTGATGCTAGTACAGTCCTCGAAACCCTACAATTGAGAATTTAACTCAGATTCGTTGTATAATCAAGCTAAGTGTGCTAGTTGCAATCTCTAGTAGCAAGTCCTAGTCAGGTTTTAGTTGTTATTAAGTTACAGCTATCGTTTACGTCGCCAACTACGTGCGTTGATTAAACCGATTAATTGATTATTTGGAAATAATAACGAGAACCGATTAACTTTGGAAAACTTTGTGTTTTGTAATATCTATAAAATATAATTTCTTTTAGTGATAAACCGTGAACTAGTTATTTGATATTATTCTATTCATTTTAACTAAATTCGTAATTAATTAGTAATTCGCGTTCTAATTTACGATTATGCGACTAATCAAAAACCACCCAAATTACATCCACCAGAAAAAGAAAAAAAGAAAATAAACTACGCTACACAATACAGTGGCACAGCTAATGGTCTTAGGGTGGGCTTATGCCCTGTACAATTTTCTTTTACATCAAAATAAGAGAAAATGACTTAATTATTAAATAAAGTGCAGGAATTTAAATAACTATAAATAATAGCCTAAATATTAATTAAAATAATTAAAAAGATAGCTAAGAGTCTCAGACTCGGTCCATTCCTCAAAGTTCGGCTAATACCCCAACGTCCGGTCGGACCGGTGCGTTTGCATTTTGCCGGGGCCCACAGACCGGTACGGTCGTCGCCCGAAAATCAGTTTAAAATTCATTTCCGAAAACCAATTTTGAATTCAATTAAATATAGTTTTTGTAAAAATTTGGGCAGCATTCCCTCTATTTCGGGACAACCCAAAACTGGGAAATGCGCCACAGAAAACCTGCAATTGTTCCAACCCAAAATAATCCCGCAAATATATCCACCGAAATAATTTCCAACACCACCAGAAATGATTCCCAAACAACCGAACTTCCCGAAATACCCGGGAATCCCACAATCAAACCAAACCACACAAAACCCAGCAGATAAAATCACAGAAATATGCTAACGCAGCTAACCGAATAAAATACGCAGCTAACCGGATTTCCAAAAGGGAAATCGGGGACCGATTCTCATCATGGACTCTACGGGAGGGACGAACTACTGTGATTATCAGGGATTACCCAAAATGACGGAATCCGAAGGGTTGCCTCGGACTCGGAACGATGTCCTGGACAGCGGCACGGACACAGCACAGCGTCACAGACATGGGCACGGGCACGGCACGAACAAGGCAGTGGGGTCGCACGCGTGGAAAGAGTGCACGCGGTCAACAGCACGACGCGGGGAGCGCGGGCGCGGGAACGGAGACGAAGCGCGGGGCTGGTCGTGCACTCGGGGCAGCGCTGCACGGAGGCGGCCCGGCCTCACGGGAGACGACGGTCGGCCGGGGAAGCCGCGGAACAGCGGGGCTCGCTGCGCGAGGGGCGCGCCGTGTCGGCGGGGCTGGCGGACGCGGGGCCGCTGCGGAGTGACGGCGTCCGGCGGGGCGCGTCCGGTCGGGGAAAGGCCGCGGGCGGGCGGATCGACAGCGCTGGGGGGTCGGGCGTGCACTGGGAGACGTGCGCGGGGCTGCCGGCTAAGGGCGGACGCCGGAGGGCACGCGTGGTCGGAGGGACGCACGCGGAGAGGGGCCGACGGGAGTTGCGGGGCTCGGATCCACGCGGTGGAGCTCAGGGAGGCCGGCGATCTGCCGGGGCTGGCCGCGCGGGAAGGCGGCGGAGCCGGTTGGGCTCGGGGTGAGCGCGGAAATGGGGTTAGGGCACGGGTTCCTCTCCAGAGAGGAGAGCTCGGTGAGAGAGAGAGATTTGTTTTTTTTTTTTTTTTTTGAGAGTAAAAAGGGATGAGGGAAATACTTTTCCCCTGAGAGCAATGAAGAGATAACATGAGAGAGGAGTGGGAGAGAGAGTGGGTGTACGGGGAGAGAGATGAGAGAGTGGTTTCTAGAGAACAGAGAGGGAGAGAGTAAGAATAAGAGAGAGATGAGGATTCCTATCCTCTCTGTGAGTTCGAGTAATAAGAGAGAGGAGAGGAGTTGATTTTTTTTTGTGATGGGGTTCTCCTGAAGATGGAGAGAGTGGGTTATATCTCTTCTTCTGTGAACGTGTGTGAACGTGAAGATAGGAGTGGAGAGGGGAGTTACGGAAATGAAGGGGTTTGAGGAGTTATAAGGTGGAGTTGGGGTTTAGAATAGGAAGGGACTAAGTAATGGTTTACCATTTCTGTGATGGAGTGCTGGTCCTACGGGACCAGCCAACATTTAATTATTTTTTTTTTATAAAGATTAAACCAAAATAATCAGAATTGAGAAAGAAGGAAACGGGCTCAGGCCTGGGTCTGGGCTCGAACTCGGGTCTGGGTCCAAAAACAAAAATCCGTGTTATATTTACTTTCGAAATCCTTTTTCATCCAAAAATATTTAATAGTAATATTAACAATAATAATAATAATTTTGAAATACTAATAATATCATTATTTAATTATTAAATACAAATTATGGGTTTCACAATCGTCCCTGCCAAAACCAGGACTGATGACATAGAAAATATCCAAATATTGTTTTGGCCATAACTTCCTCAAAACAAGTCGAAATCTAACTTTTCAAAGGTCAAAATTGTGTAGAATCAAATTTCCTACAACCTATGACCATTAGTTTTCGAAAATAACCAAGTTTGGTAGATCAAAACCATGTAAATACATAAAACCCTAGTTTTAGAAACTTAGATCTACACCAAACTAGCCATTAAAATCAAAAACTCCAAGAACTAAACTTGTAGAGAATAAAGAGAAGAACAATATAGACAAATAATATCAAAGGAAAAATCTAAAATGAAAAATGCACAAATCTCTACTTTTGAGCAAGTTGTACTTGCCTAAGGATGGTGGTTGAGGAAAATAAATGGAGGAGTGAATGAGGAGAGAGAGTGAGGAAGAGAATATAAATAGGGGTTAGGTTGGATTAAGAAAACCCTAACCTCTAAATATGCTCCAACCATTCCACTAATGACATGCTTAAAACTACATGCAACCATTAGATAATAATAAATAGAATTATACAGATGCTAAATACGGGATACCATGTACAGAATTCATGAAAGAATACGTCTATTGGGATCGGGGAGTGACATCTCTATCCTCCTTAGAAAAATTCCGTCCTCGGAATTTCTGCCAAGACAAGATAGAGAAATTCGGGCAAGCAAGGTGTAATTACAATATACACAAGCAACCTATCATTAGCAGTCATTGATCACATATTTCATAATGGTGCAAAACATGCATGTAATCGGATTACCAAGGCATGAGGAGAAACATACCTTCTGAGTCGAACAAGTGCGGATACCGAGATCTAATCTCGTCCTCGCGCTCCCAGGTTGACTCTCCCGGAGCGCGATGGCCCCAAGCGACACGGACAAGGTTAATAGTCCGGTTCTTAAGCACCTTCTCTCGCCGGTCCAAAATAGACACGGGTTGTTCCTCGTAAGTTAGGTCGGTACCAACGACTAACTCTGAATGATCGAGGACATGACTCGAATCCGGGACATACCCACGCAACTGAGATACATGAAACACATTATGTATGCCAGATAGCGAGGGAGGAAGGGCAAGCCGACAAGCAACATCGCCTACCCGAGCGAGAATCTCAAAAGGACCAACGAATCTCGGACTAAGCTTTCCTCGGTTTCCAAATCTAATGACACCCCGAGTAGGCAAAATCCGCAGAAATACTTGGTCACCAACGCCAAACTCTAGAGGCCTACGATGCTGATCTGCCCAGTGTCGGTGTCTATCCTGCGCGACTCGAAGCCGCTCTCTGATCAACTTGACTGTCTCCACTGTCTGCGTGATCATCTCTGGTCCCAACAATTTTCTTTCTCCCACATCGTCCCATGCCAGAGGGGACCTACACTTCCTTCCGTATAATGCTTCAAACGGTACCATCTGTATACTTGCTTGATAACTATTATTGTAAGAGAACTCTATTAAATGAAGATGATCTTTCCAAGTTCCGCCGAAGTCCAAAGTACAAGCCCGTAACATATCTTCCAAGGTCTGAAAGGTTCTCTCTGATTGTCCGTCCGTCTGCGGATGATAGGCTGTACTGAACCTCAACTTAGTACCCAAACTTTGATGCAAACTTCGCCAAAAGTGAGAGGTGAACCGTGTGTCTCGATCTGATACTATGCTAACTGGAATACCATGCTGCCTTACAATCTGCTTCATATACATTTCTGCCAGCTGCTCAGTAGACTGTCCTACTCTGAAAGGAAGAAAATGAGCAACCTTCGTGAGCCGATCCACGATTACCCAAACTGTGTTTCGACCGGTCGGAGATCTAGGTAAACCGGTCACAAAGTCCATCGTGATGTGATCCCACTTCCACTCCGGAATAGGAAGCGGCTGTAACAATCCTGCTGGTCTCTGCTGCTCTGCCTTCACTTGCTGACATACCAAACATTTGGATACGAACCTCGCTATCTCCCTCTTCATGCCATTCCACCAAAAGTGCTGCTTCATATCCTGGTACATCTTTGTGCCTCCGGGATGAATGGAATAAGGAGAACTATGAGCCTCTGACATAACTTCTTGTCGAAGGTCTCCACCTGGTACACAAAGACGGTTTCCGAATCTAAGTGTACCATCCTCATGGATTACTAACTCCTTCCTGAGACCTGACTCACACTCTGATCGAAGCTTCTGGATTCGCGGATCCTCTACCTGGGCTGCTCTGATCCTCTCTACTAAAGTAGACTGAATCTGTAAACTGGCCATAACTCCTGTATCTTGTGGCAAGATCACTTCAATTCCCATTTCCTGAAGGTCTTCCAAAATATGCCTTTGCGAGGTTAAAACGAATGCACCACCTCTCCTGCTCAAGGCATCTGCTACAACATTCGCCTTGCCTGGATGATACTGAAGATTTACATCAAAGTCCTTCAGTAACTCCAACCATCTTCTCTGTCTCATGTTCAGGTCCCTCTGGGTAAATACATACTTTAAGCTCTTATGATCAGTGTAAATCTCTACTCGATCCCCATATAAATAGTGCCTCCATAACTTAAGCAAAAATACTACTGCTGCTAATTCCAGGTCGTGGGTCGGATAGTTCTTTTCATGGTCCCGAAGCTGTCGAGATGCATATGCTATCACCTTACCATGCTGCATCAATACACACCCAAGTCCCTTTCCGGATGCGTCACAATACACTGTAAACCCTCCCGATCCTACTGGAAGTGTCAAGATCGGGGCTGAGATTAATCTCTTCTTCAACTCTTCAAATGATGTCTGACATTCTGCTGACCAAACAAACTCTACATCTTTATGCGTCAAACGTGTCAAGGGTGCCGAAATCCTGGCAAAATCTGCCACGAACCTCCGATAATAACCTGCCAATCCCAAGAAACTACGCACTTCTGCTATCGTCTTCGGAACTGGCCAATTCTCTACTGCCTCAACCTTCTTCGGATCTACTGACACTCCTGCTCCAGAAATAATATGTCCCAGGAACGAAATACAATCCAACCAAAACTCACATTTACTAAGCTTCGCATAAAGTTGGTGCTCCCTTAAGGTCTGCAAAACTGTCCGAAGATGTTTCTCATGTTCTTCTTCACTACTGGAATAAACGAGGATGTCATCTATAAATACTACTACAAACTTATCCAAATAGGGTCGAAAGATGCGGTTCATCAAGTCCATGAACACGGCTGGGGCATTAGTCAATCCAAATGGCATCACCAGAAACTCATAATGTCCATACCGCGATCTAAATGCTGTCTTAGGTATGTCCTGCTCCCGGACCCTCACTTGATAATATCCAGATCGAAGATCAATCTTAGAGAAGACGCAGGCCTTACTCAATTGATCAAATAAGTCATCAATCCTTGGTAATGGATACTTGTTCTTCACTGTTACTGCATTCAACTGCCGGTAATCAATGCACATTCGCGTCGATCCATCCTTCTTGGGTACTAAAATCACCGGTGCTGCCCAGGGTGATTCACTGTCTCGGATAAACTGCTTCGCCTTCAGTTCTTCTTCATGCTGGTACAACTTGTCCAACTCTGACTGCGACATCCTGTAAACTCTGCCGACTTTAGGCTCCGTCCCAGGATTCAACTCAATGCAAAACTCCACATCCCTCACCGGTGGTAAACCTGGAATCTCATCTGGAAATACATCAAGAAACTCTCTGACCACTCTTGGAATCTGCTCCTACTCTGCCAATGATTCTGTAATGATGCCCTTGGATCGATCCTCCAATGATCGAACAAAGACGAACTCCTCAATGCCAGGTACATTAAATACTACCCTACCTCTCCGACAATCTATAGTCGCATGACTGTCTCTCAACCAGTCCATGCCTAGGACAACGTCAAAGTTGTCCATAGGGAACTCAATCAAAGATGCGGGCAATAATCGCCCACTCACTACGACCGGACACGCTAGGCATACCCTGCTAACTCCTACGAGCCCATTACCAGTGAGTATATTCATCCTCTCTGGCAATGTCTCGAACTCCAATCTAATACGTGTCGCAAATCGTGCAGATATAAAAGAGTGGGTAGCCCCCGAATCAAACAATGCTACTGCAGAAAAAGAGGTAACAGAAATATTACCTGCAACCACGTCGCCTGAAGCTAGTGCATCCTCCAGTGATAAGGTGAAGGCCTGGCCCTGGCCTTGCTGAGCTCCCTGGTGCTGCCTTCCTCGACCATGCTGTTGCTGTGGCCTTTGCAGGCCTTCCTGGTTCTGCGCCTGGCGAAACATCTGAGCCTGTGTCGGTAGACGCTGGGCTAGCGGCCTTACGGCCAATGCTGGTCCTCGATTCGGTGCTGCCCCCGGAGCTGGCAATGCCGGAAACTGCTGAACTGGCCCTCCTGGCCTCTTCATCATAGGACAATTGGCAATCCTGTGGTCTGGACTGCCACACCTCATGCACAATCCGTTAGCTGAACGACACACATCCCTAGTGTGCCCTCCCTTTCCACAGTAAGTACATCCAATGGGCGACCCCTGGCGCTGCTGCTGGTTCCTCTGCGGCTGATGCCGAGCTGGTGCTGTTATTTCTGATACTGCCATCCTCCGCGGCGCTCCTGACTCATGAATACGGATGCCGGGTGCTGGCGTCGATGTTCGCTGTACTGCTCCTCCGCCCCTACTCTGGGGATGTGACCTCTTCTGGCCCCCATGTCGTGTCACCAACCTTTGTTGGGTGAGTTCATGCCTCCGAGCAGCCGTTAAAACGGCATCAAAAGTCTGATAGTCGTGCCCTTCTACTAGCTGTAGAATCTCCAAATGAAGTCCCTGCTGGAATCTCATAGCCTTCTCTGGCTATGTAGCCACCATCGTTGGTGCAAACCGACTCAGTCTGCAGAACTCTGCTGCATATCCATCCACCGTCTTACCAGCCTGCTTGAGACTGATAAATCTCTGTTGTAGCTCATACCGCGCTACCACGCCAAAGTACTTGGTCTTGAATCTGGTACTGAAGCTATCCCAAGGAACAGGATGCCTCATTCCAACCTCTTCCGATGCCCACCAGTCGCGGGCGAGATCCTGAAGTAACAGTCTGACCTGGTCAACCTTCTCTTCTGCGGGAACCTTAGCTGCAGTCAAAATGGCCTCAGTATCCTGAAGCCATGCATCCGCCGTGATGGCATCCTCCGTGCCGTCAAAATATCTCGGATTAAGTCGACAAAACCTCCCTGACGCTCCCGAATCATTTCTGACACTTCTCTCAAGGGCTAATTGTAACCCTTGATTCAATAGCACATTCTGTTCCTGCTGCTGGGTCTGCTATTGCTGATGGGCTGCCACCTGGCGCTGCTGAGTGGCCAGGAATCCCCGAATGACCTCCAGGAGTGCTGCAGCATCAGGTACTGTCGTCGCTGCCGGTACCGCAGGGGTTGCGGGAGTTTCTAGAACCTGCGGCTCCACTGGCTCTGATATCACTTCCACTCGGATCTGGTCGGGAGAAGGCATTCCTTCCGGCTGCTGCCCCGTCGAGCCATGCTCTACTGGACGTTCCTCCATGTTGGCCTCACCAGCTACTGAGAATGAAGCACCCCTATAGGAAAAGATACATGATATTTAAATGACAGGACGATGAAGATTCGAGGATGCAATTCAAGTTATCAATCAAGATGAGGGAAGAGAAATCGAGGCAAGAGATTCAAAGGGAATAAGTTTTGATTGAGACTCCTATAATAATAACACCCCACAAGTCTGAAAATCAGACCTGCATGGGCCACCAATAAAACCTTGTCACGTCCCAGTACCGAAATATGAAGACGGACTAGGCCAGCTACTCCATACGAGGTATATAAACGTCATACGGCGATCGTGGCTGTCAAGAGACAAGGGGGTGCATGCTACAATCAAGTCTCCTATGGTCTCACAAAGCATCTAGGTCTCAATCAATCAAACAAGAAGCTGTAAATAATGATCATATAAGATAAAGCAGTAAGGCGTCCCCGACGCATCATCAAAATGATCATGGGGATCTAGCTTTATAAGTTAGCTAGCCCAGAGAGTCATAGGTACATAATTGTTTTCAGCTGCAGTCTGATTTAATTACAAATTATGCAAGACAAAATATCCAGATTAGCCGGCTAACAGGTGCCGGTGGCTAAACGCCAGAACATAAGTAAAGATACTAGAGTGGTGAAGAAGAAACCCACTCGAGTCCCCCGCCAGCCATGCTCCTAGTATGCACCATTGACGTCGGGGAGGAAGTTTGGATCCTCAGGCGCTGCTACGAGATCTGGCCAAACAAAACCAGCGGGGTCAGCCCCGAATAGCAAGTACCACAAGGAAGCACAAAAGTGTGAGATAAAACCCAAGCAAATAATAATAATAATAATACTAGTAATAATAAAAGCTTCAGGTCGTAACCTCGGTCCACAGCCTGTCCTAGCACGATAGCCCAACCCAACAACCAAACAAGGACATGGGTTGGACCACGCACCATGACAGTCCATATCCCTTGGCTACTAACGGAAGTTATAAGGCACAGTCAAGTCATTTTTCAAGCGGCCATTCATTCATGCGGCTTTCTATATTTGGCGGAGTTATCCCCGCGATAATGATTAAAAGGAATCCTCAGATCGTGTCAACCCAGCAGGGCTAGCCAAACCATAAAACATATAGCACATTGATTATGCACCGGTCCCCCGGAGGGCTACTGCGCTAAAACATATAACACATAGCTCGTAGGAGTCGGATATAGCCATCCGCTATAGGCGAGTGAAACCATATCCGTGGTGGCCAACCCGACACGTCAGGACTGGTCCTGGGGTGGCTAGTATGGCACGATCTCGAAATTCTTCCCACCCAATGCATCTACCAAGTTAGTTGCCTAGTTAATCCCTAGGTTATTCTCGGAGTTCACATGTCATGGTCACATGCTCACTCCCCTATATGTCATACATTGTACGAGTACCCCAAGAAGTGATCCTTACGGGCTCATAGAGTCATACGTATGTACCCCCTTCTTGGTGTAATACGACACACAACAATGCCACGTCATTGCTACTAACCAATTGCTATGTAAATGCTGGACTCTTGGAGGTACTGACAGGTATCATATAGGAACACTTAGCACATAGGATAGCACATCGATGCTCACATAGATTGTACCTTAGTACACACATAGGGTTATCCAGCATACGTATAGGAGTTAGATCAGGAATGAGGACCAAAACACAAGAGAAAAATAGAACAAGAAGGTACTATGCACTTAGGGTGTGAAGATCTCGCTAGTCATGAAGATTCTTGAAGCCAAGACAAAGATCTACAACTTTCATGTTGGGAGTTAGGAGAAATTCTGGCCACAATTCAGCCAAATAGGACTTAAAATAGCCAAAAACAGCCAAAATAGGCACTATGCGGCACTATTCAGCACTATGCGACACTATACAGCATTCTTATGCGGCTCGGCACTATGCAGCATCCTCATGCGGCTCGGCACTATGCGGCACTATGCAGCATTCTCATGCGGCTCGGCACTATGCGGCACTATGCAGCATTCTTATGCGGCTCGGCACTATGCGGCACTATGCAGCATCCTCATGCGGCTCGGCACTATGCGGCACTATGCAGCATTCTCATGCGGCTCGGCACTATGCGGCACTGTGCAGCATTCTTATACGGCTCGGCACTATGCAGCATCCTCATGCGGCTCGGCACTATGCGGCACTATGCAGTATTCTCATGCGGCTCGGCACTATGCAGCATTCTCATGCGGCTCGGCACTATGCGGCACTATGCAGCGGCACTATTCATCGTCCCTGCCAAAACCAGGACTGATGACATAGAAAATATCCAAATATTGTTTTGGCCATAACTTCCTCAAAACAAGTCGAAATCTAACTTTTCAAAGGTCAAAATTGTGTAGAATCAAATTTCCTACAACCTATGACCATTAGTTTTCGAAAATAACCAAGTTTGGTAGATCAAAACCATGTAAATACATAAAACCCTAGTTTTAGAAACTTAGATCTACACCAAACTAGCCATTAAAATCAAAAACTCCAAGAACTAAACTTGTAGAGAATAAAGAGAAGAACAATATAGACAAATAATATCAAAGGAAAAATCTAAAATGAAAAATGCACAAATCTCTACTTTTGAGCAAGTTGTACTTGCCTAAGGATGGTGGTTGAGGAAAATAAATGGAGGAGTGAATGAGGAGAGAGAGTGAGGAAGAGAATATAAATAGGGGTTAGGTTGGATTAAGAAAACCCTAACCTCTAAACATGCTCCAACCATTCCACTAATGACATGCTTAAAACTACATGCAACCATTAGATAATAATAAATAAAATTATGCAGATGCTAAATACGGGATACCATGTACAGAATTCATGAAAGAATACGTCTATTGGGATCGGGGAGTGACAAAAACACTTAGGGTTTGCTTGGATTGAGGGGGAAAAAAATAAGCAGGGTAAAGTCGGGTTAAATGAGGGAGAGTTAAGCGATGAGGAGTCGAGTCAATACATAGAACCTTACTTGGATTGGAGGAAGAGTTAAGTGGGGGTGTTTAATAACTCTTGCTTGGATTGGAGGTTTTAAATGAGAGGGTGATTAATAAAAATATGATAGTTACCAAAATAACCTTATTACATATGTCATAAAATTAAATTTGATTAAAATTTTAATTAGAACTTGTCAAAATATCTTCACAAATTAAGAAGCTACGGATTAACATGTTGAGAACAAGAAAAAATGGAAAAAAAATTATGGTATTTTATAAACAAATAAGGGACATTTATGACTTTTTAAACAAAATCCCTCAATCACCCTCGTTAACCCTCCGATTTGGAGGGTTAAAAAAATGAATAAAAGATGGTGAAATAAACCCTCAGTTAACCCTCTATAAACCTCCCTCCTAAACCTCTACCCTCAAACCAAGCATGATTTTATCTCCCCCTCACTGAACTTTTTCTCACTTAACCCTCTTAACCCTCAATCCAAGCAGACCCTTAGGCCTCGTTTGGTTCGCGGAATCTCCGGGTTGGGAAAGGAAAGTGATTACTTTCCTATGTTTGGGTGTCCAAGGAATTGAGGAGGAAATGAAAGTGAATCCCAATGGAAGGAAAATTAGGTGGGAAAGTGATTCCATCCATCCAAGCAAGGAATCACTTTCCCACATTGAAGTATTCACTTTCCTTTCCAAATTTCTTGGCATTGCCAAACATCGGAAAGGAAATTCAATGGGAATTAAAGTTTCCCAAAGGAAAGGAAATGACGAGGAATTGATTTCCTTTCCCTTCCATTCCGCGAACCAAACGAGGCCTGATATACTAATTTTCAGTCACTGATCCGAAAAGATATGTTAAGAACAAAATACATAGTTTTCAAGTGTTCTTGCTTGCGTTTTGAAACCGGAGGTTGTAGAACATCTCGAGATAGGGCTGCATGCCTTGCCTTTCTTACTTGTTCGGTTGTCTCCAGAAACTATAGATGGCTCCCATGTTCAGCACCCTATTTGCCTACATCTTCCATGTGTAACTGAAAAAAAAACATACATATCCATTGTCAAAATTATGTTTATGATTGATCAATAGCAAACTGGTCTGATTGTAGTCTGTCGTTGTCATCACTGTTGCCATTCGTATGTTCGTTAGAGTCCTGTCGTCCACACCATAGTCCAATAGCAGGGTTCCTCTCTGCATTCTTATATTTGTTGCCGGGATCCACTCTGCATTTATCGAAGAAATCAGCAATCTTGTTGCTCGATATATCTCACCGTTGCAGCACTCGTCAGTATGTGCTGCTATCCATCTCAAGTGGCCTTTTAACTGGTACTTTTCGATCACGGAATGTATCTTCTTGATCTCAATATATATATATTTGCGATATTCAATCAAGGGTTGTTGCTCCAACGCATTGCAACTCTCCCCGACCTAGCATTGGATTTAACAAGTTGCCTGCATCCATGACACCATTTGTGGCACCTGACATTGACATATAGAGGAGTTCATCAGCATCTATAACAAGAAAAATGACGCACTTCTTACTATGTTCAGGTATCAGACGACGTGTGCTACAAATAATCAGGCAATATAAACCAATCTTCAATAGTTGGTACTAGGCGTATGGTTGCATTAATGTTCAATACAGGCCAGAGAAAGACCAAGTTAGTGGCGATTCCGACTAACAATCTCCTTTGTTCTGCCAGAGTGAACCAAAATACAAGTTTAAACAGCAGTGTTCCGTCACTGAACCAAACCGCGAACTTTCTGTTGTATCGGCCAAAATCTGGAAAAGAAAAAAATAACATCCTTTATCAGGTGGTATCGGTAAGTATTGAGTAAAAGCAGCCGGCAGTCTTCTGTGGAGATACAGGTCCCTTAAATCCCCAAGAGATTACAAACAACTATTTCAATCCTTAAGCCTTTGGACTATTAATCATGCTCCAAAAGTATATATATTTCCAGTTAGTAATAAATATTTTTAAGGATAAAGATTCACTTCTATGTTCTCTCAGAACGTACCGCGATTTTATCACCATTGCCAATTCCTCAGAGCAAAATGAAAAGCAGTAGAAATGGTAGATACAAAGTATGTACCGGTTCCAATATGAAAAATGCTTCAAGCAATTACAAAGAATAACACACAAAGTAAAGAGCTTACTATTGATCAAGAGTGACCAATTAGTACAGTTTAACTGTAAAGAATAGGAAGAAACAGTTATGTATAGGAAACATATGTAAGCTTTATGGTAACTAGCGGAAGCATAGAACAAACACAAAGAGGCTGTACTAGGGGGGAGCATTATTCGGTTTTGGACCGAAAATCAATCCGAACCAAACAGAATCGAATTTTGAACAGAATAAGTGATTCGGTTCGGTTTGAAAAAAATTCGGTTCGGTTCGGTTTTATAATAATAAAAAGTTTATTTCGGATTTGGATTTCAGTTTCGGTCCAAAACCGAAAATCGAACAAGAGTTGTATAATTATGTAAATATCTTCAATTTTATGCATGTGTTATAACTAAAATGTGTATATTTTGAAAACAACAATTATATTTGTGTTTTGGAACCAAATTTTGATAATTTAATAACTAATCTAACTTTGGACACAAGTACAACAAATGTGTGTATAAAAATTATAACTTTTAATATCATTTAACCACGATTTTTACTTTAGATCCTACTGTAATGACCCGCTCCGCCCTAGCGGAACGCCGATTCAAACGGCAAGTGCAACGACTCGAACGAGCCGTCGACCCGAAGAGTTGGCATCGACCAGATGAAGAATCGATGCAAGGCTTACATTGGCCCGTCAAGATGAATCCATACTTAGACTTTCAAAGACGCGCTCGGAGTATCGCTCGGCCGATGCGAACATCGCTAAGGTGGGTGGCTCCGATAAACCCGTCTTTGCTTAGCCTAGACACATAACAATACGGACACTATTGATAGAATAGCTAGGCGATAACACCGCACATGCTAATAAATGAATGACTCAACGCACCTAGCTAAGGGAATAATCCCATCTTGCATGCTTGTATAGAATATGGAAAGGAACATGAAAAAAATGTGAGAACTCTCGCACCGCGCTCCACGCTCGTGCTACGGCACAAGCTTACGTTCAAGTCCCTTACGCGTTCAACAATAAAACAATGAATGGGTTACAACAATGAAACAGAAGACTATCGACATAGTCGTTCCGAGTAGAGTATAGCAACATTGAAAGACTTCGGGACCGATGGGTCGCCAAGGCGACTCCCGCACGGAGAGTTGCATAATGTATGAATGAATGAATAAATGAATACGTGAAAAATGAATGAACGAACGAACAAGTGAAAGAAAGAAATGAAAGAGTGAATAAAAGATAAGACATGAAAGACATTAGCGACAGGTATGACGGGCACGTGCAACGGGGCTCGCTACCCGCGCTGCACGGACGCCAACCTGGTCGATAACGCATTATGGCTAAAGACAGCCGTTAAGTTAAATGACAAGTCAATACGAAATGGTCGTGGACAAACGGCACGGACGATGGGAGGGAATACCGTGGCCGCCATAAGGAAGGATTCTGCGGCACGGGCTATGGAGGGAATACCGTGGCCAGCCTAGGCGGAATCAGACATAGGGCTTACGGGCTGCTTTGAGTGGGGGCTAGGCCACTCAAAGAGACGTAATACCAGACATTTCAAGAGACTATCAAGGTGTACCAGCCATCATGCTTCGATAGGTGAGAATGCCCACGTGATATGTCCAAAATGGCTTGTGATGCCAGCGACCCATGCATGTAGATTAAGTGGACTATGCTGGTGGCAATCCATGTGCAAGTCCTTGCATTGAAACAAGTAATCTAAGTTAACTAAAGAAAGTGCCTCCTGAACATGCTGGAAATGTAACATCCTGAACATGCTTGAAATGTAACGTCCTGAACATGCCTGAAATGTAACACTCTGAACATGTCCGAAATGTAACACTCCTGAACATGCTTGAAATGTAACACTCTGAACATGCCTACGACGTGTTAGATAACGTGCCTATGACGTGCTAGAACATGCCCACGACGTGCTAGAACCTGAAGCAGGGACACGCCCTTAACATTGAATGTTTACATAAATTACGTTAAGTTATTACATGTGAATTGTTGACTAACTTGGTTTACTCTGGACAGGGAAGGCCGGACGGTAAGTATGGGTAAGTCGTGCATGCATTTCCATGCGACACTTGAATTCGGCAACACGAGATAGGTTATGGAATATGTCATGAAACTGATCCTAAGGCAAGATTAGAAAGACAATGAATGATAGACGGTGCACAAAAGTAAATGGAACGTATTTGGTAATGATAGCATTGTGGGCGAGCTAGCCTCCCCACCAGTGCATAACAATGTACTGATAACCCCACAGTCTGCTTGCAGGATACAGGAGGCGTCATCGGGTGCGGAGCTTCCTTCGAACGTGCTAAGGCGCGGAGCTATCTCTGGAGCGTTGCAAGGAGCTGGAGCACCATATACAGGACATAATGTATCAGAACATCGCCATGAATCATTCCATGTTGTAAGCCATTTGGCACGCCTTTTATGTTTCAGAGAGAGAGCTTGAGCGACTTGTATACTCGGCCTAGCACCGCTTGTAAACTTCTTGAATATCAATAAAGAGTTTGAATTCGCTTCTACTTGTGTTTATTTACTTTTCACTGCAAATGAGAACACTCTGTGCGACTCTGTGGCCTAGCTCAAATCGGCCGTTTCTGGACTTGGCCTTGCACGGGAGCAACCTAGTCCCGTACGGCATCACGCCTTAGCGAGGACGATCGCTCCTACGGGAGCAGGGCGTGACAGATTGGTATCAGAGCACGGCTTTACGTCCTTGGACTTCATGTCGATTTCTCAGTTTTGAAAGCTCGTCGTTGGAAAAAGAAGTGTACGCTCTCTCTCATTGTGCCTCGGGATGTTCCATACAATAAGTCTAATATTTTCAAAAGCTCGTTTAGGCATCCAATCAAACGCATTGGTAGGCTATCGCCGAATGCATCGGTTGGCCTTTGTGCCGAACGGTGTCAACTTGTCTTGAATGAAAACACGTGCTAAAGTTAACATGTCGCGTGCATGCCTAACTAGTCCTACGATGACCTTAGCAATTGAGTGTGCAAACTCGGAATATAGTCCGCACGAGATGGTTATACGGCACAACTTAGTCTGCGTGTCGCGCACCTCGAATTTTGGCGCAATCGAGTTGCGAGCGATATCAAGTACCGCTCGGTCGGGAACGAAGCTACACTTAGAGTGTATATCGATAGGAACGCTATCGAGTTCACGCTTAGGCGTACACGGAAGATTGATTTGGATTTTGAGGAGTAGTACGAATGACTTAGTGCGTCGATACGACGTGAGCGATTACGCTAGAGATTCGTCGAACGAATCTGAAATATGTCTTAGCAAATGATGCGAATGTGCTTGTGGATTAAATAGAATGACTTGAACCCGAGTGGTGTATGTGATAGGTTCGGAAAAGAATAAGAATGAGTGTCGACGACTAGTCGAGTGGCTCGAACCCTGAGTGGTGTATGTACGTTATAGAAATTGTTCGAGCGAGACTAAAGGATTTACGGATAGAACGAGTATGTCGGCGAAGCGATGCGATCGTACAGAGCCTAAGAACGTGTCACGCTTAGTTGATCGTGACTTTGTGTGTCCCGAACGTGATGTCGTTCGGACAACTTGTGAATGAGCAATGCGAGTTAGAAAATGATTCGGAACGATGAATAAAAGTGAATGTCGTGATCGAGGAAACTTGAAGGATCGCACGTACGATTTCGGATTGATTCAAATGAAATGTGACTTGAGTTTTGAACAACGACCTTGAAACGAGCTTGAGGAATAGCGATCGAACTTGATCTTGAATATCGAGAAAAAATTGGAATATCTAGTTCGGGCAATAGCATCAGTCGCACGACTCGAAATTAGTTGCAAAGGAAGATCGCCAGGTTACGCATATTGTCGATGGTATTGAGGCGTATCAAAGACCGATATGCGATAACTCGGGGGTACTCTGACTCGACGAATGACGATCGTACAAATGTTATTGTTCCGTTGGATGCTATGCTCGGGATATTGAAACGTGTCGAGGAAAATATAGACGTAGCTCGAGGATTTTTTGGTTGAATGAATGACGGTCGGACTACCGAACTGGATCTCGACTTGGATGGAAATAAAATGTTGGATTTGCTTCGTCGATAACCACAACTTGACATTCTTGTCTTATGCGAGCGCAACTCCAGCCTCGCACATGCGTCGCACCGATTAGGGCGATCACTCCGCGTGAGCGCTGGTATGGTGATTCATACAGCGGGGGTGATTGAACTAGCCTGGCGTGGCAATTTGTATGTTTCGACTTGTGGTTTGACGCGAAGGTGGACTCAGAAATGACTTAGCGTGCTTGATGATCGAACTTGAGGATTGAGTAGGTTCAATCCGCGTATCGAGAATGAATTAGTCTGGACTCAAGCAAGAGTTACGCCCCGATGAGAATGATTATTCCACGGGAGCGTTGTATGGTGATTCATGAACCACCGTGGATAATCGGACTCGCGTGAGATTGGGGCGCAACATATTGTCAAGGCTAGATGAACTCGTAATCGAATACATGAATTGGTTAGAACTGATAATTTGAAATAGATTTGAATATACGTAACGAATGCATTAATGCGAATAGGTGATCGTACTCGATGTTTAGAAATCTGAGTGACGCGAGCTTGGGTAGAAAATCCCGTACTACCGACTTTGGTTTGACCCTAGGATTGGGGTCAGTATTGGCATTATTGTTGGGGAACTATGATTCCAATCCTGACATTGACTTAGCCTCGAAAAGATGGCCTAACGGCTAGGCGAGATGCCCCTGTTTCATGTGTTAGCAATCAAAAGATTGATCTTGAGGATTGGCATGGATCGATAGCATGAATCACGAATATAGAAAACCCTGCTCACGAGATTCGGCTGACATGCATATATTTCAGGGACGCCTGAGTATGTACACGATGCGACTCGAGTGAGAATGACGAATTCTCTATCATGCGGCTTGGCTGAATGCATGTATTTTGGGGACGCCCGGAATGCGTGCACGATCCAGCCAAGTGATATGTTGAGTTCAAGCATGACTTGAGGAATGGAAGAGTGTCGAGAACTCGAAATCGTGTTAAAAGAAAGGAATGATACTAGTACGAGCGTGGCTCGAAATCAAAGAAACGTGTAGGCAGAGTGTGCGTGAACGACGACGAGATTAGCCCTAAACCAGTGAATGGTATGGAATCGATATCGTGCAAGTAAAAGTTGGTATAACGAATTGGACCAGTGATAGGAAGATATACTCGATGATAGTGTACTACTTGGTCTTGAATCAGACGAAAATTACTTAGACTTGGTCGACCCCGCTAAGAAGAAATCATACTGATTTCGTGGACAAGAACGCTTGAGAAGCGAATCGGGTCATCTCGATGACCGAGATAAACGAAAGTAAGTTTGCCTCAGTCCACGACCCGCGCATTTGACGAATTACAACGTGCCTCGTACAACCATTTCAGTCCTATGACACGAAGAAATAGCAACTAAGACGAAGAAACACTTGAAGTGAATAAGTACCATCAACTCTAACATGAGTGAAAAAGTCATAAATTTACCAAACACATGCGACATAAAACTTGAAAGGATAACCGAGCATGGTTCGACGCCATCAAACGATAGAGTCGTTCGATAGAATTGTCTAAGAAATACGACGACACGAGTTAAGGAATGGTAGGATGACCTGCACTCAGGAAGTCTCGAGGACGAGACTTATTTTGAGTGGTGTATTATGTAATGACCTGCTCCGCCCTAGCGGAACGCCGATTCAAACGGCAAGTGCAACGACTCGAACGAGCCGTCGACCCGAAGAGTTGGCATCGACCAGATGAAGAATCGATGCAAGACTTACATTGGCCCGTCAAGATGAATCCATACTTAGACTTTCAAAGGCGCGCTCGGAGTATCGCTCGGCCGATACGAACATCGCTAAGGTGGGTGGCTCCGATGAACCCGTCTTTGCTTAGCCTAGACACATAACAATACGGACACTATTGATAGAATCGTTAGGCGATAACACCGCGCATGCTAATAAATGAATGACTCAACGCACCTAGCTAAGGGAATAATCATATCTTGCATGCTTGTATAGAATATGGAAAGGAACATAGAAAAAATGTGAGAACACTCGTACCGCGCTCCACGCTCGTGCTACGGCACAAGCTTACGTTCAAGTCCCTTACGCGTTCAACAATGAAACAATGAATGGATTACAACAATGAAACGGAAGACTATCGACATAGTCGTTCCGAGTAGAGTATAGCAACATTGAAAGACTTCGGGACCGATGGGTCGCCAAGGCGACTCCCGCACGGGGAGTTGCATAATGTATGAATGAATGAATGAATACGTGAAAAATGAATGAACGAACGAACAAGTGAAAGAAAGAAATGAAAGAGTGAATAAAAGATAAGACATGAAAGACGTTAGCGACAGGTATGACGGGCACATGCAACGGGGCTCGCTACCCGCGCTGCATGGACGCCAACCTGGTCGATAACGCATTATGGCTAAAGACAGCCGTTAAGTTAAATGACAAGTCAATACGAAATGGTCGTGGACAAACGGCACGGGCGATGGGGGGAATACCGTGGCCGGCTTAGGCGGAATCAGACATGGGGCTTACGGGCTGCTTTGAGTGGGGGCTAGGCCACTCAAAGAGACGTAATGCCAGGCATTTCAAGAGACTATCAAGGTGTACCAGCCATCACGCTTCGATAGGTGAGAATACCTACGTGATATGTCCAAAATGGCTTGTGATGCCAGCGACTCATGTATGTAGATTAAGTGGACTATGCTGGTGTCAATCCACGTGCAAGTCCTTGCATTGAAACAAGTAATCTAAGTTAACTAAAGGAAGTGCCTCCTGAACATGCTGGAAATGTAACATCCTGAACATGCTTGAAATATAACGTCCTGAACATGCCTGAAATGTAACACTCTGAACATGCCCAAAATGTAACACTCCTGAACATGCTTGAAATATAACACTCTGAACATGCCTACGACGTGTTAGATAACGTGCCTACGACGTGCTAGAACATGCCCACGACGTGCTAGAACCTGAAGCAGGGACACGCCCTTAACATTGAATGTTTACATGAATCACGTTAAGTTATTACATGTGAATTGTTGACTAACTTGGTTTACTCTGGACAGGAAAGGCCGGACGGTAAGTATGGGTAAGTTGTGCATGCATTTCCATGCGACACTTGAATTCGGCAACACGAGATAGGTTATGGAATATGTCATGAAACTGATCCTAAGGCAAGATTAAAAAGACAATGAATGATAGACGGTGCACAAAAGTAAATGGAACGTGTTTGGTAATGATAGTATTATGGGCAAGCTAGCCTCCCCACCAGTGCATAACAATGTACTGATAACCCCACAGTCTGCTTGCAGGATGTAGGAGACGTCATCGGGTGCGGAGCTTCCTTCGAACGTGCTAAGGCGCGGAGCTATCTCTGGAGCCTTGGAGCGTTGCAAGGAGCTGGAGCACCATATACAGGACATAATGTATCGGAACATCGCCATGAATCATTCCATGTTGTAAGCCATTTGGCACGCCTTTTATGTTTCAGAGAGAGAGAGCTTGAGCGACTTGTATACTCGGCCTAGCGCCGCTTGTAAACTTCTTGAATATCAATAAAGAGTTTGAATTCGCTTCTACTTGTGTTCATTTACTTTCCGCTGCAAATGGGGACACTCTGTACGACTCTGTGGCCTAGCTCAAATCGGCCGTTTCTGGACTTGGCCTTGCACGGGCGCAACCTAGGCCCGTGCGGCATCACGCCTTAGCGAGGACGATCGCTCCTACGGGAGCGGGGCGTGACACCTACCCATTATACAATAGAAATAATTCAACCGAATAAATCGAATAAACTGAATCGTTATTCGGTTCAGTTTCAGTTTCGGTTTTGGCTAATTTTGATTCGGTTTCGGTTTTGGATTTTTAAAATTTCAGTTTATCCGGTTTTGATTATTTCGATACGATCGAAACCGAATAAACTGAACTCACTCCCTAGGCTCTCGACTACCATATCAGAAGAAGTAAGAGCTAATTCAATCATATTGAACAGTTTAATGCATATTGCAGACATCAATCTAAAAGTGCAAAAATATTGAGGCTATTTCATATAGAGTGATAAATTTTGGTATATTTATATAAAAGAGGAGAAGTTTTTAATATTTACAAGAAAATAGATGTGGCGTCATCTTAGATGGCGCCCAACCTCTTTTTGTTTTTCCTAGCATGTGGCGATGGCGCCCAATTATTTTCTAATTTTTTATTTTATGGTTACGTGAGAAAGTTATATTTTCTCATCCTAAATAATTTAACTCTTTATATACAATTTTAGCTTCTTCTTTTTTTAAATGTTATATATTTATTTAAATTTAATATTAGAAAAATATGTTTAAAAAATAATTCAAAATCTTAAATATTATATTTTTAAAATCTAATATTACAAAAAAATATGTTTAAAAAACTAATTGTAAAAATTAAAATAAGTTTATCTTTAACGTGAGAAAGTTGATTTTTTTTCGTCCTTAAATAAATTTAACTCCTTATATACAATTTATTTTTAATTTGTTTCCAAATCTTAAATATTTGTTTAAATGTAATATTTAAAAAATATGTTAGAAAAAATCACTTAAATCTAATATTAGAAAAATATCTTAAAGATAAGTTAAAAATAATAACTTAAAATCTTAAATATTGTTTCTCAAATCTTAGATATAATTTAAAATCGTACATAGTTTTTTCAAATAAAATTTAAAATAAAGATAAGTTCTTAGATATTCTTTCAAATATAATATTAGAAAAAAAACATCTTACGTGTTGAAATCCTAAATAATTTGTTTTCCTACTGAATTAATTCTATAAAAAAATCATGGAAAAAGATTTAAGAAATTAATTTAGGTGTTTGATTGTCCTTGTTTTCTATGAAAATTGATCTCTTTCTATGGGTTTGACCATTTATTTTAAATTTAGAGAAAAAATATCTAAGATTTTGAGAAGAAAAAAAAAATATTAAGTTTAAATAAAAAAAAATATCTTTTGATGGATTTGAGAAAAAATATTTAAGATTTTGAATTATTTTTTAAACATATTTTTTTTCTAATATTAAGTTTAAATAAATATCTAAGATTTAAAAAAAAAGATAAAATTGTATATAAAGAGTTAAATTTATTTAGGATGATAAAATCTACATTTCTCACGTAACAACCAAATAAAAACATTAGAAAAAAATTTGAGAAATTTTGAGTGGCACCCCACTTTATTTTACCATATTTAATGTGCACCCCACAAGTTTGCACAAATGTAAGTTATTCCCACTTTTGACGGATTCCGTCCTTCTTTAACGCCCGAACCCCCTCTCCATTACATCCCCGTTGCGCGCGTGCCTCCGCCGGCTGCCGCCCACGTCCCGGCCCACCCCCGCGCCCCCCTCCACCTCCCCCCCCCCGCCCCCCGGCTGCCGCCGACGCCCCGGCCCACCCCCGCGCCCCTCCACCTCCCCCCCTCCCGCTGCCCGCCGCGCAGTGCCGCCGCCGTTACTGCTGCCGCTAGGCGAGGAGGGGGGGAGCGGAGGTGGGGGGGAGCAGGGGCGGTGGCCGGGAGGGGTGGGGGTGTTGGAATTAATTAATTCCTTTAGTTGTTCCTAAAAGATGAAAAGGAAGAAAAGGGACTTTAGTCCCACATCGGAAAAAGAGAAAGGCTTTGAGAGTGCTTAAATAGAAATGTGCACTTATGAGGAGTGTGAAACAACCAAAGGGTTGTTAGTGGGTGACAATTGTTATTTTAACCTAGCCGGTGTTGCCACCGGCAACACCGGCTCGGGCTCGGGCTCGGGATCGGGATCGGACGTAGAGGCGATAGTGGCGCATTGTAGACGTACTTGTGCACTTGGACAACGTGGCATCGGGCGAGCAGAATTCCTATTTTTGTAGCAGCCCACATAAACGAAAGGAAGGCTGTCTTATCCTGGGTGTTCTGGCGTGCTGACTCCAAGACGTTACCGGAGTGCTACTAAATGTACGATTCAAGCCTCGACGACACATTCGACTTCTCAGAACTGGTCAGTGAAGTTCAATCGATTTCTAACAATCTTAAAGTGTTGCAAATAATGGCGTCCGAGGCTGCGATTTCGAGCATGAAGGTCATGAATCAGGATCTAGTAAAACTAGATCGCTTCGACGGAACAAACTTCACACGCTGGCAGGACAAGATGATCTTCCTCCTGACAGCACTGAAGATCTACTACGTCCTCGATCCAGATCTGCCACCCATTCCAGAACCAACTGCAGCAGATTCTGATACGGTCAAGGCAGAACGCAAAAAGCGTAAAGAGGACGAACTGCTGTGCCGTGGTCACATTCTGAACACCCTGTCGGACAGACTGTACGACCTATACACAGAAAATCCTTCGACAATTGACATATAGAAGGCTCTGGAATTCAAATTCAGAGCAGAAGAAGAAGGTACAAAGAAATTTCTTATATCAAAGTATTTTGATTATAAAATGGTTGATACAAAGCCTATACTGGCCCAAGTACATGAACTACAAGTTCTAGTCAACAAACTCAGGACAGTGAAGATAGAACTTCCGGAACCATTCCAAGTTGGTGCTATAATTACTAAATTACCAGCATCTTGGAATAGTTATCGGAAGAAACTACTTCACAGCTCTGAGGATTTCTCACTAGAACAGATTCAAAAACACCTTCGAATCGAAGAGGAATCAAAGGAAAGACAGAAATCCGAGAACAGCGGAGTTTCTAAAGCCAACGCGGTGAGCGCGAAAGGCAAGAGACCTGCAGGAAAGATGAACTTTCTCGGTCCTAAGAAGGACCAACAAAAGTTCAAGAATTCCAGCACCGCTAAAGGACCCAAGACCGGCTGTTTTATATGTGGCAAAGCAGGACATTATGCCAGAGACTGTCGGTTTCGAAAGACCCAAAACAGCGAGGTAAATCTCACTGAGACGGATGACATAATTGCTACGGTGAGCAAACTCATGACGGTCAAAGGGAAGGCCCCAGGATGGTGGTACGATACTTGTGCTACCGTTCATGTTTCATACGACAAAGCAGCTTTCAAAACCTACTCTGAAGTCAATGATGGACAAGAAGTTCAGATGGGAAATGAAGGACATTCAACGGTCGTGGGAACAGGTGATGTGGAAATCCAATTCACTTCCGGGAAGAAAGTAACTCTGACTAACGTGCTTCACGTCCCGGATATGAGTAGGAACCTCGTCAGTGGAGTCTTGTTGGGTAAACCAGGAATAAAATCTGTCTTTGAGTCGGGCAAATTAATTTTGACCCGTAATTGTGTGTTTGTTGGAAAGGGGTATACCGATGAGGGTATGATAAAGCTTTGTATCATTGAAAATAATATCAATAAAGTTTCTACTTCTGCTTACATGATTGAGTCTTCTACTTTATGGCATAGTAGATTAGCACATATAGGTATTAGCACTATGAAAAGGTTAATTAAATATGGATTAATTTCATGCAATTCTGAAGATTTAGATAAGTGTGAAATTTGTGCAAAATCCAAAATGATTAAGAAACATTTTCACAGTGTAGAGCATAATACCAATCTACTAGATTTAGTTCACTCTGATTTATGTGAATTTAATGGCACATTATCTCGAGGAGGTAATAAATACTTTATTACTTTTATTGATGATTGCTCTAGATTTACATATGTATATTTATTAAAGCATAAAGATGAAGCCTTTAATGCTTTTAAAATATATAAATCAGAGGTTGAAAATCAACTTGGTAGAAAGATTAAAATACTTAGAAGTGATAGAGGTGGTGAATATTTTTCTTTTGAATTTAATACCTTCTGTGAAGAAAACAGTATTATTCATGAATGTTCTGCACCACGGACACCTCAACAGAACGGACTAGCAGAAAGAAAAAATAGAACGTATCAAGAAATGATAAATGCAATGCTAATGCATTCTGAATTATCATTTAATTTGTGGGGAGAAGCTTTACTTACTGCATGTCATATAATGAACCGAATTCCTTTGAAAAAAACTGGTATTTCACCATATGAGATATGGAAAGGCCGTAAGCCTAATATCAGTTATTTTAGAGTGTGGGGGTGCATAGCTTATTACAAAAATATGGATCCTAAAAGGACCAAATTAGGTCCTCGTGGAATCAAAAGTGCTTTTGTAGGTTATGCTGCCAATAGTAAGGCATATAGACTTTTAAACTTAGAGTCTAACATTATTGTCGAATCCAGAGATGTGGAATTTTTTGAGAACCTTATTACTAAGAATAAGGATCCAGAAATTCCTGCTAATGAAGAATCTCGTGAGGAGAGCTCTTCACGGTTAGTTGAAAAACAACCCAAGCTTCGGATCAGCAAAAGAGTTCGAAAGGCTAAGGATCTAGGACCTGACGAAATAGATTCTCAACTTATTTCCTTTTACCTAGTGGAAGGAAATACAGAAAAATTTATTCGAAAGATTCCTATCATTCTTCAGGTGGAAGATGATCCTAAAACCTTTAAGGAAGCAATAGCTTCGCGGGACTCATCTTTTTGGAAAGATGCTATCCAAGATGAAATGGATTCGATAATGTCTAACCACACTTGGAAAATTGTCGATCTACCCAAAGGGTCAAGACCTATTGGATGTAAGTGGGTGTTCAAGAGAAAGTATCATAGTGATGGTACTTTAAACACCTACAAGGCTAGATTAGTAGCCAAAGGATTTCGACAAAAAGAAGGAATTGATTATTTTGACACATATGCACCAGTAGCAAGAACGACTACAATTAGAATATTGTTTGCGTTAGCTTCATTGCATCATCTTAATGTTCATCAGATGGATGTCAAAACGGCATTCTTAAATGGAGATCTCGATGAGGAGATTTACATGGAGCAACCGGAAGGGTTCGTGCTCCCGGAAAATGAACAAAAGGTATGCAAACTTGTTAAATCCTTGTACGGATTAAAACAAGCACCAAAGCAGTGGCATCAGAAGTTTGACTCAGCCATAATTTCTAATGGCTTTGTTCACAATGTTTGTGATAAGTGTTTATACACTAAAGTATATGGAAATATTGTGATATTTCTTTGTCTCTACGTTGATGATATGTTGATCATTAGCAACGAGATGAGTGGAATTACAGAAACGAAGAGGTTTCTAACTTCCACATTCAAGATGAAAGATCTTGGAATAGTTGACACTATTTTGGGGATCAAGGTAATACAAAACAGTGGGGGTTTTGAACTTACGCAGTCGCACTATGTTGAGAAAGTGCTAGACAAGTTCAAACACCTAAAGTTCAAAGAAGTGAACACCCCATTTGATCCAAGTGTTAAACTAGAAAAGAATTCTGGAAGAACCATCGCTCAATTAGAATATGCAAGTGCTATTGGATGTCTTATGTATTTAATGCAATACACAAGACCTGATATAGCATTTGCAGTTAGTAAAATGAGTAGATTTACTAGCAACCCTAATAATGAGCATTGGAAGGCTATCGGAAGAATTTTTGGTTATCTTTTGAAAACCAAGAATCTTGGATTACAATATGGTAGATTTTCTGCCGTATTAGAAGGATATACCGACGCTAGTTGGATATCAAGTGTCGGGAATAACAAATCTACGACAGGATGGGTATTTATGCTTGCCGGAGGGGCAGTTTCTTGGAAGAGCAAGAAACAAACGTGCATTACCCATTCGACCATGGAGTCAAAGTTTGTGGCTCTAGCTTCTGCAGGACAAGAAGCTGAATGGTTGAGGGATCTTCTATTAGATGTTCCGCTGGCTAAGGACAATGTATCAAAAGTGTCAATACATTGCGATAGTCAAGCTACTCTAGCAAGAGCCTACAACGAAGTGTATAATGGGAAGTCTAGACATATAAGTCTAAGACATAATTACGTAAGAAAATTGATCAAAGATGGAATCATCTCTCTTACGTATGTGCGTACCAGCTATAACTTAGCTGATCCCTTTACTAAACCACTAGCTAGGGATTTGGTAAAGTCTACCTCGAGAGGTATGGGATTGAAACTCCTTGAGTAAGAGTTCCAACAACAGTGGCAACCCAATCTAATGTTAAGAAAACCTTAACCTTAGATTCAATGGGTAACAACAAACTGTTGATTTGGATGTATACGACATGATAATGTCGACTATTGCAATTTGAGGGTTGAGTTTATAAAACTCTTAATAAAGTTCAGTAATGTTGACATGTATCTGTAAAGCAACAGAGATACTGAAAGAACTTCACCTATGTGAATTTAGAGATGGTGCCGTCTCAGTAAGATCTGGAGTTTATCTTATAAAAATTCACGAGACAGGATCAGCACATGGCCATTAATAGTGCTAAGCAAGAGATGTAGGCGAAGAACTACAAAAGAATGTGTGTAAAGTAACACCGATTTTATCACAAGGAATAACTGGTTCAAAGCCCAGCTACCAGAGATTTCGATAAAATCTTGTGTTGCATCTACTAAGGTTAGGTTCAAATCGAAAGATACCTAACTGTATTAACATTCTTTAAGTGATGTATTCTGGAAATTTCTTTCCATCATTTATGAAACAAGTGGGGGATTGTTGGAATTAATTAATTCCTTTAGTTGTTCCTAAAAGATGAAAAGGAAGAAAAGGGACTTTAGTCCCACATCGAAAAAAAAGAAAGGCTTTGAGAGTGCTTAAATAGGAATGTGCACTTATGAGGAGTGTGAAACAACCAAAGGGTTGTTAGTGGGTGACAATTGTTGTTTTAACCTCTTCATGAAAATGTAGCCGGTGTTGCCAACACCGGCTCCGGCTCGGGATCGGGCTCGGACGTAGAGGCGATGGTGGCGCATTGTAGACGCACTTGTGCAAACTTGTGGGTGCACCTTAAATATGGTAAAATAAAGTGGGGTACCACTCAAAATTTCTCAAAAAAATTTTGGGCGCCATCTTAGATGACGCCATACGCTAGAAGAAAAAAAAAAATTCGGCACCATCTAAGATGGCGCCACATCACTTTTCTTATAAATATTGAAAACTTTTCCTCTTTTATATAAATATACCAAATTTTATCTCTCAAATTTGCTGTAAAATATTATTTCTTACCTATTTATTATTAGTCATTTTAATCCATAACCCAAACATAAAAAACCATTCAGGGAAGAGATAGATCGACCGGAATAGCTTCTAGAAAAGAAACAAAGTACACGAGTCTCGCTCAAGAATATACAGCATGACAAAAGAGAACTTTATCAGCCTCCAATATGTTGAAAATAATCGAAAAACAAAGGCGTTCTGGTTTCGAGCCTATTTCCAATCGTTGGTATTAAGAATAAGGCGTTCTGGTTCTGATTCTGGCTCTGGTTCTGGCTAAGTGTAATCATCAGGAAGTTGCAGCTAAGCCAGTATGTATGGTCGTGTAATTGTGGCTCGTATGTGTACGTAACTCGCGTTCAACTTTGAACAGTCTTAGTCCAGATTCTTGCGTGTTTCGTCTTTTGGTTTAATTGTGGTTCTGTGTCTTCACTCACAGTGTGTGTTAACGTAAGTGTTACTTTGACAGACCATCTTCTGATCACTGCAGGTGTTCTCAAGGAAATCTTAGGTTCTCTACTTTTGTAGGCAATCATCAAGCTAGATCAAGAAAATAGCCGGGTGTAGAAACATACTTCAGATATAATCACCGCAATTCCAGTTGAGAATTTATGGTTTTGGCTATGGTAATAAGCTGCATTTCATCCTCTCTGACGAGTCAATATTATAATTTCACATTTATCATTGCCTGGCCCTCAAACTGCTACCTTGATCACGTTCTGCGGTGCCAATATATAATACTGGCCTTTTTATATTTATCCAATTAAAGTATAAACATTCTAATTGAATATGTATCTACATACTCATCCTCTTTTTCTTTTCTTTTTTGTTTCAGAGCAATTTTTTTTATGTAATGTTATCATGATTACAAACTTGATTATATTACAATGAATCAAACGGCCCCAAGTACCCAGCCATTTTTCATTATAATCAAATCGAAGTTTTTACATCTTTAGTATTACGAAACAAGGGCAAAAAAAAATTTGTGAATGTAATCTAATCACGATTACAAGCTTGATTACATTTCAATGAACCAAACGTTCCCAAGTACCCAGCCATTTTTATTGTAATAAAACTGAACGGTTCTTACATCATCAGTATTAGGAGACTTGTATGTTTCTAGCCATCTTTCAAACACATTACAAGTACAGAATTAATATCTCAAAAACACTAAAATAAACCACTTTTAAATAAAAAAAACCTAACTCGAGTGACTCATGTGGTTAACAAGGAGAGAGATAAGATGGTTGGGTGGCAAGATCAGTGGATCGAACCGCGGGGACATATATATATATATATATATATATATATATATATATATATATATATATATATATATTTTATAATAATGGTAGGAGTTGGAAGACTCCGCTATTAAATCCTCCTAATTTTACAAGAAAAATTCTAAAATCTTTCTAATTACCTGAACAAAATATATTCAATATTCAAATTATTTTAAACTAAGTACGTGATATTATCTAACTAGATACATATCCAACAATTCTAATTAAAATATATTCAAATCATATTTAAAATATTTTAATATAATTCAAATTTTTATCTAAATAACAAATTAAGAATCCTAAGTACGTGATATTATCTAACTAGATACATATCCAACAATCCTAATTAAAATATTTTAACATATCACTGTAAAACGATTCAAACCATTTGCATTCAGCTCGGTCCAATCTCGGATTAAGTTAGTTCGTGGACTAATCAATACCGAGTTCTACAATAGACGTTGTTCGACTCGATCTTGTTCGCAAACAAGCTCGAGCTCGGCTCGGTTTCTCATCTTATGACTTTTTCTAGTACATGTTATGCCTTTTTTAATAGATAGAAATACATCTTGTTTTAGAAATTTTACTCATTTTTCTGTTCTTTATATGATGGTAAATTTATGATGTAAAGAGCATAAGTAATTCAATAAAAAAGTCTTTAAAACTTGAGAGAAACAGTGTGATAGTCTATACAACATGTTCAATAGGACTTTGGCTCGAGCTCGATCGTTCGAGTCTCTAATCAAACCGAGTTCAAATACCATTTTAGAGCTCGACCTTAAGCTCGGCTCGAATCAAACTCGTTCAATAGTTAAGTCAAACCAAGCCTGAACACTCTTTATTCGAGCTCGTTCGTTCGATTTTCAGCCCTAATGGACACTAGTAAAAAAATTCTTATAAAGAAAAGAAAGAAAAAAAAAACAAACAACACCCCCCCCCCCCCCCCCTTCCCACCCCCCCCTCCTCCTCCCACAAATTTCGGCGCCAGTGTGACTAGCGCCAGCCAATTTTATTTTATTTTTTGGCGCCAGTTACACGGACGCCAGATCACTATATTAGCAATTTTCTCATAACTTTTTTCTTTCACGCAAATACTACAAAATTCTTCCATGTTAGTGAAATTTTCTGTAACTAACCAGATCAATATTTTAGCTTTTAATGGATTTTTTAATTTCCACAAATATTTTCCCAAAGAACAGTGAAGTCCACTAAAATTCAGAAAATTGTTGGAGTCAAATCTGGATTTGGCAACAACATATTTGTGGAATCCAAATCTAGTTAAATATTTGATTAGATTTGGATGTACATAATTGGTGTGCTATTTTAGCTATAGTAGGA
>JANAVB010041818.1:15493479-15702574 GCA_029216955.1 Iris pallida | reverse complement strand
TTGATACATTACTATGACAAGGTTCACTAGTGCACGAGCAAGTTCTTGCTATGGTTCTAAACTCAAATTACCTACTTGTTTCCATGACTGTACTCGTCTTTCTAAGTAATATATGTGAAGGAAAAAAAAAATACTTTAGTAGGCATGATGTCAACTCATATTATATCCTTCGTGTCTAATCGGGAATCATAGTCGTCATACACATGTATCGACGTGTTGTACTTACCTACAGTCGTATGCATGTCGAAGTTGTATTCAATACATGAGTGTATATATATAGGGAGAGGATCGGGAGCCCCGCGGGAGCCCGTCCCGTTGACCGCTCGATCCAATGGTGTAGGGGGGGGGGGGGGGGGGGGGGTGTGATATATATTAGGGTGGGGGGGGGGGGGGGGGGGGGGTGGTGCTATATATATATATTATATATATATAATATATATATAATATTATATATATATATTATATATATATATTATATAATATATCCATTATCTCTGTTGTTGTTATTTATAGTTTCATTACCTATTATTAACTATCATATTTTTCTTCAAATTTTATCATAGATTTATATTGTATTGTGTAAATTTATAGTTGTATCGTACTTTTCTCAATCTTGAAGGCTTTACAATTTAGACAACTCTTACTCTGGTCTATGGAGCACATAATCAGGATCGAGGTTTGTTATTTTATTCTTCTTGTTGATAGTCTAGAATGTATAGATTCTCTCTTTTATAGATTTTGATATAGACTAGTTGATAGATGGCTCATTGGATGTATATACTTATAGATGCTATGTTATAGTGGATGTGAGATGTTAAAGTATTGACAACATACTAGTGCCAATACTACGACATAGGAAGTTACTCGTGTAATCGTACCCAATTATTTGGGAGCAAGTTAAGATAGATGTACTTATGGTACATAACATGAATGATGTTTTAACCGAAGCTTGGATTCTTTACTCATGAATGTTAATATCATATGTGTCTTAACAGGGAGTGGTTCAACACCTATAAGGAGTTCGGTAGTGGTTATGTTCTTATAGGAAAAGATGCAGGATAGAAAATCGTTGGGCGCATAAAGAATATCAAACTTCGTATGTTTGATGGTGTGGTGCGAACACTCGTGAACAAGGGACAAGTTCCAAAATTAAAAAGAACCTTATTTATTTGAGCACATTGCACGTGGCAAGATGCAAGTTTATAATGGCTATAATTTAATTTTAAAAATAGTTAAAGGTAAGTTGGTGATTATGAATGGTTATATAGTGTCAAACTTGTATCAGATGGACGAGAGCACAGTTGTTGGTGGTGCAACCGTCGTTACAAAGAAACATGTAGAAGATATCACAAATTTGGGGTATATGCGTCTTGGCCTCATGAGAAGGTGTGATCTTCGTGAGTAGCACAAAAAGAAGTGAATACATGATTTTAAGATGTGGAATCAGATTTATGCAAGTATTGAGCGGTGGTAAGCAACATAATATAGGCTTTAAGGGAGCATTGCACAAAAAAAGGACTTCTCAATTACATTTATTCAGATGTATGAGGGCCATGACCGCTCAAAGGGAGGTGTTGAGTACTACGTCACTTTTATTGATGACTTAAAAAGTATGGACTTATTTTCTTAAACACATGTACGAGGTGTTTAGTAAATTCGGAGAGCGAAAATATACATAGAGAAGCAGAAGGGCGAGCAATGTAGTATATATGGACAACAATGAGGTGAGTATACCTTAACAAAATTTCAAAAGTATTGTATGGAGCAGGGTATATAAAAAAAGGACAATTTCAAACATCTGGAGTATAACAGGGTAGCAAAGTGCATGAGCAAGACAATATTAGAGAGGGGCAGGAGTATACGGTTACATGCATGCCTTACAGAGGGCTTCTGGCGAAAACGGTGATACATATATGCTATTTGGTCTACATATTACCCATCTATACTATTGATCTTCAACTGTTGGAAGAGGTATAAAGAAAATAGTTAGCCAATTATGATTCTTTATTTGTGTTTGGGTGTCTACCTATTCACTTATTAATCTGGAAGTTGAAACGATGCATTTTCTTGGAATTCAAACTTCGAGTTAAAGCTACAAGTTGTGGTATCCAAAAAGTAGAAATATGTTCACTAGCAATGATGTGATATTCTATAACGTTTCCATGTCAAAATATGTGGGAAACAAAATCTAAGGAGGCTAGTGGTACATAGACAATGATTTAGTGGAGGTAGAGGTTTCTTGCACTTAAGAAAATGGGATCACCAAAATACCATGGAATCCTATTAATGTAGGTCGATGAGAAGATTAATGAGATGGACGATAAAGGGCCGACTCCAAAAAAGACCCTAACACAATAGCATTATGGAGATGATGTATATAAATAAGGCACCAGACAAGCATGGCTTCAAAGATATGGTTTAATTTCCTCTAGTCACTGAAACAAGTGATCCAAGCAATTATAACGAGGCCATTAGTCAAGAGGATAGGGATTGACGAATTGTACCTATGACAGAAGATGGAGTCACTTTGAAAGAACGGAACATGGAACTTGGTTGTCCTACAGAAAGAAAAAGGCTTATTGACTGCAAAGGGGTATTCAAGAAAGAGACAATGAGCAAATAAAGACAAGGTTAATTATGAAGGGTTATACTCAATGGAGTATATTAATAAGAACAAAATTTTCTCGCTTGTGCTCGTTCTCTATTAGAGTTTTATTGGCACTAATAATGGTTCATGATCTGGAGTTTGAGAAAGTTATTGTGAAAATAACTTTTCTGCATGGAGAGTTGGAAGAAAAGATCTGCATGAGACAATCCAAGGGTTTTATAGAGCGGTTGAGACTAGGAGGATCATGTATGTGAACTCATGTAGTCTCTTTATGGGTTGAAGCAGTTTTCCAAGTTCTAGTACAAGTGTTGTTATGACTCGTTTATGTTGAACATAATTTTCCTCTCGATGTGAGTACAACAACTACAAGTAATCGAAGAGGCTCAAGGATGGTTCGTCGATATATCTCCTCTTATTGTCGATGAAATGCGATTTCTTCTAGGAGTATGGTGAAAATAAAGGCACTCAAATCTTAATTGAGTGTGAAATTAGACATCAATTTTTTAGGTGTATCGAAATTATATCCTTAGGATGGAAATATATCGAGACATAAGGGCAGAAAAGGTATGGCCAGCTAGTCCAAAGGAACAATGAAGGAAAGGTGGTGGAGAGATTCACATGAAGGACTCAAGCCACTACCCTTATCTCCAGTAAGTCTAAGTTATCCTCCAAGGAGTGTCAAAAAATAGAGGAAGAGAAGAAAAGATGCATTAGGTATCATTTGCTAGTGTAGTAGGCTATGGTATGCACTCAGTCGAATATATCACATGTGGTTGTTTAGTCGTTCGGTACATGTCAAATCTAAAGAGGCTATATTAGGAAGCGATAAAGTTGATACTTATCTTTCTAAAAGATATTAAGGATCTTGGTTTGTTATTTCTAAAGTCAAAACATGGGTTTAGTTGTTGGGATATGTAGATAGATTATGCTTGTGACTTTGATAAGAGAAGATCACTAATGGGATTTGTATACATTCTTGCAAGTTCTCCTGTTAGTTACATGTTAATCCTTCAGAATATCGTGGCACTATCAACTAAAAAGTCAAAATACATGACAACACTAGAGACATCGAATGATGCCTTTTGGTTAAAAGGCTTAGTTGGCGGTTTTAGATTCGAGAAATGCAGGTTCCTTAGCTTTATGACAGTCAGAACTTGATTTATCTCGCGAAAAATCATTGATCTATTATAGTTGAACTGAACACATTGACGTACGTATCCCAGAATAGTGGAGTAGTACAATAGGAGATCAATTTTATAAAGATTGACATGAAGGTGAATCCGATGGATATGCTAACGAAGCTGATTCCTTTGGAGAAGTTCAAGTCCGTCTTGACTTCCATTCAGGTCCCTAAGGCATGAGAAAGGTTCGTGACCTTGGTAGGAGAGTCATGAGTACAATTTCATACTTATGAAAAAAGACTATGTCAAATGTCAGTTTCTTAGTTTTGGACAAAAAATGTATCATATGAGCAAGGGAATACTAAGGAGAAGCTAAGAGAGGACGAATGCAACCGCAACAATGTCAGGAAGATGGCTAGTTGAACAATAAGCCAATATGGAGATTGTTTTAGTATATCTCGTGCTCAAATAAGGAAAGCCCTACTCAAGGCCAATTTTGGATGGGTTTCGACGACTAGGATATGTCCCAATGTTTTATAACATTATGATGACCTATTTAAAGTTATTTCTAACCCTATTTTAAATGAGTTTGAGGCTATTAAAGGTTTAAACATGTTTGCTTGTGATTACGCTAGGGAGCCCTAAGGGAATTGAGAAAAGAAGGAAGATAAATCATTGGAGATCTCGTAAGGGAAGGTTAGTGTGATACGGTTGTAATAACTCTTATAAGGTTTTTTTTCTTGATTCAATAGAAGAATTCTTCACTTGTTCTGTGGATGTAGATACATAAATCTTCGACCAAACCATATTATATCTCGTGTTGTAGTGTTTGCTATTAAATTCGATTACTTGTGCTTTCTTTATTCGTTGTCAAAATGGGATGTTTGGTGGCATCCTGATTGTTTAGAAGCACCCCCTACCTAATTCGGAAGAGCCTACCCAAAGAGCTATGCATGTTCAAGGAAAGAGCAGAAAGAAAAGTCGCTCTAGCTAGGATGTGATGTACTAATTCTGCTGCTACCTCCATGATCAGTAATAAAGAGAGATACATGCAACATGAAAGGAAGAATGCTCACTATCAGTACCTCTCTGAGAAAAAAGTCCTCCATATATGTATTATATATTTTTCCTATACTAAGCAAAACATTACACCAGAAAATTAAAGCATAAGAGACACTACAGTATCCATCAAGAAATAGCTAGGAGGAAATTTTCCATATAACCATGCATAGAAAACAATGGTGGTTAGCAGTTAGTAATCTGTAATATATGATAATATATATATTTCTTGGTTTATTTATTCTAGTACTGTGCTTTGTCGGAATGTCCTGGACTCCCTCCCTTGTAAAAAGGATTTTTTTCCCCCCTAGTAACAATGGGGGAGTTAATGTGCAAACAGGAGAAATTGTGTCTTGTTTATGATTTCCATATAACTAAAGAAGTACAAACGATTTATTTTCCTCAATAAACTTAATTTTACAGAACCCTTAAAGTTTATAGATCATGGACTCAACAGAAACCTAATGAACTGGCCAAGCTAGGGAGCAGATCAGACAATCCATTTTGATACATTCTTCAACTTGCTGCCTTACATGACCATATATGCATGAAGAACCTGAGGTTGGTATTTCTCAAAAGTTGTATTTTTTATTCTATTATTATTTTTAGTAGACAGTTCATAATGTAGATTGAAGATAGTTAATTACTTTATATTCAATCTATTTATATATGTGGTGATGGTCTTTTTGTTCATTTAATAACAGAGGAAGATTTCATGGAATTAAATATGCTATGTACAAAAGTGAAAAGCAGCATAAATCACAATCATAAAAGTCCTTTTCTATCAGAACGGAGTCGATCGCCTATAAAACATAAGAAAGTTCCATAAAACATAGAATTGACAAGACTTTAACAACCGGCCATTAAGCAGCTTCAATCCTCTATGTCGATGCTAAATTTGAAGTCCGTGCATGTTCCTATGAGCAGGATATGACATACCATAAAATCTAACTATATACGTCCAATTGACACATAATAGACGTATCTGTTGATTATACAATTTATGTTTATGTGATAGAAGGTTCATTAAGTTTTCGTAGACTGTATATAGGTAGTGCAGATAAAAAGGTATGAGATGATACATATGTAGACAATTTTATTCATCCTCATGAAACATTAATCCAAGGATAGCAATGGAATTTCATTCCCACATAATACAAATTTTAGTATATATTCTTTAATTATATCAGTTTCTACATATTTCTATTTTTTATGGATTATATATTATATATATATATATATATATATCATCTTCTTGTGATTGGTAGATGTCTGAGCCTCAGTGGCTAGCTAGGTAGATTCTTGTAGCTGGCCATAGGTCCAAACTTTGAAAAGCATGCATTGGTCAAGTCGCCAGGAGAATCACACTTAAATTTAGGACTGGCAAGAAAACACTGATTATTATGAGTCAAACTTCTGTATAGCTTATCCTCTACAAAAGCCAATCACCCGCAATATTTGAGAAGTTGGGTGCAACTTTATTCAAAACCACAAAATCTGCCTAGTGCAGTAGAGAGAGAGAGCAAGAGCTAGGGTTTCCTAGCAGCACTCTAGTGCACATCAATGGCATGCATGTTCTAGCCCCCTTGGCACTCTGTAATTTGCACTTTTTTAGATTAACTGTCACCATCTTTAATGTTGTTAATTACTCAAGAATGTTAATATGTACTTGGCCCTCTCCAATAGACTTGACATAGTGTTCATTCCATGTCTTGCCTGCCTGAACTTTGTTCAATTATTAGGGTTTCACATAGTCGACAATACATATGAGCAAAAAATTTTTAAAAAAAAGCAGTAACTCACCTCATGAAGCGATTGTAGGCGGACGGAAGCCTGTGCTTCTTCTCCGGGGCTGCAGCGAACGAATATGCGAAGGTTAAAGGAAAAAAAGATAGGAATTCTAAAAAACTATTAAATTCTGCGTCGATTATACGTTTTACGACATAGGGTGCTTTCGGAGCTGTTTCTTCGGGGGATGCCGTTGGAGAAGACGGCATAGGCTGCTGCCCCTTCCTACACTCGTTGCAGGGACCCTAATAATTCACATTACAAAGCATATTGTCGATGATCAATCAGCAAGTAAATTAAAAGAATAAACCCTAGTTAGCTAGCTACATCGTCACATTTGAACTCAGCTTCCTTCTACATTAACAACATATTAATGGTAGGAATTCAAGAACCTGAGGGCCCATCTGGAGATCAGAGCAAAGCGACGGCATCTGCATAGGAGGCCTGGGGTTGAGGTAGGAGAGGGAGTTGCAGTGTCCGCACTTGACAGTGACAGTGTCCATCATTCTCTTGCATGGAACTCCAACCTTGTTCAGACAACCCAATTCAAGAAGAAGAAAGAAATGTTAGTTACATAAATTATGAGAATAACTCGTTATATTAATTTATAGATCAAAGTAAAGGTATATACTGCGAGAACGGTGTTGCAGTAGGCGCAACGAACATAGCAAAGGTGTTCTTGCAGAGGTGAGGCTGAATCCATGTCGACAATCGCTGAGAAGAAGATGAAGATGAAGATTTCTCAGATGAAGATGAAGATGAAGGAGAAGAAGAGGGTGAGGAAGAGGAAGAAGAATTAAGAGCAAGGGAGTGGGCTAGTGATGGATGGAGTCTTCTTCTTCTTATTGAGGAAAGGGGAATGGAGGGGATGGATTTCTAGGGTTACCATTCTGGTAATAGTGCTCGCGGGGTAGCCAGGCACATGGACCGTACTGAGTTGCAATAGTATTCATATGCAGAATAACTCTCCCCCATCATACCTTCTATTTCTCATGGTATATATCATCTTGCTCATTTCTCTCCAATTGCACACCACCACCGCTCAGTCATTTACTTGGGGAAAAATAATATTTGTCTTATGTTTAAAGCGTCTCCATTATAAGGGCATTAAACATCGCATTGATAGCCACAGTACTGCAACATTAATATGAGAGAATTGTTCGGGGTGTGATGTGATGAGACCTTACGAAGCAGGCCTGATATCAACATTGGAATTAAGCAATGGCGTAGTGAGGATTTTCATCTAGAGGTGCAAGCGTCGTTGTTTATTATTATTATTATTATTATTATTATTATTATAAAAGTTACAATAAACACATCTATCATCCTAAAAATACTATATATTATTAATACAAAATGTCATAAACTATTACAATCATTAAATAATTAATTTCTTTGACAATAACACTATGTTTGGGAACATAGGAGGGTAGGGAGAGGAAAATTTGAGAGGAAAGAAAATTGAGGGAGAGGAAAATTAACTTTACCTCTTCTTGTTTGGATGAACAAAAAGTAGGGGAAGGAAAAGTTTAAAAACAATTTTTTATTTGTTTATGGATATAGGTATAATTACTATTTCCTCCTTGGTATTCTCAAATGATGATTTAATATTAACTTTTTGAGGGGTAGTGGGGTAAATTCACTCAAATTTCTCTCATCTCTTTCCATTTTCCTCCCACATTTGGGAGGAAAATTTTTTGGTGGGACCCACCTACTTTTTCCTCTCAAATTTTCCTCCCCCATGTTCTCTCCCCCTTTCCAAACACCATCATTTAAAATTTTCCTCTCACTTTTTCCTCAACTTTTTCCTTCCTTCCATTTTCCACCCTTCCCAAACAGTACCTAAGGGTCTGATTGGATTAAGGTGAAAAAAAATGCAGAGTTAAGTGAGGTTAAATGAGGGGGGAGTAGAGTCAATACATAAAATCTCGTTTGGATTGGAGGGAGGGTTAAGTGGAGGGTGTTTAATAACTCTTGCTTGGATTGGAGGTTTTAAGTGAGAGGAGAATTAATAAAATTATGATAGTTACCAAAATAATCTTATTATATATGTCATAAAATTAAATTTGATTGAAACTTTAATTAGAACATGTCAAATTTTTTTCACACATTAGGAAGGTATGGAGCAACATGTTGGAAACAAGAAAAAAAAAATTATGATATTTTATAGAACAAATAAGGGGTGTTTATGACTTTTAAACAAAACCTCCCAATCCCTCTCGTTAATCCTCCGATTTGGGGGTTAAAAAAATAGACAAAAGATGGTGAAATAAACCCTCACTTAACCCTCTCTCCTAAACCTCCATCCTCAAATCAAGCATGGTTTTATTTTTTTCTCACTTAACTCTCTTAACCCTCAATCCAAGCAGCCCCTAAAATCTTTGGAGACTTCAAATTCTTAAAATATTGAATGGCATATTCATGGTCAATGGACTGGCGCACTTCCAGAAACAACGAGAAGGTTCGTCCTCGTCGCATGCAACAACCAGTTTTTTGGGACACAATCAATTGCAGCAACGCTAGCTCTTCGCTTCGACCCGATGAAGTCCAAAAACGTGCTGACCAAGACGTTCCAGATTGGAATGAAGGAGGTGGAGAAGATCAAGTCGCGGCTTGTGTCCAAAAATTGACATGAGCAACTTGTTTGATGATCTTGATCGAGACTGGGGTGTATGGTTTCAATTGTTCCTACTTTAGATTTTGTTTATTCTTCTTTTGCTCCTTCTCATATCCTAATAATTATGTATGATTGAATGAATAATAATCATTTGATTGAAAGATTTACTTTACAGCAAGAATAGTCTCCCATTTGTTGTATAGTCTTTACTAGTCACAAATAGTATTGTTGTAATGATCATAACTATATAATCCTTAATCATCGCTACAACTTTCGAGTTTTGGTATAGTGATATAAACTTTGACATTATATACCTGGTAAATCTAGTTCTCTGTTCAAAATATGTTTCGATGGCCTGCGGAGTTATTGCGTATCATTAAACTTTGACATAATATACCTTGACGGTGATTCTGGGTCCTTGAGAGACCAAGTGCTTGCTTTCTAACACAACCTGCTCTTCTTTAATAACATGGATCGAGCAATTCCATCATCAACGCATATCACTCCAATAGGTTATTCGATCAAGTCACTTTGTTAGTGTAGTTGAACTTTGCTTGTAAATGAGATGATAGTGCATGGCCAATTAGAAAGATTCTTTGTTAGTATTTAACAAGAAATATCCAAATTGCAGGTGGCACCGCCGTGGCCCGTCGGACCCAGCTGGCTACTCTCCTGATTGGAGGAGAGGATGACCTCGTTTAGGTTCCCGTAACATGACAACTAATAATATTACAGATGAAATTAAGTTGCTTAATTATATGAAGGTTATGCCTCTGCTAGTATGGATAATTCAAACAAATTTGGAACTACTCGGTTGATTGTATGTCTATTGTCAGAAGTGCATGCTTGTAAGGTGACCACTGTGAGTCATGTGTCCATCCTTTCAGCTTTTAATTGGAAATGTCTTTGGGAAATTAAGTGTCAAGATTGTGTTTTTGCTAGAGATGGACGACATATTCCGCACAAAGGAAGCGGAGAGTTTCTTGAAATATGACAACCTCTAGACATTTGGAATGGTCCGGTTTAGCTTCTGAAACACATTTTTTATGTCCTCAAGGATTGTCTCTAAGCTAAATATATATGTTTGTACTTCTCTAGTTCATGGAGCTAAATATATGTTTGTACTTCTCTAGCTAGACGTTTAACTGATTTTCTTTTTCATGGTTCTCGTTGATTGGCTTTATGAGAATGTGGCTCCAATTGCTAATTGTCATGTCACATGCATGACATCACCATTAGCTTTGGAGTTTTATAGCACATGTTTAGGAAATATGACTGTCACGCAACAAAGCAATTATTGACATGGCTAACTACAACCCGATCAGATCAGATCAGATCAGATATGCTGTTTTCAAATTTCATGTACCAAATATATTTCCTCTCGTATACAAAGTACGGAGTTCTACCGATTTTGTAAAATATAACACACAAAGTCGATATGATCCATATTTTTATAGAAGATGAGACAAATTTGGAACATAGAGGCAGCAGTGCTTTCAATTACAAGCGAACATAAAATCTAAGTTAAGAAAGAAATTTTGCTTTTGATTGTAAGTGGGCTATGACGATGGTTAGGTAATTAACTACAGTCAACCCCGACCAATCTCTTGGCAGGCTCCTACAGCAGAAGTAGGTTAAGCTTACACAAAAGGACGTACGTGAAAGGTAGCTGTCTGGGACTAGCGATCAATTGATGAGGTATTTAGAGAGACACAAGATCAATGGTTAAATAAAATTTCCTACTTCATGGGTACTGCTAAATTCCTAGCTAAGATTGTGCTTTGGGTTATTCATGTGTTTGTTTGTATTCGTATTTAAAGATGATATTAAGTTTCTCTCGTGGTGTCCGATTCGACTGTCACTGATGCTATTTTGAAGATCATTACCGATTGTCATCCATTTCTTATGATTATTGAAGAATATCGTTTTATGTTACAAAATATTGTCTATTCAACTAATCCAAATGTCTTTTTATGGATGTACCTTCCCTCGTGTAGAATGATCGATTTGTTCGTGAATAATTTTATCATGTGCATGCATGGTTCGAGCATAGACAAAGCATTCTCTCTTCCATAACAATTCACAATGAATCGTGTGCGTTCTAAGCACAACTAAATCATAATACATGTGCCTAGGTCCCCAAATCATCTCCGACAAGTTGTCCTTTCTTAACATGCAGGTCTTGAGTGGCTAATAATTGGTCATCTTGGTGCACTATAAACTGAGGTAGCTAGCATAAAACAATGAAAATAAAACCGCAAGAATATTGCAGTAGGATATGTCATTTGCATGATTCATTCTTTGGTCTATGTTTTCACAAATAAATGATAAGATCCCACTGTGACTAATTGAAGAAGAATACAAGAAATTTGTCAAAGTTTTTGTATGCTAATTATCCAACATCCTCGGATATGGTTTCCCTGAGAACAATATTTAACAACACTAATACATGGTCAATGTTGGAGTTGGGTGGGATTTCCAACCTATGTGAAGAATACCCCTGAGTGCAACGAGCATTATCTGTGTATCAGAGAAGCTCAGAGAGTTGAAGGCGGAGTTCGGTGAAGACCTAACCGAATTCGGTTCGCGTTCGATCCGAATTATGTTATATCCAAACAGAACAATCTGACCTAGGCTAACCGAATTCGGTCCGAGTTCGGTCAGCCAGGCTGACCGAATTCGGTTAGATTTCGGTTTTGTCAGGATGAACCCGATTTTGAGTGTTTTATATACACCATTGGATCCCATCAACAGTCCAGATTTGCTGTGGTTTATAGGGGGTATATATGTTGGAAAATGCTAGAAGGATAATTGCTATAGCTGCTGCTATGTAGTGAAGGAAATAGCCAACACAAACAATCTTTAAAAGAGAAGAAAGCTAAAGATGAAAAGTGAATTGCTTTGTATTGAAAACTTGTGTGTATTGTGAATAGAACAATAGCCATATATAGGCTCTGAATCGCTACTTCAACAATCACTAAGAACCATTCAAGTTCCTATTCTTTAGCAACAACTAACTAGCATTAGACTAGCACTAGAGACTAGTTCAAACAGTAAAGAGAACTTTGAATTATTTCTAACATAACCCCTTAATTCAAACATATTTTACTACTACTATTGCAGTTTTGAATTTATTAAACTTGTCCTCCGCTAGTGCCTTTGTGAATGTGTTAGCTACTTGGTCATTGGTTTTGCAGTGCTTCAACTAAACTTTTTTCCTTGTGCGCCATCTCGCAAATGAAGTGATGGCGAGTCTCTATATGCTTGCTTCTTCCTTGATAACAAGATTTTTAGACATTGTAATAGTTGATTTGTTGTCGCAATAAATTGTAGATGCTCCAGCTTGATGAAAGTCCAAATCTTCAAGAATCCATCACATTCAAATTGCTTGACAAACGGTAGAAGATGCTGCAATGTACTATGCTTCTGATAAAGATAATGTTGTTGTGTCATGCTTCTTTGACATCCAGCAAAAAACTATGGATCCAAGATTGAATAAAAAATTCAGTGGTGCTTTTCCTATCGTCCATTGAACCTACCCAATCACTATCACAATAGCCATTCAAATTAAAGTTAGTCACATGAGAATACAAAATACCATAACCTACGTTTCCACGAATATATCATAAAATTTGTTTAACAACATCAAGATGATATTTTGTAGGCCTGTGCATAAACCTCGATACCAAACTGACAGAGAACATAATGTCAGGATGACTATGAGTTAAGTACATAAGTCCTCCAACGATGCTTCAAAAATATTTGGGATCAACAACTTCAGTTCCATTTACAAGACATAGCTTCTCGTAAGAATTCATTGGCATGTTGGAAACCTTGCAATTCATCATTTGATAATTTTGTTAGAAGATCATATGTATACTTTTCTTGTGTTAAAAATATACCGTCTTTGGTTTGCTTAATTTTCAAACCCAAGAAGTAATGTAAAAGACCTAAGTCATTCATTTCAAATTCCTACATCATTTGCATTTTGAATTCTTCAACCATGATCTTTGAGGAACCAATATAAATAATACAATCAACATAAAGACATACAATAAGAATATCCTTACCATTTTTTTCAAATAAAGTGTTGGTTCACTATGACTTCTTTGAAAGCCATTTTGACAAAAATATCCATCTATTTTGCTATACCAGGCTCTTGGTGCCTATTTTAGTCGCGGTTTCTTTAGCTTATAGACATTTTTCTCTTTACAATCAACATAAAGACATACAATAAGAATATCCTTACCATTTTTTTTCAAATAAAGTGTTGGTTCACTATGACTTCTTTGAAAGCTATTTTGACAAAAATATCCATCTATTTTGCTATACCAGGCTCTTGGTGCCTATTTTAGTCGCGGTTTCTTTAGTTTATAGACATTTTTCTCTTTTTATTGTAGAACAAAACCTTCTGGCTGATTAACATATACATCTTCTAACAAAACATCATTCAAAATTAAAGGCGGATTTAACATCAAACTGATAAACAAGCCATTTCATTTGTGTAACAACCGCCAAAATAATTCTAATGGTTTCTAGTCTAGCAATAGGTTAAAATGTTTCATAAAAATCTATACCTAGTTGCTGAGCATACCCTTTTGCAACAAGTCTCGTCTTTTACTTGTGTATGTTGCCATCAGCATTTAATCTTGTTTTGAAGATCCATTTCAGTCAAATTGTATTTTTATCTTGTGGCAAATCCACCAACTTCCATATGTGATTTCTTTCAACGGATGTAATTTCCTCTTCTATAGAATGATTCTATTCTACAGTTTGAGCTGCATCTTCAAAAGAAGTAGGTTCTGCCGCTGTTAAAGCAAAGCTACAAGATTCATATATGTCTATTAAGGATCTTACCTTTCTTGGCAGGGTTTAGATTCTGGAGTTGTGGGACAGCTTGTAGTACTTTGTGTTGGAGGTGCAACATGTGACTCTAATTCATTCATGTCTTCTTGTGGGGAGTGAGTCGTCTCTACTTCTTTATATTGCACATCAACCTGATCATTTTCAATCCACTTCCAAAAATTATTTTCGTCAAATACAACATCTCTATATATTATAAATTTCTTAGATATAGGATTATACAATCCATATCCTTTAGTTTCATCACTATATCCAATAAAAATACATTTGACACTTTTCTCATCAAGCTTTTTTAGAACCGACATAAGCATATGCAAGTGAACCAAAAACTTTTAAATAACTTACATTGGGATTCTTACCAGACCATGTTTCAAAAGGAGTTCAATTCTGTATTGCTTTTGTAGGAGATCTATTTAGGAGGAAGACTGAAGTGTGTACTACTTCCATCCAGAACTCATTTGGAAGATGCTTGCCCTTTAATATACTTTTCGCAATCTTATCAAAGGTCTAATTTTTTCGTTCCGCAACTCCATTTTGCTCTGGTGTATAGCTTGTTGTCAAATGCATGTGTATGCCATTAGTTTGGAAAAAAAATTAAACTCTTTGGATAAAAAATTCTCCCCCATGATCCGTTCTCAAAGTTTTTATAAGTAACCACTTTGCTTCTCAATATAAGATTTGAATATTTGAAATTTAGAAAATGGTTTTGATTTGTACTTTAGAAATTAAATCCAATTCATTCTACTAAAGTCATCAATAAATTAAAGAAAATACTATAGCTGTCTAATGAAGGAGTTCTCATAGGACCACAAATATCTGCATGGATTAACTGAAGTGGCATTCTTGTTGTCCACCCCAAATTAATGGAAAATGATGCTCTATGTTGCTTTCCATAGATGCTTCCTTCACATATATCATCTACATTCTCAATGCAAGGTAAACCATGTACCATATTTTTCTGATTCGATAACTTTAAACCATTAAAATACAAGTGTCCATAACGCAAAAGCCACTACAAAAAATTATTTTTAATATTGACAAATAAAGCACGATCATCAAGATAAGAGAACTTGAGTGAAAATATCTTATTAGGTGTCATCTTAACTAAAATATTTCTACCAGATTTAGGATCACGAATTTCACATGTATCATTCAAAAAATTAATTGAATAGACCTTTTGAGCTAATTGTCCAATACTTAAAAGATTGTAAGCTAAGTCAGGAATATAAAGAACATCATGAATTTGCTTTTTAATACATGATTTAGTTCTCACTGTAATAACTCATTTTCCTTCTGCTTGAACCTGTTTTCCATCTCCAAGTTGCACTTGTTGCTTTACTGATTCATCGATATTTCTGAAGACCCCTTTCAAACCTGTCATGTGATTACTACAATCATTATCCAATAACCATATATCATTTGAGTTTGCATTAGTATTAAGACAAGTCACAAAGAGAGTAGCTTCTTCATTTAATCCTTCAGCTACATTGGCTTAATGCTTCTCTTTATCCTAACAATAACGCTCAATACGACCATACTTGTTACAATAACGACATTGAACATTTGAGTTGTGGTTACCTTTCCAATTGTGGTTGAGTCTCCTTGTTTGTTATGATTCCATCTGCATCGGCCTCGACTTCCTCCTCGACCATGATATCCACCTCTTCCTCGCCGTGTTCCTGTAGACTTGTTTGAGTTTTCAACTCTTGTTTGGAATGCGCTTTCAACACTCTTTTTTGCTGTCCTGTTTAATCTTTGTTCATAAGCTAGAAGAGAACTTGTTAGTACACTAAAAGAATAAGTAGATTATAAGTCCACTTCCCGAATTTTGAATTTTTTTTATTTATTTTATTTTTAGTTTTAAATATTTTCCTAATTAGAAAATAAATTTTATTTTAATCTTATAAAAGATATTTAGATTTATGAAGGATTTTGTGAAAATATTTTTTAATATGATTTTGTTCATAAAATATATACTTCTAAATTTAATAATTTCATGTTATCAATTATCTTTAAGTTTTAAATTTATAAATCTATTTTTAAATATTATTGGAAGTATTAGATATTATTTAAATTATTGTTATTATCAATTATAGGATTTAGATTTGATTAATCTAAATTATTGGATTTGAATCTATGGAAAGATCTATCCATATAAATCTAATCCTTTCCTATATAGGAAAACTCCACTCCTATATATAGGGGATTCCTCTCGTTGTTTCTCCATAAAATCCCACAAGTTCCACAAACACCACCATAGCCAATTTTCATCCACCAAGACCAACCGTGCGTGCACCGTATCCGTGTCCCTACTTTTCTTTCCATTATTTTTTTATTACAAATACATGCAACCTAACTTTTTTGTGTCCGACACACTGGACACGATTCCAACCTCTCTATTCCTGTGTCCGTGACGTGCAGGAAATGACACGCAGAAACCCTAACTCTAACCCGACACGACACAATTCAAAAGCAAATCCCTAATTCCTAAGCCTAAACCTAAAATTGGTCGTCTCGCTCCTCCTGTATAGAGGCACCCCAGTCAGCTATGACCACCTCTGCCAAGACCCATGCCATCACATCCCTAACCCCCTCCGATCTCTACAGCGAACGCCAACGACCCACTGCTTCTCCGGACCGCCACACCATCACAACTATCATCTTCTTCACCACCACCACCTAAATCATTACCACCGCTCGTCGAAAACCCCACTGCTTATGGCCTCGGGACCTCACCCGACGAGCTCCACCACAGAACCCTAACCCTGACCACCTCGGGATCACCATCGGGCCGACATCACCAAATCCCTGACTGCTGCTCCGGCACAGAGTCGCTGACCTCCTCCCACGAACGCCATCGAAGCCGCAACTTTCTTCTTCCTCCACCTCACTCCATCCATAAACCTCTCGCACGACCAACTTACTCAAGATCTGCCATATCGAGCGCTTGGCCGACGAACTTCCGGTGAGCAGCACCGGTACCTTGACCTTTCGCGCCTCCAGCACCGCCGATAAGAGATGTCCCCACGCCTTAGATCCGCCGCTACCTCCTCCTTCCTGGGCACCACCGCACCCCTTCACCGCCGTCGATTTACTCCGACCGCCTCTCAAGCTCGAGAGCAGCCATCTCTCCAACCTCCGCTCTTGTCGCCTTCGAGTGCCACCAGCACCGTGAAGACCTCTGTCGCACGATGCCTTCCTGGGCCGACACCCCACGCAGAGCCGGATTGCCATGTGCCGCCATGCCAAGCTCTTCTCTGCCGCTCTTTGATCTCCCTCTCTCTTGGTTGGCTTTCCATCCCTCTGATCCCTCTCTTTCCCCTTTTGTTCTTTTTCTCATGCTTTCAATTCTCTTATTGTGAGAGGAGTAATAAAGTGGGATATTTTATTATTATTTTTATTAAATATATTATAATATCAGTATGTATATATGTATTATATTCAGTATGCATTTGTTATTGTTATTATACTATATATATATATATATATATATATATATATATATATATATATATATATATATAGAGAGAGAGAGAGAGAGAGAGAGAGGATGAGGGAGGTGAGGTGCCACCATATGGAGGGTGGCTACATGTCACCTCCTTATGCTATCATCATGCACCAAAGTGCATGATGATAGCATGGGGGGTGACATGGTGCCACCTCACGGTGAGGTGGCACCCCACCTCCCTTATTCTCTCTCTCTCTCTCTCTCTCTCTCTCTCTCTATATATATATATATATATTTGTGCAAACGTATATTATTGGGTTTGGGCCCTACATACGATTTCCTAAAAAGATTTTCTAGAATTTCAAAATATTTATCTAAATTTATTTCGATTAATAAATATAGTTTCCTATACGATATGTATTTTCTAAAATAATTATATATATTTATGTTATGATTTGGATAAACCCAAATATGGATGCCCTTATCCATATCAACAAACAACCTCTATCCATTCCCTCTTTATACATTATCAATGAGAAAATGCTACGTACAGATTTATGGCTATCAATTCCTTCTCTCTCTTTTCTATTTTCACAACACGTTATCAGCACGATTGCTCGAGGATCTTCAAACCGTCCGGGAAAGAGAGGAGCACGAACGCTCGAGTAGCTCCAGGTTACCGAAAATTTGACTTTTGTTCAATTTGTCTTCAACCAGGTAAGTTTATAAAACTTACATTTTCAAACCTAGATTGCATAATTTTGCTACACTTGATTCAATGGAAATATTATCAATATCTAGCCCTACTAGAATCCAAATTGTTAAATATTTAAGGAAAAAAAGTTTGGTGATCCTGTAGAACTATGATTATAGGATTGGTACACATTTTGATTTTTAGAAATCTTTCATCGAATTTGTTTGTGAATTACTGTTGTAAGCTCTCCACAACATATGTACAACAAAATTGTCAACTAGTGTCTTTGTTTAGAATATTTTATGGTCTTTGTGATTGTATAATAAAGAGTACTATGGCAATGTTGCTTATGTTGGCCATAAACAATGAACTATATTTTATGTTTTTTGGTTGGGATGATCATAGCTTTAATGTAATCTTTAAAATAAAATGATTTTATGAAAGATAATACCCGATTGACTATTAGTATTATAGTTTTATTTGAAATTGGTAAATGTTTATAATACATGTATCTGTCTTTTTCGGAATGCTTGTACTGGATTTGATTATGCAATTCATAATTTCGGTAAACTAAAATTGAGGGGTTAAGCAATACAAACATGTAATGAAGCTCTGGATGGATCTCTTACTATTGAAACTTGTTACAATGCCTTTTTATATATTGATTAAAACAAGGGAAGAATATGTGAACATTTAGACACTTTGTACAACCCCATAGTCATAACTATATATAGCCATTGCAATCATTCATTAAGCTACTTTCCCTATTATGCAACACGAAAGGTTAAGCAGTACTCCATTGTGGTTCACTTGAGACTTGTTCATTTGTATGTCTCTCTACTTCGTAGTCTACTAAAACTACCTGCTCATGTTTAATTCATTTGGACAGTTTATTAGTTGTTTTGTTATTTATTATCATTTTTTATTGATATATTTTTTGAACTTCATATTTTAAGATCCAAATCACCTGGATCAACACTTTAGACTATCAGTCCTGAAGACTGCCACATTTATAGACGTAGGATCTGCAACGTAGTTTTTAGGTGGATAAGGGTCTGGAACGGAGTTATACCTTAAACAAATCTACTAAAGTATTCCTAGAAGCCTACTTCCAAATCTATCCAAAAAATAACCTATAAAGATTTATAATGCCCTAGGCTATCGTGTTGTCAGATCAAACCTGGCCAGCAAACATAGTTCCATTCAGGTCTGATTGGACTAACAGGAATGGACCTCAGTTAGGTTACATTGGTTTTATGTTGAAGAAACCTGCCAGAATTAGCACATTTATGATGTTTGTACATGTGATCTACATTATATTGCATGCTTAGTATAATAAGTGATTTTCGTTTATGATAAGTTTTTCTACTTAAGCCCAAGACTTTTATTCATATATGATTAAAAAAAAAGATGCATATTGCCTTTTAAATTTTTATCACTTCAAATGGGTGCATGCATGACAGATGTTGCTCTGCATGTCTGAAGAAAATCAATCGTCTGTGAACTAACTTTTATAGGACGCAGCGAGTTGCTGGCCCTCGAAAGGCAAAAGAAATTTTTTTACCAACCTAAATGTTGGTATTTCAATAATATAGTTGCATATAGTTTAAAGTTTATAAATTATATAAAAAAATTTGGGTATGTGCCGTAAATTTGTCCAATCCGTAGGGTGACTACGGATGTCTGGTTGTCCTACATAGACCTGAAGTTCTATAGACATATTTAGTAGTTTAGAATGCATACACACACAATCCTTATCTATAGAATCTTTCTCCAACAAGAATACTAGATCGAACGTAGTATCCATGATAACTAGTGCTCACATTAATTAAAGGCACTGACAAAGCATATTTTACCCAACAGATACATAATGTGTCGTACTCTCATAATTCTACAAGAATTTTACTGAGTTTTAAGGATATAAGGAAAATGGGTAAACTTTGAGCAAGTGAAATAAGGAATAATTTTGTAACCACTCGTCTAAGAGAACCAGAAGTTCTTCTAAGAGAACCAGAAGTTCGTCTAGATTGATTCTCCAGTTATATTATTCAGTAGAGATATACATCACTTACATTTAGGATGTCAAGTCACATACTATAATTGAGCTAGAAGCTCAATCCTAAGTCCATTGTGAACCAGAAGACGAATAATCACATAATTTTTGAATTGTGACACGATTGACAAGACATCCCAAATCAGTGATGATAATAATTATCAAACTAATTCGTGTCATCATCTCTTATAAATTGTAGCATGAACCCTTGATATCAAGGATAAGTTTGTTTCGAAACCATCAATCCTGAGTAACATAGTTTCAGTTTCAAATTGTATTTTTTATATGGTTTATTGGTATTATTTGAAACTGTAATATTGGCATCTATGTTTTGTGAATTATTATGATTATCTCCTTAAATTATGAAATCTTCTAGACATGAGTTATTTTTGTGATATGTCAAGCTAATAAGACAGAATTATCGTTCTAGAATAACGTCATGAATTATCGTTCTAGAAGAACCTCATGAATTATAGTTCTAGAAGAACTTCATGAATTATCGTTCTAGAACATCGTAAAATATTGTTCTAGAAGAACGTATCATGGTGCACTTTCATTTTATCTAATTTTGATTAAAGTAGAAGAAATCATTTATTTCATTACAAATGAACGATTAGATGTTTACTTGATTATGTTGTATAAATAGTTATACCAACTATGTATCTATTTTCTAATAAACTTAAATACTAAAGAACCAAATATAGGCAGCAAAGACAGTAAATGAATAAGATATACTTTAAGAATGCGTAAGACCTAAAGGTTGTAAAGATTCAGCTCTCCAGAAGAAGAGACTGAGTAATATAACACACCCTAAATGCACTTGAAGAAACAGCTCCTGTAGAAACATCTCCTGAAGAGAAAGTTCATGACGATCCGGAAGATGTCATGAACCAAAGATCCAATTTCTTAAATTATATCGCTCCGGTGGAGGATATACCTCAGATTCCAGAAGAAACTGAGAAAGAGGTACCGTACCCATGAAATCTATGTTTTATACATAGTTAATAGAAAATTGGAATCAAGAAGTTTGTCATAAATGACATTATCAAATAAGAATAAAAAGGTTGATAAGAATAAAGGATAACACTAAAACCACGAATAATGGAAAGATGCGATATCTCTCGCAAGACGTGGAGTGTTATGTCATACAGTACAAAACCCAAAAAGGAATAAACTTGGTAGGTTTTGAATGGGTGTTTGTAACAAATAAAAGATCCAAGTATATTGAGAATTTCAGGTATGTCCTTGAAGCATTACCATGTTATCACCAAAGGACCTACAAATGTACCATATATGGATTAAACCATCCAAAAGAATGTGATAGGCTCATTAAGTTTTTAAAGAAATCTCTGAACGGATTCTTCAAAATGTTCATCTATAGAATGCCTTCTGAAGAGAAGATCTCCTAACGAGATAGAGAATATGATAATATCTTCCAAAGAGATCGATATGTCCCGAAGAGATCGAAAATCTTCCGAAGAGATCAAAATCTTCCGAAGAGATCGAAAATCTCCCGAAGAGATCGAAAGTCTCCCGAAGAGATCGAAAGTCTCCCGAAGAGATCGGATATCTTCCGAAGAGATCGGATATCTCCCGAAGAGATTTAAATCTCTAGAAGAGATAAAAATAAATCTCCTGAAGAGATCTCATATAATCTCATGAAAAAATGAATCTCTGGAAGAGATATACTAAAATCTCTTGAAGAAAGGATATTAATCTTCTGAAGAGATAATATTAATATAATCTCATTAAGAGATAAGATAATATAAGTCTCATGAAGAGATAAAATAATATTGATCTCCTGTAGATATTTAATATAAATAATATCCCTATAATGGTCAGGTCAATAGGATCCGTTACAACCAAAAGAACATGTTCTGGGTCCTGGAGCACCCTATTTAAAATATAATTTCTTTATTGTCATTCACTGAGTAAAATACTTTATGTGAATCTGCTGATATACATATATATACACACACATATACTGGAATGACATAATTCACATTAATTATTCTTGATTGATGTTTTTTATCTAATGAGATATACATATGAATGGTATTTATCTGGTACTCATTAAGGGAATATCACAAGCAAGGTATGTTTCACAAATAATGTTGTAGGTATTTTAGAGAGAATAAATCAAATCATCACGACAATTTCATCAAAGCGAACAGAGAATGTGCATGGCTATGTTTTCAATAGTTCAGCATATCAGAGGTAGCTACGAGCTTTCAGGAATCACAAATAAAGCATGCAACCTCTTCATAAGGATATGAGTATAAATGTATAGACAAATAAAGTATTGGTGTGAGATGTAATATTTAAATTGTATTGGGGGTTGATTTTTTATTTTGTAGTAATGTAAGAACAAGAATGTAATATTTTTGAGGGGGAGCATCATGTAGATACAAGCATCCTGAATATGCTAATGGAGACAAGATGCTAATGGAGACATCTGGAAGTTTGTCTTTGCGCATTGTACTCTTTTTCTTCGTTGAGGTTTTTTTTCCACTGGGTTTTCCATTTGAAAGGATTTTAACAACGTAGTGTAAGTTGCATCCACTTGGATTTCTGAAGAATCATATTCCTGAAGAATATTATTGTACTCTTTTATTTTCTATAGATTTTTTCCCAAATGATAGATTTTCCTTAGAAAAGTTTTTAATGAGGCAATAATTAAAGTGGGCATCCAAGGGGGAGTGTTATGATTTGGATAAACCAAAATATGGATGCCCTTATCCATATCAACAAACAACCTCTATCCCATTCCCTTTTTATATGTTATCAATGAGAAAAGGTTGCGTACAGATTTCTGGCTATCAATTCCTTCTCTCTTTTCTATTTTCACAACAATTTTTATACCAATTTCTCGATTATCAATCTTGACCACGACTAATAAATCGTTCATGTTCTTACGAATACTGACTTCTTTATATTGGCCCTAGACTAATTGGACCGTTCTGGACTCAACTGAATAGTCTGTTCTATTATTAAACGCCATCTTGCGTAGTTTTGATATCTGAGACTATTTTGTGCTAACATGATCAAGTCACACAAACAACTGCAACTTAACTTGAAGCAAGTACACTATTGCTTTATGTTGTTATTACATTGTAATGTTATTTTTTATTTTGTTTTATTAAGTATCCAGTTGAAACACGATTGTGACACGATATGCTTGTTATATCATTGCTCGTTTATTGATTGTTTAGTAAGTCATGAGGAAAAACGTTCAGTAGATATGTGAACAAACATAACTATTATTATTGTAGATAGCTAAGTCATACACCTCACGAATGAGTTAGCCGTACCTTTTATTGTGGATAGCCATCTTTGATGTGCTATATTAGTCCAATCGTTCACGTGTCGAAAGGTATTTCAAATGCACTGTCTGTTTTACTTGTACATGTTCATTGCTAGTTGTCTCATTCATACATTTTTTTATTAGTGATTTCTTGTACATATTTATTGTTTCCAATTCATATACATGTTTTCTTTATTCTCTATTGCATCTCTTGTCTAGATTATTTTATATTAAGTTGCATTATTGCAATAGAGTTGTACTTTGTTCCTTTCCTGACTAGAACGTTATAGGTGACTTGCTATCTTATGCGCTTTAAGACTTTTTGGGGATATAGAGATCTTGGAGGCCGACTTTAGATTCTAGATATATCAGATACTTCTTGCATTTAAATATTTAGCGAGTTTGTTCCCGAATATCATTTTAATGTATTATTGGATTTGTAAATTAAGTAGTTATTGTGAATGAGCAAATAAATATGATTTTATTGTATTTAATATTGAGGTCTAGACAGCGTACTACTGTCAATGCTGCGACGTAGGCTGGACTTGGCTACATACTTGTATTCCGAAAAGAGGGTGCGGGTCGTGACATAGATAAATTTTTTGATTCCTCTATCGCAGCCACTACATGATCAAACTTAGGAATAAGAGTTCTCAAAACCTTCTACAACCTTGTTATGATTAAGTTCTTCACCAAGAGTTCTAAGATGATTAACAATAGTAGATGATTTGGTACATCAATCATCAATTGTGTCAGTATCCTCCATACATAGGTTCTCAAAATTACTTCTAAGAGTTTATAATTTAACATATTTTACCTTGCCATCACCTCCATATTGTTGCTGCAAAAATTTTTATGCATCGTTTGACTTCATAGCATTAGCAATTCATGGAAAGATGGATTTACTCACCGCTTGTTGCAATATGAGTAGTGCCTTTGCATCTTTCTTCCAAAAATCCTTTATTTCTGTCACCTTATCTGTCTTTACATAACCATTCTCAACCAATCTCCCAAAGATCTTGTGGAAAAAAGAGTTCTCATCTTGATACTCCAAAAATCATAATTTTTACCGCTAAACATGGGAATAAGATTTTGTGAGATATTGAGGTCATTTCCAATATTCTTTTTTTTATACAAAAACTTCAAACAAACAAGTATAAAAAATAAATGTACATTTTCTCCAACAAAACAACTTAGTAGAACAACCTCTACAACAGATCAAGCTTCCTACGATGAACCTCTTGCTCCCAGCTTCAATAACAAACTTGGCTCTGATACCAAAGTATTTGAAAATGCTAGAAGGATCACTACTATAGCTGCTGCTATGTAGTAAAAAAAATAGCCCACACAAACAATCTTTAAGAGAGAAGAAAGCTAAAGATGAAAAGTGAATTGCTTTGTATTGAAAACTTGTGTGTATTGTCAATAGAACAATAGCCTTATATAGGCTCTGAATAACTACTTCAACAATCACTAAGAACTATTCAAATTCCTGTTCTTTAGCAACAACTAGCTAGCACTAGACTAGGATTAGAGACTAGTTCAAATAGTAAAGATAAGTTTGAATTATTTCTGACAATATATATGCATTTCTTAACCCTAAAATCGTCATCAGATCTACCAGAGTGAGATCAAAGCTTACAAATTTTGGAGAGAGGAAGAGAGATTGATGACTATTTTGAAGGAGAGTTTGTTTCAGATAATTGTTCTCATTCTTTCTTGTTATTCGGAATCTGTAATCTATTTTCATCGTCCAAATAGTTATGGTAATCCGGTTTGGATCGATGAGAAATTTGTAAGGATTTTATATCTTCTTATCTCATTACTAGATACTTTTCAGGGTTGGACTCTAATTGTCCCATAAATTTTTCCATAAAGATTTTCAACGTCAAAAGTTATTGTGTTTGCATTTCGGCGGTTGTGTGATTTTTAAAATATGGTCTGCATCTTTGTTCGGTTCTCCATTGTCTCTTTGGTTTGGGGGAATGATTTCTATGTTTCATTCCCAACATAGTGGTATAAGAGTCAGGTTCTGTTGATACCAACAGAATGGTGTCAGAGCCAGGTTCTACTGAAACCAACAGAGTGGTATCAGAGCTTTGGGTTTAAAGTATTAGGTGTCAGAGTTTACAAAAAAGCTAAGGAGAAGAGATGAATGTGAAGCCAATTATGTACACGGTAAAATCTAAACGGTTCTAATTACCACTATTGGCGGAGCAAAATAAAAAATTTATTGTTCATCAAGAAGATGTATCTTTCGGTATTTGCTTCTGAGAAGCCCAGTGAGAAATCTGACAAGGACTGAAAGTTCGAGCATATACAAATGTGCAGATATATCATGCAGTTCATTGGCGAATCATATCGGCAGTATTGAGCACGCGCGAACACTTTGGAGAAGCTGGAATTCTTGTACGTGAAGAAAATTGGGGTGAACAAGTTATTTCTGATCTGACAGATGATGGTTCAGAGGTACAAGGACGTAAGTTCATTACAGATCATCTGAGTGAGTTCCAGCGCATTATTGACCAGTTATCGTCTATGGGAGTGAAGTTTGACGATGAAGTTCAGGAGCTATAGTTGCTTTGTACGGTGCTAGACTCATAAAAAATTGTACAAGTGTCCATGATCACTTCTTCTCCAAAAGGTGTGGTTAGTCTTTTTTTATCTGTGTATTTAGAAATGAAGTAAAAATGAGGAGTCCTAATATTAATGAGGAGGAACTTCAAAGAGGAGTGATAGTAGTTTTACATCCAAGTTTGACAAATACCTAAGCAACTTAATTAACATGTTAAATATGTTATTTTTGTATGATTTCAATAGATGTCAGTACTAAACTGTCTAGCATGGATGTGTGATTATGGGTTTTCACACATGAAACTACACTTGTAACTAAAAGCCTTCATTATTTGGTATTGGGACCGATTAAGGAAGCAAGGACTTGGCTCACTACGTCATTAATGGATTCAAGTTTAAAATAACACAAAATCCTATAAATGTTGAATATATTGTTGATGGCGTGAATACAAAGAATTCTAGTGTTTGTGTAAGATGCACCATCTACAATGACGAGCCAGACATTGACTGTTATAGTGTACTTTAATATATTACACAGTCATAACACCCTGCCCCTTATGACATGAATATTATGATATTCAAATGTGATTGGTTTGATATAACACCAAATCAAGTATGGAGTAATAGCAAATAAAGTTGTACTAATATAAGTTACCCAAGCCGTTGTAGAGATCGATTTGGATGGTGGGCGGTATGTAAGACTAAAGCTAGAAACACGTTCAATGTTAGAGAGCCAGGATACCAAGAGGACGAGATCGAAGAGCCTCAACATTTGGGTCAATAGTCAGAAGAAGACATTGTAGATAATATGGAGGTTGGCGCTATTGTCGAAAAAAATAGAGGTGGAAAAGATGTTGATATACAAAACTTAGATCACAATCGAATAATTGACTTTGTCCATGATCAGGAAGACATGGAAGACGTATCTAAGGAGGAAGAAGAAGAAGAAGAAAATATGTCGATGATGCTGTTGTTATTGCTGCTGCTAATGATGATGATGAAGGTGACGAGCAAGATGACGATTATGGTAGTAATTAGATATATATAACAAATTAACAAACAAATTACATAATGTATATCATTTTCATAATTTATCTTTATATCTTATTATGGCACAATTTATATTCATAGATGTCTGGATTACGACGTGGTCGTGGATGGACAAAAATACATGTTGACGATATTTTATTATTCGAGGACATATTATTCCCTCGACCCCCCTCAGTCAGAACGAGACCCCTTCATCCCCTCGTCGGCACGTGACACCTCTACCTCGTCAATGGCCTGAGACACCTCTAGTCTAGCATCGACAGACATTCCTACCACATCCTCTGTAGGAGATCCCTCATGTTGGCTCAATGATTGTATCATATTTTTGAATATGGCTAATTGATTAAGTTTAACATAATGATATTACTAATATTCGTGTAATCACTATCATATTGCTACTTAAACTTAGCATTGTCCTATTGTTAAGTAAATTTATCATACTACTGCTTTGTTCATCTAATATGTACTTACAAACAGATAGTAAGCATGATCAAATTAGGACATATGTAATGAAGAATTAATGATGGACCAAATACGATGCTATACAAGAAGATTTCTCTGAACCGTCTAATGACCTATCCGGGGCCTCGCACTGGGGGTTCCGATGTCCGGTCAGCGGACAGGGGTCGAGGGGGACAGCACCCCCCATGGAGGTTTGGGGGTAAAGCCCCAGAATGATATTCAGATCTGTTTATCTTTGGACAACTGTCGTTAAAAAAGACGTTTTCAAGGTTGCTCAAATGTCAGAAGAAAGGCGTCATCAAAGTGCTTATGTCCTTATATTTTATTCTGTATTTATCTTTCTTTTATAGGACAATATATGCATTGAGTTATGCTGGCACTTGGTTGGCTTCCTATACCCCACTACCAAAAAGCCTACATATTAGTTCAGTCCATAAATAAAAAAGCCAACCCTTTCAAAAAGAGCCCAAAAATAAACTTCAAACCCAAAATATTCTGAATGCCAAGTAACCAAACTCGGTGCGAGTTTGCCCCGAACTCGGTCCTTCTGAATTTTCTCCTGGTCAGAATGACTACCTATTCTTTTGGCTCCCAAACGTTCGAAATTTGAAAGTTACCTTAACCGAGTTCTGCACGAACTCTGGTTCTAAAACTCTTATAAATAGAGAAGAAAATCACATTCATTTCAACTCACTCATTCTTTTTTCTTCTATCTATTGAAGAGTTCTACTTGAACTTTAACCTTTCTATCTATCAAGTTTACAATCTACAAACAACTATATGCCAGTGCGGTCTTGATTTAGAAGTTGGATTGAGTTGTAAAAAGCTTGGATTTTAAAGTTTTGTCTCCACACTTGTTATTTTGAAATTGTGAGTTCTTCGTATAAAAGCTCATGGTTGAAGTCGTTGTGCCCTTCGGATAAAAGCATGAGGTTGTAAGAAGTCGGCGTGCCTTCGGATTAAAGCACGTGGTGTAATTGCTATTTCAAATACTGGATTAAAAATCAAGCTAGAGTTTTCAAGGTTGGACTAGTCCTCTCAGAGGAAAATCAGTATAAACCTCGGTATTTGCGTTTGCTCTTCTGAACTAATTTACTTTACGCATTTACTTATATACTGTCTGTTTCATTTCAGTTTGACTACCGCCATACAAATATTTTTAAGTGGTAATTTTTATTTTGCTGCACACACACACTCTATTCACCCCCATCTAGAGGTGCTCAATGATCCTACACCTCCACCCCATCATTTGTTCATCCACCAGTTATTCCAACAGTAATATGATGGGGTCATGGAGTATTTCAACTTAAAGTACGATGCTAGGGTCAGTATCTCCCTCGATCTGGTGATCCTCCTACATCACCAGAGAGGCTTGTTTGAAAGCTCATGCATGAGCTTTGGCCCTTTACACACAAAATATAAGTAATTAAAATTTAAAATTTTATATTATTTTATATATTAATTATTTGTTTATTCAATTATATAATTGATTGTTTCAAAATTGTCAGTTTTATCCTCCTTCTGCAATCCTGGCACTTGGTACGACCATTAGGGGAACTATCATGCATGTGCCTTACATTAACTTTTCCAAGTGTCGACGGAGAAGATGTATATATGGCTTTATCAGATGCATGTATATGTAAATATTAATGTTATTTCATATATTAACTTTTATTTTATTTTATTTTATTCATATTAATTATTATTTGAATTTGTATTTCAAAACATCTACCAATGGCTGAAGCATCGAGATGAGACGATCAGAAAGGCCTATCTGGGTGCTTACAACAAAAAGATACATAATTCGAAGGCTAATCTACAAAGGTTGATTGCTCATGGAAAGGGAAAGAAACTTTGGATTCGTAACGAGTTTTAGAGAAAATTCAAAGACAATTCGAGACTCTGGAGTTTAAGAAGATGTCGAAACAAGCGAGGAAGACTCGATCTTGTATGTATTGTACTACATACAATTAGATTGATCCCCACCAATATGCACCATCAAAACTTACATCTTAAACTATTTAAATTCCATTACATAGTTTAATAACATTAATTATTGTACATATATGTTTGATTAATATTTTGTACTCAGGCGGATAAAATTATGAAGGAGGGTGGAGATCTCTCTGGAGTTTGTTTTGCCAAAGCCTTTGAACAAACACACAAGATAAGGATAGAACGTATGTGGACGAGAAGGTGAGAAAGACTATGTAAGTATTATAATTTAGAATATTTGAAATAACCTATAATAGTATGAAAAAACATATTATAATATGAACACATTAATTGTGTACATGTTGTGTTCCAATCTCTATAGACTGAGATAACATCTCGGGCCACTCATGATGAGGTGGCTGAGAGTGTCGCTGAGTCCACAATTCTTCCATGCCCGTTCAAGATAATGAATTTTGGAATAAGGTTCTGGGAGAGGGAAGGATGGACGCATCTACGACGTTGGCTCCTTGACAACGCAGATATTGTCATGCCCCGATTTCGTCGAATCGCTAAGTCACCACCGGACCTAATTTTGTACAAGTCTAAATTGTACTTATACAAGAAAAGAACGTGGATTTTGATAATTCATTTGAACAACATGTTGAAATCACATAACAATAGAAAGTTAAAGACACGTATAGGAAGAAAATATTTTTATTATTAATAACTTGCAATGGACTGCAAGATCAAAATATATTTGATATGTCGCCTTTGCTACATTCATGAAATAACAAAAACGTCAACAAGCTGCCATGAAATAATAGTTGTGGTTTCATACATTACACCCTTGTATACATGAAATCAAAATACCTAACAAATGAACTGGCTTCAAAATACTTCAAAATATGAAGAGCTTTAAGTCGCCTCTCCAAAACTTCAACTAGATTAGTGCACCCTCGAAGTTTTTGACACATGTGAAGTTAGAGGTCCAATAACTTGGGAATGCACTGGTGAGTGGGACTAATCCACTCGCCTAAACCAACACTTTTTCTAAGGGAAGCATGCATTTAAAGTAATCTTGCTACTTAGAACTTTGTTGATTTATAGTTTATGTTGATAACATACAATAAAAGCAGTAAATATATAACCATATCACTTATTAGTGATTTTTTACAATGGTCAATGTGTCCGTCCCTGCATAAAATAGATATGAATACTTACCACCCTTGTAGAAGATAATACATTAGCATGCGTCCTATCTGTATGAGGTCATTGGCGAAACTGACACCATGAAGGACTATTACGTGGTATTACGATGCGCCTTTCTAGTTCGGATTGCAATTCCCATTGAAGGTCCCGGAATACCTTATGCCTGAAGTACGTTCCACATAATTTCCACATACCACGTGTGTAGATATTCCTAATAGTTATAATCATACATTGGTCCATTCTTAATGTTACAACATGCATATGGCTATCATTTATCAGTTAAATTCTACCGAACAACATCGATCCAAGGATGTTGCGAGGCGATGAGAATTTATTTATATGAAGGAGTAGAAAAAAGGGTCAGAACTATCCACCGAGTAGGGAATTCGTCGAGAAAAGGAGAATGGATTCACACCGATCAAGCCTTAGTTATATGTCCTCTTACAATAGCACAAACATCTGATCGGTATCCTTCTTCTATCCTTTCTCTTAGAATTTTCAGAAATGAATGCAGAAATCGATGAAAGTGGGCAAAGAAAACAATCATAAAAAATAACACAAAAGCGTATTAATCAAAACCAAACAACAAAAATGTCCAAGAAAAACTATAGTGAAAGTGTATTAGAAAAAGACTCTTATATACAGTTCATTCCCAAGACAATCCCCTGCATATATTATCATGTCCCGACCCAAAAATCGTTCGTCCTCGCATCGATTTATCTGAATTATCGTCCTCGCTGGGGCATGATGCCATACGAGTCTGGAGTTGAACTCGTACAAGACAAGATGACAAGGTCTCAAATGGGTATATTTGATTTGATATTAGCAACAGAAGAAAATGGTGTATACAAAACAATTCTCTTTATTGATAATGATCTGAGATTACAATGACTTTCAATAGCCCCAACTGATTTATGCCAGATTGGCTACAACACACAAGTTCTCTCTTGCCTACAAAGGATTTCACCGTTCCATACATTACGTCTTCTATATCTCGGCCTTATTATCCTGTTGCAAGTTCGAGCGTCAAGCGATCACACGCTTCAAAATGCTACGACATTCCATGCCTCAGCGCGTTTAGGTGAAGCACCACCGCAAGCAGACCAGTCCCTGAACCTGCGAGCAATCTAGTGGAAGATTAGTACTTTCGTCATCGTTGTACTGATCAAAGACCCACTTAACAAACCGATATTTAGTTATGTATTGATTCATGCAAGCATACAATTTAGTAATCTTTCTATGTTCTCCTTAGGATCTGTTTCATGGCATATTCGAAAGTAGAAAAGAATGTTATCATGGCAAGCATGTTATTTCAATTCGCATAAGCAAACAGGCAACCAATAGCAATCTCGTATTGTTTCGTGACTTCTTACCAACTCGATACACTCGCCCTTGTACCAACATAAGGTGAATACGCCTACCATATTTTCCTGTCATGTTATGAGTGCTCTCTATGCAGGATCTATATGTACATGATATATGTGAGCCTGCACTTTCAACCCATCGTTCCTTAACTATATGAAGGTCATTGGCGTATCCGCGCCAGAATAGACTGAAGGTTTTTCTCTTTTTCTTTTCTTTTCTTTGCTTTCTCTTTTCTCAATTTGGTGTTGGCCCATTCCATGGTCACACCCGATTTTGATAATCGACAATGACTTAAGTCAATGCACAAAATATATGAACTTCTGCTAATAATTTAAGGTCAAGTGAAATCAATATCAAAAAGCGTACTACTACATCAGCAAACAGACAAATCATCATTCTGAAGCTTATTCTCATTGGAATCAGTCCGAGTCATTTTACAATTTATTATGTATTTTATCTTTATTGAGTCTAGGATATAAATTGTAAGAACGACTGGATACTACTGGCTTATGTTAATCATAGTCCACTCTCCTATATAGCCTACCCATCCAAAGTCCACTTACCAAACATACCATTCACTTTTGTGCAACATAATTTGACAAATATTTTACATTTTTACTGAGACAGAACTTAGGCCGGACCGAACTCGGACCGAGTTCGGTCCGAGTTCGGTCCGAACTCTGACCGAGTTCGGTCAGTTTGAATTCAAATATTTGTTGCCTCCAAATCTGCATGCAACGTTCGTTTGCAAAATCTTTGCATCAGAACTCTGTCCGAATTCTGTCCGAGTTCGGTCCTCAAAAACACCTATAAATAGAAGAGAATTTATCATTTCAAATCACTCAATCCATTCATCTTCTCTTCTCTCTTCAATAAGTATTTTCATTTGATCTAAAGTTTTCATATTCGACCTACACATCTCTTAGCCAAAAGCCAGTAATATCTATTTGATCTAGAGTTTTTTGGTTCTCAAGAGTTGTAAAAAGGTCGTTCAAAGTTCAGAAACTATCTCTGTTTTTGGAGCTGGTCATGCGCTCGTCGCCAAGCACGGTGTTGTGAAGTCGATCGTGCACTTGTCACCAAGAACGGTGTTGTAAGAGACTGCAAGCTCTCAATTAGCTTATGCCATAGTGGATTAACATCGAGCAAGAGTACTCGAGACTGGATTAGTCCTCTCAGAGGGATACTAGTATACATCGCTGTGTCACTGAGTTTGATCTCTCTATCTCTTACTATATTTATTTACTGTCTCTTTATTCTCTGCCATAGTTATCTATTTAAATTTTTTAATTGGAGATTATTTTCCGCTCCACTCGCACTCACTCTATTTACCCCCCTCAAGAGGTGCTCAACGGTCCTACAATTGGTATCAGAGCGGGTTATATTCTAATATAAAAAAACTCAGAGAGTATATATAACAGCCGTAAAATCAATATTCAACGGTGAAGGGCAATCCACAAATAGACCCCCACTATTTGATGGAACAAACTATACTTACTGGAAAACACGAATGGCATTATTTTTAAAGTCTCTTGACTTTGATCTATAGTTATTGACGATTATAAGAAACCGGCACCTACAGTAGTTGATGGCATACTTACAAACAAGCCTCATGATAAATATACAGAGGCTGAAAAAGCAAAGGCTAGTCTAGATGCTCGTGCCATCAACGCACTATTCTGTGCAATTGACTAAACGAAGTTCAACAGAGTTTCAACCTGTAAGACGTCTTATGAGATTTGGAAACTTCTTGAGGTAACTCATGAAGGTACTTTCCAAGTGAAAAAAATCCATAATCAACTGACTAACACAGGAATATGAATCTTTTAAAATGAAATTCGGTGAGTCATTTACACAGATATTCACTCATTTCCTTGATATTACTAATCCTTTGTAATCTCTTGGTAAGGATTACCGTAATCACGAGAAGATCAAAAAAGTGCTACGGGCTCTAACCAAGAATTGGAACCCAAAGGCAATGGCAATCATTGAAGAAAACGATCTCACCACCATGTCTCTGGAAACACTTATGGGCAAGCTTATGACCCATGAGCTTGATCTGCAAGAGTTTGAAGAAGATACCCCAAAGAAAAATCTATCGCCTTTAAAGCTCAAGCCAGAAAGTCAACATGTAATAATTTTGAGGAAGAATCATCAAGTGGTGATGAACAAGCCCTGCTAGTGAAGAACTTCAGAAAATTCCTAAAGTTTGAGAAATCAAACAGAAGGAAGAGAGATATCCAAGAAAGCAATGAAGAAGAAACAATATGCTTTGGATGCAAAAAATTAGGGCATATAAAGAAGGATTGTCCAACTTCAAAAAAAGCAGTCCATACGATAGATCAAGATCAAGCAGAAAAGCAACAACTAGTCAAAAGTATGCAAATACAAGTATCTGGCATGAAAGCGATGCCAGTGATTCATAGGAAGAGACAGACCCTGCAGAAATGATAATGTCTGTCTTATGGCTTTTGATAAGGTATCATCAAATCCTTTGTATGACAATTTTACTTTCGATGAGTTAGAAAATGCCTTTAGCGAACTACTTGAAGAACACAGAAATATGCTTAACAAGTATAAGCAATCTCGAAAAGAGGTTAAGGCATGCATAACCGAAGTAGCTAGACTATCCAGTCTCATTAAAGACATTAAAGAGACATATACTACCGGTAACATGGAATAGATAGCTAAGCTTAAAGTAGACTATCATGAGGCTATCCTCAAAATTGAAAAGAAAGAAAGAGATTATGTTAAAATAAAAGAGTTATATGACATAGAGAAGAAGAAGTACTAAGCCACAGAACAAAGACTCATAGATATGACTGCTAAATATGAAGAGTTTTATACGATTTCTAAAAAGTTAGAAATCAAGTTAGGCAAACATGCTATACCTGTGACGTAACCTAAGTTTAGTCCTAATGCTAAGTATACACCTAAGAGGACTAAAACACAGAAAGCATATAAGAAATACGAGTATCACCATGCTTTCACTTATAGGTTTTCAAAGAAACCACATATGCATGTCAACACAAATTCTACTAACATGTTTTCAAAACTTACTTGTACATACTGTGGTACTCACGGACACATATCACAGTATTGTTTAGCAAGAAAGCTTGTTGACAATCGCACATTGATTTGGAGACCTAAGACTAATCAATATGGATCCTTCAGTAAATGGGTACCAAAGGATTCATCTATATGTTTTGTATGTGGACCCTCAACCCTCTCATGCTAAAAGCAAGTGGATCCTCGATAGCGGATGTTCCCGGCACATGATGTAGTGATCTGTCCCGCAAATTCAATCAAATGAATCGAAACGTCGACGGCGTTCGGACCTAGCCTTGCAACGGCTGCTCGAAGACTCGTTAGGTCGAGACGACTCCTCCCTCAGGTGGGGGTAGTTTCGGTGAACTTTCCTCATCTTAGCCTTCACATAAGAAATCACATGTTTTCAACTTGCACAAGTAGGCTAATATAAAAGCTACGAACGCACATAGCTAAGGAAATAATCTCGACGGGTTAAAATATGCTAGAACTTGGAAAAGGTCCCACGGTCGTCTTAGAAGTGTGTTCAGCGTGCTTTCAAAATGACACTCGATCCTTCATCCCGTGGCTTGGGAGAAAAAAGTTGGCCTAAGTTGATAAGTTTCCACGACACTCGAATTTGCCTAAGTTATAGGCGTCATCCACGTGAATGCTTGATAAAGCATGCACGGTCCCGTCGTCCATTGTAGTGCCCCATCCCTACATAGTGCCCCGTACTCTGTCCACGGGGTGCGCGAGAAAGGAACACTGTCGCTATCGATTCGGCCGGGACCGATAGGTCGGGATCGACCGAGTCGATCGAACGGGAACGGTTGAATCAAGATCCATTCCTCGTAATGGAATGTCTTCTTCGGAATCAAGTCCCATATTCAGTGGGCTGCGCCTCGAGGATTGACTCTGCAGCTGAGTCGGAAGAGACCTCCCGTTGCTCTGCTTTTCACGTCGCTTGCGTTGGTTTTGGCTTTATTTTCTGAATGCTCTTTCGTGAATGTTTTCGATGGTTTTCATGGCTTGCATTTCGAACTCGTATTTCCTATCAAACTCCTTGAATAATGTAGTGTTCTAATCGGTTGCTTGTACGATTTCAGGTAATCGCGTAGGCGACGTCTAGTGCGACCAACAAGTTCTCTCGCCGAAGTAAACTCAAGGTGAGTGGCTGACCCTTCTCTTCTCGACCGCCTTCTTAGGCAAAGTCGATAGTGTTGTTGCGAATGAAAAGATAAATGCAAGTACACGAACACGAATGAATGAGCATGTTCTCAAAAAGAAAGGGTAGGCTATGTCTTAACAACTAAAAACATGCCTTTGCACGGTCATGGAAAACTTGTCGACAAGGTGAGCGTTTTCTCCGCACGGCAACCCGAGGCCACGGGACCGTTGCGGGCATAGAGAAACAAATAATTAGCTGCGCTGGGCACGGGTTAGGCGAGGACTTGCAGCGGGGCTCGCTACTCACGCTGAAAGGACCCCGTCTAACAAAAGCTAGAGGAGTCCACGATGGCTCTGGAAGCCAGTGACCAATACACGATATATTGCACTTGGTATGGAAATGATAACAATTGACAGGGAAGAACATGGTAAGTTTCATAAGGCGCGGCACGGCCGCCGTCGGTAAGTTTCAACGTAAATTTCATTATGCTTGTCATATGCTTGTTTGAAATTCATTAGCATGGTTAGAAACATTCATACTCTAAGTCATATAAACTCTTCAACCAAATGAGAGCTTGGAACTTAAATAGCCACGCACCAGTACAAAGTGTAATGTACTGATCCTCGCTCTCCACGCAGGTACCCCGAACTACGAAGGGAGTGCCACTTGAAAGCTCAAGGCAAAGTGAACCCTTTTGAAGCCTCGTCTGCGTGTAAAGTCTTGTTACTGGATTCCTTTTGAAGAAGACCCGCACTCAGTCCAAAAGAAGATGACGACTCGACTCGCCTCGATAGCAGGTGGAAATGTGTAATGATTTTTGCTTGTAAAAAGGGATGTAATGTATGGAACGACTATCTCATCGGCGTTTATTTTGTAAGTCGAGTCATGTTGTAGCCCGTGCGGCAATGATTGTAAAGGAGTCTATGTAAAGTTTTATTATCATCAATGAAAAAGTCTATTTCTATTTCAAATGTGTCATTCAATTTCTCTGCGTACTCTAACTTGATGTTGTGTTTCGGATAACCTTATGACTATGCCTTGTGCGATCGCAACTTAGGTTCGTACGGCATCATGCCCGGGGGACGACTATCGATTCTACGGAATCGGGACGTGACATAATGGTATCAGAGCACGGCTTTACATCCTTTGGCCTCGCGTCTAGAGTTCCAAACCTTTGACCTCGTATCGATGAGATAAGTTGTTCCATACAATGAGTCCGTAATAATTTGTGACTGATGCGTTTGCCTTCGTATCGCAGAAGTGATGGAACCCACGGCCGAGCAAGAACAGAGCGCCTCAAGCGGCTCTAGTAGTTCGCATCGTCCGCAGGCCGGACCTTCTAACGATACAATCGAAAGGATGCTGCGCATGATGGAGGTGCAGCAAAACCAGTCCGAGAACCGGCATCAGCAGGTAGAGGAACGACATGCCCTGTTCGAAGCTCGCTTCGAAGCTCGCGTTGATGCACATGCCAAGCTTCAGCAAAAGCAGCTAGATATCCTGCAGCAGATCGTCCAGACAATGGCGGCCAACAGAAATTTTGCGACTGCGCCTACCGTCACCGTGCCGGCGATCCAACCCATTGAAGTCGACACGGCGGAGCCCGAGCATCAACCAGCGACACTGAAAAAGTACAACTTTGAAGTGTCAGAATTCAAGAAGGCGTGCCGCACTTCCTTCAGCGGTACCGAAGGCCCTTCTATGGCGAACGACTGGTTGGAAGAGCTGGAAGATCACTTTGAGCTTCTTGACATTAAAGAATTGAAGTAAGTCGCCTGCGCACAACTTCAGCTACGGTTGAACGCGCACGACTGGTGGGTTGTGCGCAAGCGAGTGATCCGACCGGACAACACCACCGCACCGATCTCTTGGGCCACGTTCCGCAAAGCTTTCGAACTCCAGTATTTTCCGTCAGCCGTTCTTCAAGCGAAGGAGAATGAATTCATACAGTTGAAGCAAGGGAGCAGGACAGTGGAACAGTACGCCGTAGAATTCAACAAGTTGTCTAAGTTTGCTGGCCAGTTTCTGCCCACTGAAGAATGCCGTGTGCGACGGTTCGAAGTGGGTCTGCGACACTCTATCGGTACGTATGTCGGGGTCCCGGAGTAAAAGACCGTGGGCGAGGCTCGGAATCACGCCCTCCGCCTTGAGAACCTGCATCCTTCCGGTGCTGACGACGTTGTGCGCCACTCCAATCACAAACGTCCTAGCCATACGGGAGGTAACAACGACGCGTCAAAGCGTCCAAATAACGACGGCTACAAGGGTGAGAAAACGATACCTAAGTGCACCAATTGCGGGCGACTTGGACACCGTGATATCCACTGCTGGCACTGCAACGTTGAATGTTTCGCTTGCGGACAGAGGGGTCACACGGCTCAAAATTGTCCAACCTTTCGTCAGACTCGTAACGCCCCGCCACAACAACCCCGTCAAGAGAATCGAGGACAGGCGCCTCGACCTCCTCCGCCCACTCAACCCGCACCGCAAGATGGCCGAGACCGTCGCCCCAACACTCAGGGCCGCGTCTACGCCATGACTCGAGACGAAGCACTGGCATCAGATACAGTAGTGTCAGGTATACTAAAATTTAATAATGTGCATGCTCGTGTGTTATTTGATTCAGGCGCTTCACATAGTTTTATATCGGCGGACTTTGCCACCGAGCACAAATTTCTTGTAATATCATTAGATCTCGACCTTAGCGTAACCACACCTTCGGGCACACCAATTCTCACAAACTTAGCTTGCGCCGGCGGGATTATCTGTATCGGCGGTCAAAAGATCGGTCTGGATGTGATAGTTCTAGACATGAAGGACTTTGATATCATTCTGGGAATGGATTGGCTCGGGCCGTACGTGCAACGCAACCATAGACTGCGCTGAAAAGAAGGTCATATTTCGCATACCCAGAGTGCCTGAATTCTACTACTCGTGTGGTGAGGCGTCGCCGACCTGCATGGTGATCTCCGCAATATCTGCTCGACGGATGCTGCATTCCGGGTGCGAAGGCTATCTAGCTTCCGTTCGAGACGTACGACAGGATGGTACAAACGCGGGAGATACCGACGTTACGGTAGAATTCCCAGACGTGTTCCCGGATGAGCTACCTGGCATGCCGCCCGATCGAGAGATAGAGTTCACTATCGACACATTTCCCGACACCCGGCCGATCTCGAAGACTCCGTACAGAATGGCCCCTGCAGAATTGAAAGAATTGAAGGCACAACTTCAGGAATTACACGACAGAGGGTTTATTCGTCCGAGTGTCTCGCCATGGGGTGCGCCCGTGCTGTTCGTGAAGAAGAAGGATGGATCGATGCGACTCTACATCGAATATCAGGAATTGAATAAAGCTACCGTCCGAAACAAATACTCCCTGCCCCGTATCGACGACTTGTTCGACCAGCTCCAAGGTGCAACGGTGTTTTCGAAGATTGATCTACGATCGGGTTACCACCAACTCAAAGTTAAGCCAGATGACGTGCCGAAGTCTGCCTTCCGCACTCGTTACGGCCACTACGAGTTCTTGGTAATGCCGTTCGGTCTGACAAATGCCCCTGCCGTCTTCATGGACCTAATGAATCCGGTGTTCCGTCCGTTCATTGACAAGTTCGTAGTAGTCTTCATCGACGACATCCTCGTCTACTCAAAGGATCGAGCGCAATATGCAGAGCATCTGCGGACGGTACTCCAAACCCTTCGAGAGAATCAGTTGTACGCAAAGATGAGCAAGTGTGAGTTCTGGCTGGACAGCGTCTCATTCCTTGGGCACATCATCTCCGCCGCGGGCATCGCAGTCGATCCGAAGAAAGTTGAGGCAGTTGCTGATTAGAAACGGCCCGCATCAATTAGCAAAATTCGAAGCTTCCTAGGCTTGGCGGGATACTATCGACGCTTCGTGAAGGACTTCGCGAAGATCGCATCGCCGTTGACTCGCCTCATCCAGAAAGGAGTCGCATTCCAGTGGTCAGACGACTGTGAAGCTTCCTTCCAGGAGCTCAAACAACGGCTCATTTCGGCCCCGATACTTGCTCTTCCTGAAGGGACGGAGGGATTTCAAATCTTCAGCGATGCTTCTGGCCAGGGCTTGGGGTGTGTGCTCATGCAGCGGGATAAGGTGATATCTTTTGCTTCCCGGCAGTTGAAGCCGCACGAGAAGAACTACCCCACGCATGACCTAGAATTGGCGGCGATTGTGTTTGCGTTGAAGCTGTGGCGTCACTATCTCTATGGCGTGACATGCAGGATTTATACGGACCACAAAAGCCTCAAGTATCTCTTCACCCAGAAAGAACTGAATTTGCGGCAGAGGCGATGGCTCGAACTAATCAAAGACTATGACTTATCGATCGACTACACGCCGGGCAAGGTAAATATGGTAGCGGATGCGCTGAGCCGAAAGTACTTAGCTTCATTATGCATCAACGATCGACTGCTGCGTGACTTGGAAGGAATGGGCATTGAACTCCGAGTTCATTTCAGAGACGTGAAACTAGCGCAACTGCGGGTAGAACCGAGCCTACTGGAGAGGATCAAGTCTGCACAGAAGGACGACCCCTACCTGGAGAAGATGCGGAAGCTGATATCGACAGGAAAAGCGTCTGACTTTGCAGAGGACGAGTCGGAAGTGTTGCGCGTGAAGGGACGGCTATGCGTACCGGACGACGCAGAACTTAGAAAGGAGATAATATCGGAGGTACATTATGCAAAATATTCTTTGCATCCTGGCAGCACCAAGATGTATAAGGACCTCCGCGTTGTCTTTTGGTGGCACGGCATGAAGAGGGACGTAGCGCTCTTTGTGTCAAAATGCATGGCCTGTCAGCAAGTCAAAGCCGAGCACCAGCGACCGGGCGGAGAGATGCAGAACCTTGCCATTCCAGAGTGGAAGTGGGATCACATCACTATGGACTTCGTTGTTGGCTTGCCGAGGACGCCACGGGGGAACGACGCCGTCTGGGTCATCGTCGATCGACTAACCAAGTCAGCGCACTTTATCGCCATCAAAGTTACTTGGAGCGTCGACCGCCTTGCTCAGATATATCTTGATGAAATAGTTCCGCTGCATGGGATCCCAGTTTCTATCGTCTCGGATCGGGATGGACGGTTCGTAGCGCGCTTCTGGAGTAGTCTACATTCAGCACTGGGGACCAAGTTGAAGTTCAGCTCAGCTTATTATCCTTAGACTGACGGCTAAACAGAGCGGGTGAACCAAATTCTCGAAGACATATTGCGACTCTGTGCGATCGACTTGAAGTCAAGTTGGGACGTCCATCTACCGCTGGCCGAGTTTGCATACAACAACAGCTATCAGTCCAGCATCCAAATGGCGCCATATGAAGCTTTGTACGGCCGGAAGTGTAGATCGCCCATTTACTGGGATAAAGTCGGGAAACGACAGATACTTGGTCCGGAGCTGGTGGAGCAGACTGTGCAGAAGGTCAAGTTGATACGAGAGAGATTGAAGATAGCACAAAGCCGGCAGAAAAGCTATGCCGACACGCACCGAAGCCCCCTCGAGTTCTCGGAAGGCGACCATGTATTCCTGAAGGTGATGCCTATCGTGGAGTTTTCCGGTTCGGTGCGAAAGGAAAGTTGAGCCCAAGATTTGTTGGTCCATTCGAAATATTGAAGCGAGTCGCCCCGGTAGCTTACCAACTCGCCTTGCTGCCTGCATTGTCAGAGGTACATGACGTCTTCCATGTCTCGCAATTGCGGAAGTACGTGTACAATCCGGGGCATGTGGTAGAGTTGGGTAAGCTGGACCTGAAGGCAGACTTATCATATGTCGAAGAGCCGGTACAAATCTTGGAGCGCAAGGATAAACTTCTCCGCAACCGTGCTATTCCTCTAGTCCGCGTCCTCTGGAGAAACCATTCGGTCGAGGAGTCGACGTGGGAGCTTGAGTCTGAAATGAAGGAGAAGTTCCCTTCATGGTTCTCGTAGAGGTAGGTTCTATTCTTAAGTTTCAAGGACGAAACTTTTTCTTAGTTGGTTATGGTGTAGTGCCCCGTCCCTACATCGTGCCCCATACTCTGTCCACGGGGTGCGCGAGAAAAGAACACTGTCGCTATCGATTCGGCCGGGTCCGATAGGTCGGGATCGACCGAGTCGATCGAACGGGAACGGTTGAATCAAGATCCATTCCTCGTTATGGAATGTCTTCTTCGGAACCAAGTACCATATTCAGCAGGCTGCGCCTCGAGGATTGACTCTGCGGCTGAGTCGGGAGAGACCTCCCGTTGCTCTGCTTTTCATGCCGCTTGTGTTGGTTTTGGCTTTGTTTTTTGAATGCGCTTTCGTGAATGTTTTCGATGGTTTTCATGGCTTGTATTTCGAACTCGCATTTCCTATCAAACTCCTTGAATAATGCAGTGTTCTAATCGGTTGCTTGTGCGATTTCAGGTAATTGCATAGGCGACGTCTAGCGCGACCAACAAGTTCTCTCGCCGAAGTAAACTCAAGGTGAGTGGCTGACTCTTCTCTTCTCGACCCCCTTCTTAGGCAAAGTCGATAGTGTTGTTGTGAATGAAAAGATAAATGCAAGTGCACGAACACGAATGAATGAGCAAGTTCTCAAAAAGAAAGGGTAGGCTATGTCTTAACAACTAAAAACATGCCTTTGTACGGTCATGGACAACTTGTCGACAAGGTGAGCGTTTTCTCCGTATGGCAACCCGAGGCCACGGGACCGTTGCGGGCATAGGGAAACAAATAATTAGCTGTGCTGGGCACGGGTTAGGCGAGGACTTGCAGCGGGGCTCGCTACTCACGCTGAAAGGACCCCGTCTAACAAAAGCTAGAGGAGTCCACGATGGCTCTGGGAGCCAGTGACCAACACACGATATATTGCACTTGGTATGGAAATGATAACAATTTACAGGGAAGAACATGGTAAGTTTCATAAGGCACGGCGCGGCCGCCGTCGGTAAATTTCAACGTAAATTTCATTATGCTTGTCATATGCTTGTTTGAAATTCATTAGGATGGTTAGAAATATTTATACTCTAAGTCATATAAACTCTTCAACCAAATGAGAGCTTGGAACTTAAATAGCCACGCACCAGTACAAAGTGTAATGTACTGATCCTCGCTCTCCACGCAGGTACCCCGAACTACGAAGGGAGTGCCACTTGAAAGCTCAAGGCGAAGTGAACCCTTTTGAAGCCTCGTCCGCGTGTAAAGGCTTGTTACTGGATTCCTTTTGAAGAAGACCCGCACTCAGTCCAAAAGAAGATGACGACTCGACTCGCCTCGATAGCAGGTGGAAATGTGTAATGATTTTTGCTTGTAAAAAGGGATGTAATGTATGGAACGACTATCTCATCGACGTTCATTTTGTAAGTCGAGTCATGTTGTAGCCCGCGCGGCAATGATTGTAAAGGAGTCTATATAAAGTTTTATTATCATCAATGAAAAAGTCTATTTTTATTTCAAATGTGTCATTCAATTTCTCTGCGTACTCTAACTTGATATTGTGTTTCGGATAACCTTATGACTATGCCTTGTGCGATCGCAACTTAGGTTCGCACGGCATCACGCCCGGGGGACCACTATCGATTCTACGGAATTGGAGCGTGACATCCATGGCCTGGCATAGCCTTCGCTTGTCCCGTGGTTTAAGTCATATTGCACGGCTTGTGGCTTAAGTCTAGGCACCCAAAACTTGGTTGTTCAAGTCGAACGCGTGCACGACACGTTTCCCTCGATGCGAAGCTTGGCGTAGCCTTTGCTCGTCAAGTCATTTGTGCAAATAAGTTAGGCAAAGTTATGCCAGTCGATTTAAGCAATTTCTAGCACTGTCCCGCTCTATCTGCGGTTGTCAAGTCACGTAGTCCCTTGAGAACAAGGTTCGTCGTACAAAGTATATGACTTGAGCGATAACATCGCCTAGAGAACCAGGTCTATCTAAGGCATTAGCCACGGTAGATTTAGTAAAGAGTATGCCACGGACAAAGGAAGTTCCCGTGACTGGTTGTCGCCGAGATCGGTCCCGCTACTTGGGAGTCTCGATAAGCCTCGTTCACATGAGATCGGTCCCGCTACTTGGGAGTCTCGCTAAGTCTCGTACATGAGATCGGTCCCGTTACTTGGGAGTCTCACTAAGTCTCGATAAGTCTCGCACACGAGATCGATCCCGCTACTTGGGAGTCTCGATAAGTCTGGGTAAGCAATCATGCGAGATCGGTCCCGCTACTTGGGAGTCTCGATAGAAAGATGGAAAGCATGGTCATGGTTAAGGAAGGACTTGATAGATCGAGTCGAATCTGTATGGTCATTGGACAACTTGTCGACAAGGTGTAGTCTTCTCGAATGATCGCCGGGGCGACAGGATCATGTCGGCCCGGGGGAAGCGAGTTGCGGCTCAAAGTAGGATGTTGGATAACCGCATGGAAGATTCGTTGCTTCCGGGGCTAGCTACCCACGGAGGGACGGGCCGATATCCTCGAGCCAGTCCAAGATAGCTCGACATTGCTAGTGACCACTCATATAGATGGGTTAGCAGAATAGTGGCAAACCGCATGTATGCCTTTGAATTGAGTCTAGAACTTGAATGCATATCCAGTCAGTAACACAATGTCTGGGCCTAAGATTGGGCTGCAGCATAGGCACCGTGCTTGGCACGATACTTGGCGACGAGATGTTCATGAAATTGATACTATGTTTCACAAGTCTTGTCTAAGTTAGTTTACGAGTCGAACAGGAAGGCCGCAAGGCTGTAGCATGGATAAGTCTTGATAAGTTGTGAGGCACGGCCTCAATCTTGAAGTACGAACATGTCTAAGCAAGGTCTAGAGGTACGACCTGCACAAGTTGTCTCCTTGACGTCATTGGAAACTAGAATAGACAAGTAGATGTCATGGCACGACCCTGCCGTCCCGAGTTGAAGTTCGGTCAAGTACATAAGCGATGAGGTACTGCCTCGATCGAAATACACTTTGGTACTATAGCACGACCATGTAGTGGCACATCGGTTTGGTCAGAAGTCTACGTCTTAAAACTGATCCTAAGGCAAGACTAGAAAGACAATCATAAAGGGACTCGTATTGCATAAAGTAAATGAACGTGTCAGTTTTGTATGGGTGGAAGATGAGCACACTCCACCAGTACAGTTGAGTACTAACACCCACACAGTTTTTATGTGCAGACACAGGTAGAAGTTCGTGGCACGAAGCTCGCTTGGATGCGTCGAGGCACGAAGTTCCTTGGCGATTCGAAGCGTACGGCCACGTGAAGTCAAGACTTATACGGGACACAATGTATGGACATTGCCTTACGAAGCTTCCGCTGGCTCAAGCATTGTATCGAGAGATGATAGAGAGCAGAGTGACTTGTATAATGAGAGAAAAGTGAGCACGAGAACTTGTAGTCATGGCCTTGTGCCTATTGTAATCTCATTGTTCAATATCAATAAAGAGCACTTTGAATAACTTGTATGTTGCTTCTAAATTTTTGCTGCATGTTTCAATGTTTCTGCTTGGAACTTCTGTGCGACGACCCCGTCGCAACCGCTATAATCGACCGTTATAAAACTGTCTTGCACGAGCGCAATCTAGCCTCGTGCGACATCACGCCTTAGCGATGACGATCGCTCCTACGGGAGCAGGGCGTGCCATAATTGTATTAGAGCACGGCTTTATGTCCTTGGACTTCATGTCGAATCTCTCAGTTTTTGAAAGCTCGTTCATGGAAAAAGAAGTGTGCGCTCTCTCTCAAATGTCTCGTGGCATGTCCATACAATAAGTCTAAATATTTTCAAAAGCTCGTGCAAGTGTTCAATTGAGCGCATCGGTAGGCCATCGCCGAACACATCGATAGGCCTTTGTGCCGAACGGTGTCAAACTTGACTTGATAGGAAACACATGCTAAAGTTAGCAAGTCGCACGCGTGCCTAAATAGTCCTACGTTGACCTTAGTAAACGAGCATGCAAGATCAAAGTATAGTCCGTACGGGATAGCTATGCATACGGCCTTTTGGCTAAGTTGTGCCGCGTGTCGCGCACCTCTACTTTTGGTGTAAACGAATCGCGAGCAATATTAAGTATCGTTCGGTCGGGAACGGAGATACACTTAGAGTGTGTATCGATAGAACGCTATCAGACTAACGCTTAGGCGTACACGGAAGACTGGATTATATTTTAAGGATTTGTGCGAACGACTTAGTGCGTCGAGACGACATGAGCGATTATACTAGGGATTCGTCGAACGAATCTGAAAGATATTTTAGCGATTAATGCGAACATGATTGAGGACTAGATCGGATGGCTCGAATCCTGAGTGGTGTATGGTTTGTCTTGGAAATCATTCGAGCAAAAATTGAGGATTAGAGGTGACAACGAGTATGTCGGCTGGGCGATGCAATCGCGCAAAGCCTTAGAACGTGTCACGCTTAGTTGGTCGTGACTTTGAATGTCCCGAATGAGATGTCGTTCGGATAACTTATGAACGGGCAACGCGAGTTAGAAAATGATTCGGAACGATGAATAAAAGTGAATGTCTTGATCGAGGAAACCTAGAGGATCGCACTTATGATTTTTGATTTGGTTGAATGGAATTGTGGCATATCCAATTTGGACAATAGCATCAGTTGCATGACTCGGAGTTTGTTGCAAAGGAAGATCGTCAGGTTACGGACATCATCGGTGGTATTGAGGCGTATTAAAGATCGATGTGCGATAATTCGGGGGTACTCTGATTCGAGAAATGATGATCGTATAAAATCTCATTGTTCCGATGGATGCTATACTCGGGATATTGAAATATGTCAAGGAAAAGATAGACTTGGCTCGAGGATTTTCTAGTTGAACGAATGACGATCGGACTATCGAACTGAGATCTTGGCTTGGAGGAAAATGAAATATTTGGATTTGCTTCGTCGATAACCACAACGTTGTCATTCTTGTCTTATGCGAGTGCAACTCCAGTCTCGCATATGCGTCACACCGATTAGGATAATCACTCCGCGTGACGCTGGTATGGTGATTCATACAGCGGGGGTGATCGAACTTACATGGAGTGGCAAATTGATTGCTTTGACTTATGGTTTGATGCGAAGGTGGACTCGAGGATGACCCAGTATGCTTGACGATTGAACTTGAGGATTGAGTAGGTCCAATCCGAGTATCGAGAATGAATTAGTTTAGACTCAAGCAAGAGTTATGCTCCAATGAGGACGATTATCCTGCGAGAATGTGGCATGGTGATTCATGTCCAACGTAGATATTCGAACTTGTATGAGATTGGGGCATGACAAATTGTTGTGCTAGACGGTCTCGTGATCGAATACATGAATTGGTTAGAATTGGTGAATTGAACGGGTTCGAATTTGTGCAACGAGTGCCTTGATGCGAATTAGGTGATCATGCTCGATATTTAAAAATCTGAGTGATGCGAGCTTGGGTAGAAAACCTCGTATTATCGACTTTGGTTTGACCCTAGGATTTGGGTCAGTGTTGGCATTATTGTTGGGGAACTATGATTCCAATCCTGACATTGACTTAGCCTTGAGAAATGGCCTAGTGGTTAGGCGAGATGTCTTGTTTCAAGAGTTAGCAATCGAAAGATTGATGTCGATGAATGGTATGTAGGACCGTTAAACACCTCTAGAGGGGGGGGTGAATAGAGTGTGTGCGTGTGCATCGGAAAATAATCACCAATTAAAATCTTAAGTAATAACTATGGCATATAAAAGACGGTAAATAAATACAGTAAAGTAAGAGTCAAGAATTCAAACTCAGTGACACAGCGATGTATACTGGTATCCCTCTGAGAGGACTAATCCAGTCTCGAGTACTCTTGCTCGATGTTAATCCACTATGACACAAGCTTTAACTGAGTGCTTGCAACTCTTACAACACCGTGCTTGGCGACAAGTGCACGACCGACTTCACAACACCGTGCTTGATGACGAGCGCACGACCGGCTCCACAACACCGTGCTTGGTGACGAGCGCACGACCGACTCCAGAAGGCAATTGGAAAACTGGAACATTTTTTGAATACAACCTCCGATACAACTCTTCAACACCAAACTCTAGATTAAACAGAAACTGTACTGGCTTGGCTAAGAGTCGTAAAGGCTTAGATATGAAAGTAAAAGCTCAGAACACTTTAGATAGAGAAGAGAAGAGATGAAATTGGATTGTTGAAATGAATGGTAATCTCAACTCTATTTATAGTGTTTTTGGGAGACCGAACTCGGGCAGAGTTCGGACAGAGTTCGGATGCTAGGATTTTGCATACGAACGTTGGATGCAGATTTGGTGGGAACTGTATTTCAAATAACCCAGACCGAACTCGGGCCGAACTCGGACCGAACTCGGACCGAACTCGGTCAGAGTTCTGTCAAAGTTCTGCTGGTTCAGAACAGTAAGGAGTAAACCAAATTTGCATAGGTTTTGGGCCATTTGGAATTGTGGATTTTTGGGATACGTAGGTAGGCTTATTTTTGTTTGTGGACTGAGAAAAACCTAAGCCAGTACCGATCCGATCAATCTCACATTTTTCCTAGACTCAAATAAAAGGAAAAATACAGAATAAATATGAAAACTAATAGCCCTTTTGATGACGTCTTTTTCCTGACATAGAAGACGCATTTTTCCTTGACGGCAATCGTCCAAAGATAAACAGATCTGAAAATCTGAATATCCCGAACCCCTGACGGGGGACGCTGTCCCCTCGACCCCTGTCCGCTGACCGGGCAGCGGAACCCCCGATGCAAGGCCCCGGATAGGTCGTTGGGTGGTTCAGAGAAATCTTCTTGTATAACGCCGTCTTTGGCCCATCAATAATTCTCTGTTGCATATGTCCTGGTTTTATCATGTTTGATCATGCTTACTGCATGTCTATAAGAACATGTTAGACAAACAAAATAATATGATACAAGCATAGCAATATGATATCGAACAATGCTAAGTTTAAGTAGCAACATGATAGTGATTACATGAATATTACTGACGTCAATATGTTAAACTTAATTGATTATCCATATTCAAAAACATGATATAATCATTGGGCTAACAATCTCCCCCTTTTTGATTATGGCAAATCCTTTAAGTTTAATATATATACAATAGATGCATGTATCACTAATAAACACATAATATATGATATTGTATGCTAACTTAAACTTATTTCTCCCCCTTTGACATGATCAAAAAAAATAAGCTCCCCCGTAATAAGAGATAAAATGAACTCAAGCATAAGTACAGCAGGAAGGCAAAAAAAAAATAATCATGATCAAGGATTAGAAGAACAGTGAAACGACAAGTTTAGAAAATTGCATAACTAAAGTAGAAAATTTTGTCAAAATAGTTGGTTGAACTTAAACAAAGAACATTGAAATCAAACAATACATAGTTTACCAACTAGAAATCCAAAAATGATATTCAAAACTCAATATTATGATAAATATAACTCTAGTTTTGAAATATACCAATAAAGGATTTCAATAAGAAATAAATATCAATATAGTAGAAATCAATCATTGGTCATAAATAATTCATAAAAAATTCACAGATCTAGTATATACCAAATAAAAAAAATAATGAAACTTTTAACAATGATCACAAAAAAATATGATTCATAATTTGTCCATACAAATTAGTGAATCAATTCCATAAAGAGTATAATCATCAAAAAGAGATCAAAATAAGTATACTAGAATCTATGCAAAATTTATACCAAAGTTCATGCATTTGAATTCAATTACCTTAGCATGATATATTATATACATTAGATAAACATGAAGGTAATGAAGATAAAATACTTGGGAAGGAGAAATCCAGTCGACTTGAATGCTCCCCCACAAAGTATGAAACGTCTAAGTATAGATAATCATGAACTTTGAGATAAAATCTCAATAAGAAATGCCCAATCAATTTAAGCTCAAAGGAATCGTTAATAAGGATAATTAAATATATTTGGCAACTTTTACAAACTCATAAAATGAGAGAATTAATTAAAAATAATAATAATCATATATTCTCTCATCTAATACAAATCCAAATATCATGAACAACTCAACAAGATATTTAAGGTAAAAGAAAATATGCCCATGATGAACTAGTTATACCACATATTAAGGGCATAAAGGAATTGAAACAATTAATTTGCTCCCCCTTAAAATATGCGTATATAGTTCAAAAATAATTCACATGATCTAAGGAATATCCAAGATATGCATCTTTTCTTTCCTTTGATCAAATGCATATAAAATTTCAAACTCAAAACAAATATCATCTTTAGGCAAGAAAAAGAAATATCTAATAAATAAACGCTTAAAGATGAAGAAACTATGTCTTCAATAAAAAAATATAATACAAATCATTTCATGTAAGTAAAAGATTTTTGAAGGCCGTCTTTAATAATAACATTGAGTACGAGACAGATTCAAAAAAAATCAAAAAGACTTTTCAAAAATGTGGAATTTATTATGAAAAACTGTCGTAGTAAATGTTCGAATACGTCCATTTGGTCCTCAGACTGAAAGCTGGCGATTCGAATCACAGAAACAATTTCAATAAAAGAATCCATAAATCATAAATAAATCTATTTGAACAAATAAACATAACTAGATATATGTCCAAAGAAAAATGTATGGCATGTCAAGGGGATAATTAACTTGAAACAATTAACTACTCCACCTTTACATGGTTATATCCAAAAATAATAGTATAGATAAAATTTAAGAATTTCAGAGACATATTTCCAGAAGTAGAAAGTTAATCCAAAAATATTAGGTCTTCTTATCAAAATTCATTTCTTCCCTTTTAAAGCCTTAGCATGGTGTCCACTGACAACCATAAGGTTAAAGAAAAGAAACGCTTTGAGAGAGAGTGAGTCAATTTGCTTGACTTCTTCCCGCAAAGAATTACTGCTATAGGCAGTTAGTAACTTGAATAAGAAGAGAATAATATAAAGCTCAAAATCATTGAATATTACACAAGTTAAAGACGAAATCACAAGATCATAATATTCAATGAGTGGTCACGAATACGAAAAACAATCATCTTTAGACAAAAGAAGAAATATCCATTAAATGAACATTAAAAATAAAACAATCAAAAGATATTTCAAATTAGCATGATGAATAATCGTATAAGTCAAAAGATGACATAAATCTCACAATCGACAAGATAGATCAACATATGCTACCTTTTGTGAAAAATATAAAAAGAGAATATTATCCATCAAATCAAAAAAAAATCCATCAGATAACAATTGCAACTAGATCTCAATAAATCTTTAGTTTATAAAGCATTGATCAATCTTAGATTAGCTGTAGAGGTACTGTCCCAGCTAACGGAGGTTCACCGGAGAACACTTAAGTACCGCTTCGCTTCGACCGTAGTCGTGGTGACAGACAGACCTTTTGTAGGCTTGTACCCAAAATAAATCTCTTCTTTAATAACCGAGGATTTAAAAAGAATTAGTGCAATATGAAATAAATTATATTCTATGGACTTAAAAATCTTAGAACAATGTAGCAAACAGCATAAGATGTATCAATTACATTAATCCATATGTGCTACAAAATTATTGGGTAACAATAAAATATAAAACATTTGTAAATCAAAATATAGAACCTAGATACGTTGATGTATTCTGGAATCTAGGGGACTGGGTTCAGTACCTTGGATCCAGAACTAGACGATAGTTGCAAGTACACCTTAATAAATCTTAAGTCTATAAAGTATTGATCACTTCGGGTTAGCTGTTGGGGCCGGTTCCCAGCTAGCGGTAGTCCGAAGACTAGTACACCGTGTCGCTTCAGGCTATTTACACCTGTATGACAGAAGGACCCTTTCGGCTTGTTCCCAAAATGATTTCTACTCTTAAGAACTTAGATTCAAAGGAATATATGCAGTATCATCGAACATCGTCGAAATCAAGAATTCCTAAAAGTAAATACCCAAAGAATGGTTTATCAAAATCAAGATATTAAAAACATCATGTATACAAAATGTCAACCAAAAAGTCAAAAAAATACATCATTTAAAAAGAGGCTTTGAGGAAGAAGCTAATAAAGAGAAGTACATGAATTTGTTAAAAAAAATTAGCTTACATATGAAATAAGCACAAGTTTGAAACTACTTTCCAAAATAATATAATATAGAACTTGAACTTAACTCATATATCTCCATAAAGATATTTATACAAAAATATAAGAACCATATCAGCAATATATAAATGAAAATAAATTATTCATGTATCCTTAATAAGCATAAAAAAAATATCACAAGATCAAAAATATGCATAAATAAACTTTATCAGACAAAGATGTAATTGATTCATAAGAAGTTAATCACAATAAAATTTGAGAATCAATAGTGAATATATTATGCCAGCACAAGGTTAAAATAAAATTATATGTATATACTTTTCAAGTAAATAGGAGACTTTTGCTAAACATACATACTCACAAAATACTGATCAAAGTAAATGTGACATGTTAAAGACAAATCGATAAGAAGTGACCAAAAAACATATTAAAGGCAAAGAGTCAAAAGATATTTACCAAAACAAAAGCTCCTATGCATGCTTCAAGAATAAAGATTAAGAGTAAATAGCATACATAGACAAATGTGTCACACTAGTAGAAAATAACATGCTATAAAGTGTGAACTAATCATTTAAGCTAAACAGCTAGTCATGCTAAGATTATAACTCACATAAAAGATAAACAATTAAAAGATATCAATGAGAGCTAAAATCAATACATCAATAAGAACATGCTAGATGTTAAAAACTATTTAGGAAGCATGTTACCAAAGTGGTTCTAGTGACCACACTTATGTTGGTGCAATTGCTTGAAGATGACCATTGTAGCTTTGCAATCACCAACATGCTCCATGGTTCTATGGTTCATCATAAGTAGCTCCACCTGAAATATTAGGTGAAGACTTTGGTATCCAAAACTTGGATCCATATTTGTTAGCTTTGGGAACCCATTTGCACAAGTTCATATCAACAAGTTTTCTAATCTGACAATAATTAGAAACATGTCCATTCATACCACAATAATGACATAAAGAATTAACATTAGTGCTATGTGCAGCAGTATGAGAACATGCAGTGGGATGACATGATGTGCGTGGATACTTGTAATAGAAAGCATGGTTGTGTAAAGCTTTAGCTTTGCTTGCTTCCTTTCTAGATGATCTGTCGTGTGTGACTTTGTGATGTGTCACGTGTCTTGTGTTAGACTGAGTCATAGGTTGTACTACCTGCTTTCCCAGTCTAATCTCTAACTTTTTAGAGTTAGCACAGATCTCATCATATTTAGCAGAAAGAGCATCAATTCTACATGAAGCAATAGAATACTTCTTCTGTTCTGATTCAAATTCCTCCTTAAGTTTAGCATTTTCTTGAGAGCTTTTCTCAATGCATTCAAGTGCCTCATGCAATCTAAACTCAAGTGTGAAAATCTCAGTAGAATTATTAGAAGTAGAAGTATTTCTAGCATCATTCAATAAGCAAGTAAGCTTTTCATTCTCACGCTTATAGGATTGAATATCCTTTCTAGCTTGCTTATACTTATCTAATACTTTCTTGTGTTCTTCTAACAGATCACTGAAAGCATCAGATAACTTATCATAAGAAAATTTATTCTCTTCAAGAAGGGAATTATTCTGTACCTCGTTAGATAATGCCATTGAGTATAAATTTGCAGCTTGATGAGGTCTCTCTTCTTCTTCAGAATTTGTTGCTTCACTTTCACACCATATGTCCGATGATCTTCCTTTATTTGATTGTTCGTAGTGACTCTCCTTTCTTGTAGTAGTACAATCATCTTGGATGTGGTCTATCTTCTTATAGTTGTCACATACAATCTCTTCTTCGTATAAGAAATTGTGTTGTACTTTAAATCCCAATTCCATCATGCACATATTTGTATCATTATGAAGACTATCCTCCTCTCTGGAGTTGCTAGCACTGCTTTTGTACCTGCACTCATAAGTAGCTTCAAGAAGTTTCCAAATTTTATGAGATGTTGTGCAAGTAGTAATGAGATTGAATACATTAAAGTCTACAGCACAATAGAAATCATGCTTTGCTTTTGCATCAAGGCTAGCTAACTTCTTCTCTTCCTCTGTGTAACTATAATAAGGCTTGTTAATAATAGAGGATGTGAGAATAGAAGTGATAGTAGGCTTTTGGTAGCCATTGACAACAATTGACCATAAGTCAAAGTCTTGAGACTTCAGGTAGAAGCTCATCCGTGTCTTCCAATAGCTATAGTTTGTTCCATCAAATAGTGGGAGTCTATTTGAGGATTGCTCTTCAGTTGTGAAGTACATACTTGCCATATGTGATATAGTGATCTATGTAACAGCAGTTATATAATAACAATATTACCTTGCTTTACCTGTATAACCCGCTCTGGTAATGAGGATCTGCTCCAAGGATGTTAAGCCAAATAATAGAGTCCTTGCTAGTATACCAATTGAAGGAGCAATTAGTATAAGCAATAATATCTCTATAAGGAGTACTAGCTCTGATACCAATTGTAGGACCGTTAAACACCTCTAGAGGGGGGTGAATAGAGTGTGTGCGTGTGCATCGGAAAATAATCACCAATTAAAATCTTAAGTAATAACTATGGCATATAAAAGACGGTAAATAAATACAGTAAAGTAAGAGTCAAGAATTCAAACTCAGTGACACAGCGATGTATACTGGTATCCCTCTGAGAGGACTAATCCAGTCTCGAGTACTCTTGCTCGATGTTAATCCACTATGACACAAGCTTTAACTGAGTGCTTGCAACTCTTACAATACCGTGCTTGGCGACAAGTGCACGACCGACTTCACAACACCGTGCTTGATGACGAGCGCACGACCGGCTCCACAACACCGTGCTTGGTGACGAGCGCACGACCGACTCCAGAAGGCAATTGGAAAACTGGAACGTTTTCTGAATACAACCTCCGATATAACTCTTCAACACCAAACTCTAGATTAAACAGAAACTGTACTGGCTTGGCTAAGAGTCGTAAAGGCTTAGATATGAAAGTAAAAGCTCAGAACACTTTAGATAGAGAAGAGAAGAGATGAAATTGGATTGTTGAAATGAATGGTAATCTCAACTCTATTTATAGTGTTTTTGGGAGACCGAACTCGGGCAGAGTTCGGACAGAGTTCGGATGCTAGGATTTCGCATACGAACGTTGGATGCAGATTTGGTGGGAACTGTATTTCAAATAACCCAGACCGAACTCGGGCCGAACTCGGACCGAACTCGGACCGAACTCGGTCAGAGTTCTGTCAGAGTTCTGCTGGTTCAGAACAGTAAGGAGTAAACCAAATTTGCATAGGTTTTGGGCCTTTTGGAATTGTGGATTTTTGGGATACGTAGGTAGGCTTATTTTTGTTTGTGGACTGAGAAAAACCTAAGCCAGTACCGATCCGATCAATCTCACATTTTTCCTAGACTCAAATAAAAGGAAAAATACAGAATAAATATGAAAACTAATAGCCCTTTTGATGACGTCTTTTTCCTGACATAGAAGACGCATTTTTCCTTGACGGCAATCGTCCAAAGATAAACAGATCTGAAAATCTGAATACCTTTCGGGGGCTTCGCCCCCGAACTCCTGACGGGGGACGCTGTCCCCTCGACCCATGTCCGCTGACCGGGCAGCGGAACCCCCGATGCGAGGCCCCGGATAGGTCGTTGGGTGGTTCAGAGAAATCTTCTTGTATAACGCCGTCTTTGGCCCATCAATAATTCTCTGTTGCATATGTCCTGGTTTAATCATGTTTGATCATGCTTACTGCATGTCTATAAGAACATGTTAGACAAACAGAATAATATGATACAAGCATAGCAATATGATATCGAACAATGCTAAGTTTAAGTAGCAACATGATAGTGATTACATGAATATTACTGACGTCAATATGTTAAACTTAATTGATTATCCATATTCAAAAACATGATATAATCATTGGGCTAACATGGTATAGATAGATAGAGTGAATCAGGAATATGGGAATACCCCTCACGAGATTCGGCTGACATGTATATATTTTAGGGACGCCTGAGTATGTGCACGATGCGACTCGAGTGAGAATGACAAATTCTCTATCATGCGGCTTGGTTGAATGAATATATTTTGGGGACGTCTGGAATGCGTGCACGATCCAACCAAGTGAGACTTGAGGAATGGAAAAGTGTCAAGGATTTAAAATCGTGTTAAAGGAAAGAATGATAATAGTGCGAGTGTGGCTAAGAATCGAAGAAACCCGTAGGCGGAGTGTGTACGAAAGTCCTTAGATCAAAGTGGTCTAAAAGTAAGTACTCAGTTAGTTTTGAGGACGAAATTTGTTCTGAGTGGTGTTTGATGTAGTGCCCCGTCCCGCAAAGTCAATCGGATGAATCAAAATGCCGACGATGTTCAGACTTAGCCTTGTAACGGCTGCTCGAAGACTCGCTCGGTCGAGGCGACTCCTCGCTCAGGTAGGGTAGTTTCGGTGAACTTGCCTCATGATCTTAGCCTTCATATAAGAAATCACATGTTTTCAACTTGCACAAGTAGGCTAATATAAAAGCTACGAACGCACATAGCTAAGGGAATAATCCCGACGGGTCAAAATATGCTAGAACTTGAAAAAGGTCCCACGGCCATCTTAGAAGTGTGTTCAGCGTACTTTCAAAATGACACTCGATCCTTCGTCCCGCGGCTTGGGAGAAGAAAGTTGGCCTAAGTTGATAAGTTGCCACGACACTCGAATTAGCCTAAGTTATAGGCGTCACCCGCGTGAATACTTGATAAAGCATGCACGGTCCCGTCGTCCATGGCCTGGCATAGCCTTCGCCTGTTCCGTGGTTTAAGTTCTATTGCACGGCTTGTGGCTTAAGTATAGGCACCCAAAACTTGGTTGTTCAAGTCGAACGCGTGTACGACACGTTTCCCTCGATGCGAAGCTTGGCGTAGCCTTTGCTCGTCAAGTTGTTTACGCAAATAAGTTAGACAAAGTTATGCCGATCTATCTAAGCCATTTCTAGCACTGTCCCGCTCTATCTGCGATTGTCAAGTCGCATAGTCCCTTGAGAACAAGGCTCGTCGTATAAAGTATATGACTTGAGCGACAGCGTCGCTTAGAGAACCAAGTCTGTCTATAGCACGAGCCGTGGTAGATTTAGTAAAGAGTATGCCACGGACAAAGAAAGTCCACGCGACTGGTTGTCGCTGAGATCGGTCCCGCTACTTGGGAGTCTCGATAAGCCTCGTTCACGCGAGATCGGTACCGCTACTTGGGAGTCTCGGTAAGTCTCGATAAGTCTCATACACGAGATCGGTCCCGCTACTTGGGAGTCTTGCTAAGTCTCGATAAGTCTCGCACACGAGATCAGTCCCGCTACTTGGGAGTCTCGATAAGTCTGGATAAGCAATCATGCGAGATCGGTCCCGCTACTTGGGAGTCTCAATAGAAAGATGGAAAGCATGGTCATGGTTAAGGAAGGACTTGATAGATCGAGTTGAGTCTGCATGGTCATTGGATAACTTGTCGACAAGGTGTAGTCTTCTCGAATGATTGCCGAGGCACCGGGATCATGTCGGCCCGGTAGAAGTGAGTCGCGGCTCAAATTAGGATGCTGGATAACTGTATGGGAGATTCGGCGCTTTCAGGGCTAGCTACCCACAGAGGGACGGACCGATATTCCCGAGCCAGTCTAAGATAGCTTGACATTGCTAGTGACCACTCATATAGATGGGTCAGCAGAATAGCGACAAACCGCGCGTATGCCTTTGGATTGAGTCTAGAACTTGAATGCATGTCCAGTCGGTAACATAATGTCTGGGCCTAAGATTGGGCTGCAGCATAGGCACCGTGCTTGGCACGATACTTGGCGTCAGGATGTTCATGAAATCGATACTATGTTTCACAAGTCTTGTCTAAGTTAGTTTACGAGTCAAACAGGAAGGCCGCAAGGTAGTAGCATGGATAAGTCTTGATAAGTTGCGAGACACGGCCTCAATCTTAAAGCACGAACATGTCTAAGCAAGGTCTAGAGGCACGACCTGTACAAGTTGTCTCTTTGACATCATTGAAAACTAGAATAGACAAGTAGATGTCATGGCACGACCCTGCCGTCCCGGTTAAAGTTCGGTCAAGTACAAAAGCGATGAGGCACTGCCTCGATCGAAATACACGTTGGCACTGTAGCACGACCATGTCGTTGCACATCGGTTTGGTCAGACATCTACGTCTTAAAACTGATCCTAAGACAAGACAAGAAAGACAATCGTAAAGGGACTTGTATTGCACAAAGTAGATGAACGTGTCGATTTTGTATGGGTGGGCGATGAGCTCACTCCACCAGTACAGTTGAGTACTGACACCCACACAGTTTTCATGTACAGGCACAGTTAGAAGCTCGTGGCATGGAGCTCATTTGGATGCGTCGAGGCGCGAAGTTCCTTGGCGATTCGAAGCGTACGGCCGCATGAAGTCAAGACTTGTACGGGACATAATGTATGGCCATTTCCTTCCGAAGCTTCCGTTGGCTCAAGCATTGTATCGAGAGATGAGAGAGAGCAGAGTGACTTGTATAATGAGAGAAAAGTGAGCACAAGAGACTTAAAATCATGGCCTTGCGCCTATTGTAATCTTATTGTTCAATATCAATAAAGAGCACTTTGAATAACTTGTGTGTTGCTTCTAATTTTCGCTGCATGTTTCAATGTTTCTGCTTGGAACTTTTGTGCGACGACCCCGTCGCATCCGCTGTAATCGGCCGTTATAAAATTGCCTTGCATGAGCGTAATCTAGCCTCGTGCGGCATCACGCCTTAGCGAGGACGATCGCTCCTACGGGAGCAGGGCGTGACACATGACTGGTGATGCATCTTTGTTCGCCACGCTATCGATGAAGAAAGAAGGATACGTCTCCTTCGAAAACAACCTGAGAGGTGATATCATTGGAAATGGCACTGTTGGTATATCTCCTTATCCTGTGATAAAAGATGTTTGTCTAGTTACAAAATTGAAACATAGCCTATTAAGAATAAGTCACTTGGCTGATAATGGTTATGGTATCAACTTTGTAAAAGACAAATGTACCATATATGATATATCATCTGGTAATCCCGTATATGAAGGGATTAGAGAAGACAATATTTATGTTTTCTTTCTGGAGGGTACTAACAATGCAGGAAGATGCCTAGTAGCTAACCAAGATGAAAGCTGGCTATGGCATATGAGACTAGGGCATGCTAATATGGATACTATCTCACAACTGAGCACTAAAAAGCTGGTAAAAGGACTCCCTGAGATACCGTTCAAGAGAGATATGGTATGTGCTGACTGTGAAAAAAACAAAGCACATAGGTCTACATTTAAATCCATCAACGCTGTAAGTACTTCTAGACCTTTGCAGTTGATACATATGGATTTATTTGGTCCTAATAGAGTCACTAGTCTTGGCGGTAAGCTCTACGTATTTGTTATTATTGATGATTTCTCTCGTTTTACTTTGGTTTACATTTTACCAAACAAAAGTGATGCTATTTTTGAATTTCAGTTATTTTGTAAAAAGGTACAAAACGAAAAAGGTTTTATGATTACTCGTATCCGAAGTGATCATGGTGACGAATTCGTAAATACTGATTTCAAAAAGTTTTGTGATGATAGTGGATATTACAATGAATTTTCCTATCCTAGAACTCCTCAACAGAATGGTATTGTGGAGCGGAAGAACCGTACTCTAAGCGAGATGGCTAGAGTCATGCTGAATCAGCATAATCTTCCTAAATATTTTTGGACAGAAGCTATTAGTACAGCCTGTCATATTTTAAATAGGGTGTTAATTCGACCCATCTTGAAGAAAACTCCTTATGAACTTTGGTTTGGAAGGATTCCAAATATTTCTTATTTTAAAGTTTTTGGATGTCGTTATTTTATCCTGAATACCAAGGACAACTTGGAAAAGTTTGACTCAAAAGCAGATGAAGGGATATTTCTCGGATATGCTGCTAAGATTAAGGGACATAGAATTTTTAATAAAAGATCTATGATTGTTGAAGAATCCATTAACGTTACTTTTGATGAGCTCAATAGTCACAGATCTAGCGACAATGATGATGAAAGTGTACAAGCAAGAACCGATAAGAGTCCTGTGAAAGATCTGACTCATAGATTTGAATCATTGAAGTTCTTACCAGATCATACAGAGACACTCATTATAGGTGATATATCAAAAGGTGTAAGTACACGCTTTTCTCTTAGAGATTCTGAAATAGCAGCAAATGTAGCTTTTATTTCACAAATAGAACCTAAGAATTTATAAGATGCTTTTAATGATGAGTTTTGGATTAGTTCCATGCAAGAGGAACTTAATCAATTTGAAAAAAACCAAGTTTGGAAACTCGTTCCTAAACCTATTGGTCAATCGATAATTGGTACCAAATGGGTGTTCCGAAATAAACTAAGTAAATATGGACAAGTTCTACGCAACAAAGCACGTCTAGTGGCACAAGGTTATAATCAAGAAGAAGGTGTAGATTATGACGAGACATATGCTCCTGTTGCTAGACTAGAAGCTATCCGTATATTTTGTGCATATGCATGTTTTAATAATTTTAAATTATTTCAAATGGACGTGAAAATTGCATTTTTAAACGGATTTCTGAAAGAAGAAGTGTTTGTGAAACAACCCCCCTGGTTTTGAAGATTTTCAAAAACTTGATCACGTCTTCAAACTTAAGAAAGCACTCTATGGACTCAAACATGCACCTCGTGCTTGGTATGAACGCCTAAGTGCCTTCTTACTTGAAGATGGTTTTTCAAAAGGAAGAGTTGATACAACTTTGTTTATCAAGTCTTTAGATGATGATATTCTTCTTGTGCAAATATATGTTGATGACATCATATTCGGATCTACTAATAAATAAACTTTGTCAAGAGTTTGCTGAGTGTAAGCAGAGTGAATTTGAGATGAGTATGATGGGAGAGCTGAACTTCTTCCTAGGACTCCAGATCAAACAACACTCAAAGGGAGCATTCATCAATCAAGCCAAATATACGAAGGACATACTGAAAAATACGACTTCGAAAATGTAAAGCCAATCGGAACTCTAATGGCTACATCAACAAAGCTTGACACTGATGAAAGTGGCAAACCTGTCGATCAGCATAAGTATCGAGGTATGATTGGTAGCTTATTATATTTAACTACTATTCGCCCTGATATTATGTTCAGTATTTGCATTTGTGCACGATACCAGGCAAATCCTAAGGAATCACACCTAAGTGCCGTTAAGCATATCTTTCGATACCTTAAGAGAACTTCAAGAGTCGGCTTATGTATCCTAAAACCAAATCCTTTGACCTGATAGGTTACTCGGATGCAAATTTTGCAGGATGCAAAGTAGACCATAAAAGTACCAGTGATACGTATCATTTTCTAGGAAAGGCCTTAGTCTCATGGTTTAGCAAGAAATAAAATTCTGTAGCATTATCAACTACTGAGGCTGAGTATATCGCCGCAGGACGTTGTTGTACTCAAATTTTGTGGATGAAGCAACTAGAAGATTACAATATGTACTACCCTAAGATTTCTATTTACTGTGATAACACTAGCACTATTAACTTGACTAAGAATCCTGTATGTCACTCACGTACAAAGCACATTAAAATTTGTCATCACTTTTTACGTGATCACCAACAACACGGGGACATCTACTTAGAATTTATTGATACAGATCATCAACTAGCAGACATTTTTACAAAACCACTAGCTGAAGACCGCTTTAACATTATGCGACAAGAGGTCGGCATACTTGAATTTTTAGATTTGTAATGTTGTACGTTTATTAAATTTGTTTATAACTCGAAACTTTGTAATTTATTAATAAAAATTATTTTGGGTACAAACCGAAAGGGTTGTTCTGTCATACAAGCGTAAATAGCCTGAAGCGACACGGTGTACTAGTCTTCGGACTACCGCTAGCTAGGATCCGGCCCCTACAGCTGACCCAAAGTAATATAAATTATTAAATAAAGAAGTGTAACAATTATAGATTCAAAATTTGAACTCATACTGCATTTATGACATTGGAAATGCAAGTAGCCGAACTCGGACCGAACTCTGATCGAGTTCGGACCGAGTTCGATCGACGCTGTGCGGATTTCCAGAACTGAATAGCCGGCCCTAGCCTATTTAATCATCTTCTTTTCTACGTTTTTCTCCACAACTCAACCGAGAAAACCTCTCCAAATCTTAAGAGAGCTCCTCCTCCTCCTCCTCCTCCTCCACCTCTTCAAGCTTTTCGGAGTCTTGTGGTCGTCCTCTCCACCTTCTTCATCTTCATCATCTACCTCAAGGTATTCATCCTCTTTTCTTCTTTATCAATGGCACCTAAACATCAGAAGAGAAAGATCGATACCTCTTAAGAAGGATCATCTTCCTCGGATTATGTTCCGACCAACGTCTTCAGTCCAGCCCGTCCTACTAGAACTGATGACTACGACTCCGAACTTTTCCCGATAGAGAATTTTTTGACCTGTTCGATTCTTTTTCGGGTCGTAAAATTTGTGCTGGGGCACGTATTAATTTTACTATCTTTTTTGGGTATGCTCCTACTTTCAACCGTCTTGGTTTTCGTAATTTTTTCGAAGTTGCTGAAAATATTTATGACAATGTTGTTCGTATGTTTTACTGTAATTTGCAAGTGGAAGACAACGGTAACTTTTATTCTTGTGTAGCTGGGCAGGAACTAGAGTTCAATGCCACAGAACTAGTGAATATTTTCATGTTCCTGATGTAGGTGAGGCATTAGTGGATATTCACCATGTCCAATTCCCTGAAGGTGTCATCCTTGATTCCTTCAAAGAATTATTATGTCACCCTAAACCTGTTCCTCGAGGGGTATATTCCAAACATTTGAATCAAAACTTCTATGAACTTCATAGGTTTAGTTCTTCTTTCAAAGAAGGGATCTTCTGACGAGATTACCTTTATGGAGTTATCAGATATGTACCATATTCATTTTGGTATCCCCTTTTCTGTTCCAAAGACTGTCGTAGCATGGATGCTTAACTACAAAAGTGAGGGACGCAACCTTGTCTACCCTATGCACTTGGCTTCCATTTTTAGGAGGTTTGAAATTGATCTTCAAACCTGTCCTTACTCCGCCACTGCCATTGAACTCAGTAAGTCTAGGTTGTATCCTACTCCTCCTTTGCCTCCTAGTGCTGAACCTGTTGGTCCGGTTCATGATGACGACTCTGAGGCTCCTCCTGCTGCTGCTGCTCCGGCCCCTGTTCCGGATTTCGACCCCAGTTTCTATCAGCACTTTGATGATTTCGTTGCCCTCTCAGCGCAACGACATCAAGGTTATCTTGATTCTGAGTTCCGCCATATCACCCAGGCTCAGGTGTTGCGAAATATTATTGCTGACATTCACTGGAGTCTTTTTCATGACCCCACATATCTAGTCACTATGCTTAATTACCCCAGCCTCCCTGGACCTAGGCTCGATGATGAGACGACTTTTACTTATTTCGATCCTACTGCTGCATATTTTCCACCGGATGCTCCTGGAGGTGACGACACGCCGATGTAATGAGGACTTTAATTAGTGGTTCTTTTTGGATACAGTTTACTAGATGATGATCATTTGCAGTGGTTCTTTTTGTTTAAACTTTACAGTTAGATATTTTCATATTTCATTTCTAGTTCATTTTGCTATACACTTGTTATTTGTGGTTATCTTGTTACTTGTGGTTATTTGATCTACTGGGGTACCATTAGGACAGACCTGCATGGGCCACCACTAAAAATATGTCACGACCCGCTCCCGAATAATTGGACATGAGTCGGACACGCCCAGCCTTCGTCGTTAGATACGACGAAGTAAGCTGTACCAAGCTAAGAAAATCTAACCAGATAAACATGAATATGTACAATCATAGCATCTATAAAACGTTCCCAGAATCATCACCATAATCCATCAATCATAATATCATAAAAGTACTAGAGACTACAAGAAGAAAAACACTATGAACTCACAATATACAATATCTAGAGGTAGAGCTAAAACAATCTAAACCTGAAACCTCAAGCTAAGTCATGGCTCCATCCTGCTCAGCTAAGATCCCGGGCTCTGGCACATAAGGTAGAACAATATTCTGCAAGTACACCTGCAACATATCCTAGTCAGGAGCGGAGCTAAGTATAATTCTAGGTAATGAACAAGAACACCATGATATAGAAATGAGTACAGGAGAACATGAAATATAAAGTACAGGAAATAAGAACATGAATGCTGAAAAGTAAATACAGAAAATACAGGGAACATGAAATAAAACCGAAACATGAAATGTACAAGAAACCTGACATGTGCAATATATCGAAATACATCCAGAATATGTGATCGGCTTGGGTAGAACATGGAAAATGAAATGGTACGTCTTAGGGCCCGCGTGTACGGTGCGAGACCTAAGCTATTCACATGAATTGTAACTCAGGTTTGATCACACATCTGTAGTATTTCCCCTCCCAAACACAAGTAAAGTACATGGAACATGAATCAAGAGTACAAGACCATATCGTGTAATATCGTGTCCAAGATGAAAAGTACAAGACATGAATGTAAATGCACAAGACCATATAATGTACTTGCCTTGCTCAGGGTGATCGAGAAAATAAATTTGATCTGTAGGTCCTCCTGATTAATGGATACAAGTTGGTTAATTTCTAAACAAGTTGTACTAGCTACTCTCATCTACAAACCAAGACCAACTATAGATCATCTATATATAAGTATACTAGTATTAAGTGACCTCTCCTAATGGAAAGTTATATAAATTTATATAGGAAGAACAAAACTATGAATAAAGGGCAGTTGCTATCTGTCAATACTATAACATATTAAGCCTCAAGTTAAACCCAAGGTCAGACTTGACTCTGCTCAGTGTGCTCACCATTCTATATTCAATTTCTCAGTAACAATGCAATGCCTACACCTACATAACCTGTCAACCAAACCAAATTTATATATATCCGAAAGCTAGTCCAACTGCACTAATGCCAGTGATGCACTTAACTGTTCATGCACAACCATATTGTGTTCATACTGCCCAAAATTCAACCATCAATTGGTTAAAGTGCTCCCTGCAAGAACACTAATTCACTTCTAACAATCAATAGTCAAGTAAACTTTATACACAACCTCCATATGCACCCAGAACTCAAGATCAGCATGCTACACACAACCACACAACTAGTCTTAGTAAATATGCACTCAAGCCATTCCCAATAACCATATGCTAATTAAGTTCAATCATAAATATAGAACTTATTCGAATTCGAATTCAAAATAGGACGGTCCCCGCCCTTATGAACTTCCAATAGAACCTAAAATGAAATCTCATTAATGAAATTATACAGGAACTAATCTTCAGAGAATAGGACTAATCTAACCTAGCAACATGACCAAGAATCCTCGTTAACCAACTGGTCTGGAATCTCCAAATACACAGGAACCTAGAATTTATAAACAGAATTATACAACAAATCTCCAAAAATTATACAAACAAACTCAACATAATCACCAACTAACGAATATATGGCAGCCTCCATCCTGGACACTGCACTCGGTCAACTTGACACTGCTACAGGGCTTGCATATAATCAAGCGGGTACGCACGGACACAATCCACTGTTTGGACATGAACAAGTCTTGGTCACACACACACAAACGCTGCTACGACCAACACACGCCACACCAAATGGACACGAACTGATCATGGCCGACACCCCGTACTCAAAACTGAAACAACATGCAATAATCAATCAAAATGGTAACATAATACCTGAAAGAAAGAAATCAACAAGATTAAAGACACGTCCCAAGTGTCAGGTGCGATCCACAAGCTTGGCTGAGCTTAGAAATTGTACTGCAATATTTCCACGAACAAACAAACGATCGGATCTCCACATCCTACTGGAATTCGAGTGGATTCATCGTTCCCGACCTATCTCTCTGTTCGAAAATCCCAAACAAACACACACAACTGATCACAAATCCAAACGAATCACCAAGAACCTAAGAAAATCTACTACCATGTCGGACTGGGGTTTTAGAGACTCACCTAGGCCTCTGGATCGACGCAGAGGGAAGAAATACTCGCCGGAGCAGTAGAGCCTGCACAACCATGCCACTGATGAGGGAGGAACGTCGGTGAGCTCGGTCAGATCGTCATCGCCGCCGATTTTGTGTTTCTAGCTCTAGATCCGTCGAGGAGGAAATCACCTTGTCATCGGAGACGAATCCTCATTGCCGCCATTGTCGAGGTGGACTGGTCGCCGGAACGACCGCGTGCGCTGCTGGGAAGGGTCGTTGGAGATGTCGAAGAAGATGAAGGAGAAGACCTCGCCTAACTGCTCACCGTCGGAAAGGCCTCGGCCAGATCTCGCCACCGAGGAAGGAGAGCAACCCACTGCTATCGTGGGGATCATCCAGTCACCATGGTCGTCGAGGAGACGCTGTTGTCGAACACGCCGCCGGAGTCATGCCGCCCGACGAAAAAGGAGGAGTCGCCGTCAGATGTCCCGTCCATTGGTGCCGTTGATGCTTTGCTGAAGGAACCGGTCCCTAGCCACCTCCTCTGCGGTTGCCACCGCCATCACCGGGATTAGGGTTAGGGTTAGATCAGAAATTTGGGGAGAAAGGTTTTCTTTGAAGAGTTTGCTGCAGAAATGAAAAAATAATGAACCCATTCTCTCTCCAAAGTCGATTTAATAGAGAAGGTCAATTGGCACTTAGGCCCCTCCACCTTCGGTCAATACGGGAAAAGGCCCCTCCCCTTTTCACATTTGCATGATTCACCCAAAATCAGTTAGAAAATGTGGGGACCACAACTTGTTGGTTACAACTAATTTTTAAATTTGAATTCCTACTCTTAATTCAATTTCCTCAAAAAATAGTTATAAAACTTATTATTTGAAAATCAATTAAACCATTAATCATTAAATAGAAGATAAATTTAAGATAAAATATACTGAAAAGTGGAGTGACAGTTGCGCATCCGATCGCAATGATCTTTCGCAACGCCTTGCGTTCGAAGTCGCTGTCCAACTATTTTCAAAGTCTGGCTATGCAACTCATCTCGATATGATTTTCTTCTTTGACTTGCAAATGTATCAACATTCAGGGCTACGCTAGGTGACTTACTTAGACACCGTGCTTAAATTCTTCCGACGCAACTCAAATTGACAGTATTCAAAGGCAACAATCGCTTTGACACGAAGGTCTTTATGATGCGTTTTATGTTCGATTCCTATCGAGTAGGAAATTTACTAGCCAAATTCCCAACTTATCCGTCTCGCAACATCGAATATAAGTTCGATTCACGCAAGCTCAATTGCAAGGTGAATCCAAATATAACGTCATGTCATTCTCTTACCGCTCGTTCTCATACATAGCACGATTCTCAAAATCGCCTAAACTTATCATCAACCAGTACTGCATTATATTTGTTATCAATGCAATTTTATATGCGACATCGCATGGGTCATCTTACGGGTCTGCAATATTAAATTTGATTTGACGGTCAAGACTTCTAGAGTCAGCTGCCCCGAAGCTACGCTCGATAATTGTCGATTATTAACGAATGACAGTTACTACAAACCATGTTGTATTATTTTGGAGCCAAATCACGTTTTGACCATTTCTATTGGACTAACCCAAATCCGGACAAAACCATTTCTATTAGCGCAACTGATACGCAACTATCCTCCGAGTAAAGTCATGCACTACCGTTGATAATTTCGTATTTCACAAAATATCTACTCGTATTGAATTTGAATCTTTCTACCCATGGTCGACACCCGAGATGCTATACTCATCAAAACAATCGTCGATGACTTATAGTCTCGTCCTAATCAATCACAAAGTTTATGATCAACCAGTTCGACACTTCCGTATTGCTATTTTCAAAAATTCCGATATCGTAGGCCTGTCCCGTTTTGTATTCTCAAATCGTGCTTACGTTTTCTCGTATATCGATTTTGATAGGTTATATCAATTTCGATAATACGAGGGTCAACTTTGAATCTGTATCAACGTCGACTTTAGTTCGTATTGCATACCTCCAAGTTCACTACAAACTTTTCCATACGCATCAACTTGTTTTCTGATTCGCCGCATTCTGCTATACTTTGATTGCGTAACCGAGTTATCGATTATCCAACATCGAACCCTCGAGTTATACAATCATGCCCTCAAAGTTTTGCGTATTTCAGTCGTACTCAAATAAGTTTCGCCGCAACGTAACCAACTATCTATTAGGTGATATTTACCCACATCAACGAACTCTTCACCGAAGTCGCACATTTCTATCGAGATTATAATTTGCATCGTCCAATATTTCTATCGAGATCGCAAGTCGTGCGATTCGACTACGATTCGTCTCGTCCAACATTTCTATAAAAATCGTAAGTCATGCGACTCGTTTATATGTTCAAGTTTCCTATTCCGTCGATCCGATTATTGTTTCAAGTCATAATCGTTTCGTTAGTCTCGGTCATTCGACCGACTTACAAATTTTTGTCCGACATATCATTTACTGATACGAGTCCCCCGTCCTATCGTTCCAACCGGTTATCGAAGAACACTTGCATCAACATACCGACATACAAATTTCCAATCGAGTCTCGGTACTCTCCCGTCCGTTGCGGACAAGCCTTCCGCAATTCTCGCAACGCGTCGATGCAATTCATCGCACAAGTGGTATAGCATATACCACTCAGAATTGATTCATTCATCGCATACGTGGTATGACATATACCACTCTGAATTCACGTTATCCCCCTCGAATCATACTCGATTTGCACCAACAATCTATTTCGACTGACGATTTTCGCAGTGATCATGCCGATCACAATCGTAACTTTTTGATTAGTCAAATTCCGACACAACTCAGCAAATATTTTCATTTGCCATCACAAGTTCGGTGTGCAACCGAACTGATTCGTTTCGATCAATTTATGATTTTAGTTCCTTCTGTTGTACCTTGTGCAACGATTCATTTTTGACATCCGTTGCACCTCGTGCAACAATTTATTTTCGACATTCAAAGGCAATGCTCGAATTCGTTCAATACATTCGATATCAACTTTCACGTTCATTGCAACACATCATTCACAACTCGTTGCATTTGATACCGTAACATTTTACAAATTTTATTATATCGATGCAACCAATATTTCTCATATCGACTGTTGCATTGAAAGAACAAGCATTTAGATTCATATATCTCAACTTGTTGCACTTACAACAACAAATATCTCAATTCTCATCTCGCGACTTGTTGCGCTTGCAGCAACAAACTTCTTACAACTTGTTGCACTCGATGCAACAGTTATTTTACGACTTCCTTAGCAAACATCATGTAATTTCCAAAATACATGCGGCAAAATTATACTATTGGTATTAGACTTATTGTATGGAACATCCAGTGCGGCATCGAGTGGAGTCAAGAGTGATTTGATTGGTGGTGGACAACTTTTTAAAATTGAAACGAAGCAAGCATCCTGAAAAAATTGAGCCTAGAGCTCTGATACCAATTTATCACGTCCCGACCCAAAAAATCGCTCGTCCTCGCATCGATTTATCCGAATCATCGTCCTCGCTGGGACATGATGCCGTACAAGTCTGGAGTTGCACTCGTATAAGGCAAGATGACAAGTTCTCAAATGGTTATATTTGATTTAATATTAGCAATAGAAGAAAATGGAGTATACGAAACAATTCTCTTTATGAATCGAGATTACAAAGGCTTTCAATAGCCCCAACTAATTTATGCCAGATTGGCTACAACACTCAAGTTCTCTCTTTCCCACACAGGATTTTACCATTCCATATATTACGAGTTCTATATCTCGACCGCATCATCCTGTTGCAAGTCCGAGCGTCAAGATGATCACACGCTTCAAAACGATACGGCATTCCATGCCTCAGCACGTTCAAGCGAAGCACCACCGCAAGCAGACCATTCCCTGAACCTGCGAGCAAACTAGTAGAGGATTAGTACTTTCGTCCTCGCTGTACTGATCAAAGACCCACTTAACAAACCGACATTTAGTTATGTATTGATTCAAGCAAGCATACAATTTATTAATCTTTCTATGTTCTCCTTAGGATCTGTTTCATAGAATATTTGAAAGTAGAAAAGAATGTTATCATGGCAAGCATATTGTTTCGACTCGCATAAGCAAACAGACAACCAATAGCAATCTCATATTGTTTTGTGACTTCTTACCAACTCAACGCACTCGCCCTTGCACCAACGCAAGGTGAATACGCCTACCATCTTTTTCTGTCATGTTATGAGTGCTCTCTATGCATGATCTATATGTACAGGATATATGTGAGCCTGCACTTTCAACCCATCGTTCCTTAACTATATAAAGGTCGTTGGTGGATCCGCACCAGAATGGACTAATGGTGTTTCTCCTTTTCTTTTCTTTTCTTTTCTTTCCCTTTTCTCAATTTGGATAACCCGACGCTTAACGGGGTGGGTTTCTATCCCAACAACCGAATACTTACCATTGCATACCAATCAGTGCAGCGTTCATATTAATAACTAGTCGCTAGTCGTCTTAGAGATGTGTGTCCAGCAAAGTTTAACATCCCTCCTAGGCCAAACGGTCTCGGCGCCCCGACGCAAACCCGTTCGAGGGAATACCCGTGCACGGGAGATTATCTTCAATTCATTTCTCAAGTCCATTCGACCATGCAATGCGCGTCTTAATTATTCAAACAACCAAACATATCTTGATTTCGTGACTCAGACTTCGTATCATCTCATATTTCTCACCTTAACTTTCTATGTTCTCATAATCCATACTTCGTTTCAAAGTTCAATGGCATCACGCCCAATTCAATGTTCGTCAACCGAACGACCCAAAGGTCTCGAACATTTTCGAGACATCATGTCATATCTGACAGTTCCGTCACATCCATGCCACAACTGTTCTCTTCGCAATGAAGCCATCTTTTACGATTTTCGTACACGTATGCATGCTTTGACACAATTTGTTCTCTATTCTTCGAGTCGTGCATGCGATGCACGCCTCGATACCGTAACTTCATGTTCTATGCCTTAGTGATTAATGTATGTTCCTGCCCTCCGACTCGTGCAATTGAGGCACGCTTCGATAGGGTATTCAATGTTCTATAGCTCGTGCACTGAGGCACTCGCGTCGATATAGTCTTTCAATATTCTAACATACTAACTCGTGCATGGGAGCACGAAATGACTCGTGCATTGAGGCACTAGTCGATACAGTTATTCCATGTTCTTATGGCTTGCGCACCGAGGCGCTCGTCTTTGCGATATTCAATATTCCGTACCGACTCGTACATTTGATGTACGTTTCATTTCAATTATTCTATCTAGTGTTCAACACACAGTATGTTCATCTCTCAATCGAGCCACGCCCGTAGTCTCAATCGGTTAATTTAGCATACAACGATATATTTTACTTAGGCATGAAGGAGTAGGAAAGAGAAGTCAAAGCTCCCCCACCTTTAGCAGATATGCCTTATCGTTTCACCGAGCCGATGCGGCTCGATTTCATAACTTGTTGGGTGGCCAACTCTTCTGACTTGGCCATTCGAACACTTTGTGCTACGTTGAATTATCCAATCGATTTGGCCTACCGTGCCTATACTTCAGTCAGTATCAAGGCGACGATTTGGTTTCGCAGACACCATTTCAAATAAGGAAAAATGTCAAACTCTTATATTTCAGCGTAAACGTATAGCCTCCACACGAAACCAACTAAAATAAATACTTGTCCGAAACGGACTAATGCCTTGGGTCGATTCTATTTCTTAAAATCTTCGAGCCGACTCAATGCTTTCTCTCGGGCCAACTTAACACTTGCATCGATCTTACTCGATGCATTTCTCGGGATGAGGTAACTCTTGTATCGATTCGCATCGATACTTAAGCGGGTCAACGCGACTCTTCGAGTCAACGACTCAGCGTAATGCACCGTGCAGAGCGGGGCATTACATATATGACTCATTCCAATTGAAGTCTATCTACGTGTTGAAAAGGCTCTCATGCATTCATCAAGATCGATTAGATGCCAAAAGATTTTCCCAAAATTTAGTTTTGACTGAGTCAAACTAGCCACAAAGCCTACACATAGTGCGCTACCCAGAGTGGTACACTATATATATCGGTCGCCTCGAGATCTTTACGGCCTTTTTCTTTTGCTCCGCGTTAGGATAACGTCTTAGCGTAGATGGTGCAAATGGTTATGGCGATGACCACCATGCAGGTCGATATGGAGGTTATGCAGTAGTCTATCAACTCCATCAGATCAGATATATATAACTGCACCTGCTATCGATGCTGCCCCATCCACTCATACCGCCACGACGTCCAATGTTGCCCGTGCCGTCTATCCTGCTGCCTTTACTACTCCTGTTGTCCTACTATATCTATGATTGTATTGACGAGTCTTTTGATTTTACTTCCGCATGAGGTGTTGAGTTCGCTATGGATGATTTTGATAGCTCATTTCCTCCAGACTTCTTGACTCATCTACGGACCATGCACCGCCAGATTAGTAAACAATTAATATTGATGTTAGATATATTTGCATATTTTTGAGGATATGTTGGTATATTATGGATGTCTTGTTTGTATATTTGTATATTATGGGGCATATGTTGGTATATTATGGATGTTTTGCTTGTATATTGTGGATGATTCTACTAGTGGTTGGGCTAGGTGTTATTTATACTATATGACGTTTTATATATTGTGTTTACTTTTGCATTAGTCAATTATTGTGTTTTTTGATTTTCAGTGTGCGTTTTGTGCCTCTGAAGGTCCGATGAGACAAATTCTACGACAGGTTGCGCCGAGTGGTTTTTATATATTTGTATGTGCTGTGATTTATTTTTTAAATATTCTTTTTTTTAGTTTTGTACAGGTTATAGCGGCGGTCAGGCGGTGCACGACGATGGTTATGCAGCTCATAGACGATGCACAAAGTCGTCGTCGTTTGCGTATTAGAAGACAATCTCATGTATCAAAAACTTATGTACCGTTACCTAGCCACCGCCAATACGACACTATATATTGTCGCTACGGGTTTGCCTATTTGTCGCTGACTAATCGAACTTATCCTTTGTAATGTTAGTCACCAAGACGTCACATAGTCAACGCCAACGTCACTGATATGACAATGTTCCGTCGCTATGGGAACCATCGCCAAGTACCCGTCATTTAGTCAGACTACTTGACGACGACTTTGTGTTAGCGACGTTTCGTTTGCAGACGCAACCTTTCTGCCTAATGTTCGTTGCCAGTTACTTGCTAATTTAGTTTAGCGACTACTTGACGAAGGAATATCTGTCCATCACTATTTAGTAGTATTTTTGTAGTGGCCGCCACCAAACGAGTGTCCATTCATGTGATCCATCGGACGATTCCCACGTTCACAATCGCTAGAGAATATAAGATGTTGTAAAAAAAAATAAAAATCTAGAAATGTAATGGAAATTAAAACTTATATATTTATGTTCTTATCCTAAGATATAATTAAACCATCAAACAACATAACAAGAGTACGTATGGGAGAAAGACGGTGTGTACAATAAATAGATCAAGAGATGAGATGATGAGAGTAGACGAGGGAATGATTTGGGTAGAGGGTGGTGGGACCCAATGTAGCTTGGCTCGGACATTGAGGTGTGAAGGTGGGAGGAGAAGGGATCAGAGGTCAGTGTCATGAAGGGTCAGTGGTCAGTGGAGAGGTTTTGATGTGACGATTCCTCCGCTGCCCAAAACAAGTAAAAAGGCGCACTAACAATCCAAACTTTCCACAGTCCCCATCTTCATACTAACTTGCTCCTTTACCAAAACACTCGAATCAACTTTTCCCTATATTTCACCCACTACAGCGTCAGCAACTTTTGTTTGTTTATGTTGCTTTCTGAGTTACTTACACTATTAACCCTCCCACTGCCTCTCAGTACATTCATGCACAAACCCTAGCGTAACCCTAGTGAAATGGTTTTGGCATGCAGCATTTTTTAAGTTCCATCATCAGATCCAAGGGAGACCCCTACTCCCCACCCATTTGCGGAAGCGGAGTTGTCGTCTTGATATGACACAAGACTCGCATTTGAGTCACCCAACGTGACTAACTCTCCATTCTTTGCTTCCCTCGGCCTTCGTTTCCACTCTTTGAGCCACAACAATGGGTTGTATCTAATCTAATCTAGGTAAGATTTAGTGGTTCAGAAAAACAACACTTAAATCTATGTGTGTGTGTGTGTGTGTGTGTGTGTGTGTGTGTGTGAGAGAGAGAGAGAGAGAGAGAGAGAGAGAGAGAGAGATTTGTCTTAATATGAAGGTGCAGTGGTATAGGCAGGATTTTAATCTAGGAGGTGCGACCTAAATGTGCCAGCCTTAGATAAATCGTGGGCCCACAAAACGGTAATTTGTTCAATGATTTCAGGACTGGCGGAACTTACGTCGTAGGACAAGTGTTGCACATAGAATGGTGCAAATCTCGTCGAGATCTAAAGAGCGCACGGAGAACAATAGCAAGATTTTGAAAAATATAGATATGGTAAAATTCGACAGATACGGACCAAATTTGTCGTACACGGTCGACGAATTCAAGTTTCGTCAATTACCACATGTCGGCAATGATTGTACGCGCCTTTCGGTACAATCTGTTAGTTTCGGAATGATAGTCAATCCATGATTTTTAATTAAAACAAAAATATTCAAATAGCTCACATCAAGCTTCAGGATGACTAATCAATTTTAACATGAAGGGAGAATAGTTTATTTACCAAGATCGAGTAATAGACATGCTTGACAACCAAGTTTTATATACAATAATTTTGCTTTACATTAATGTGTCGGAATAGACATGCTTGACAAACCAAACCTGTCATCACCCACAGAGTATAAACACATATAATCCGATAATTTATTCACTACTATTCTACCATTGTTTTTTTACTGATAATTTATTCACTACTATTCTCCCACATATAAATACATATAATCTCTGATAATTTATTCACTACTATTCTACCATTTAAACTTAAGAAAATCCAAAAAACAACATTCAATCTACTCTTTATTCCACTACCTTAAAACACAAAGAACAACTTACTGTAACGGAAAAATGATATTCTTCATTCATAATACATTGATCCAAGTAACTTGGCCACTTGAAGAGCATTATTTCATTTCCTTAAAATTGCCATTTGAGGACAAGGTCTTCGTTGTTGTTAGTGCTGTTTTTCAAATTTTTCAGGGGGCGCAGCCGCGGTCGCTCGGGACTAGCTGGCTACGCCCCTGCGAAGATGTTTGGTTACATGAAATTTAACATTCTGGTGATTTGACCTTACTCTAGTTGTGAATCTAATTCACAACAACAATTCTTGTGAGATCCATTTAAAATAATAACGATATCGATCACTTTCGCAACATGCATTTGTTATGCAGATAACAGTTAATGAAGTTTGTGAGCTGAGGTTATAATACAAAAAACAAAGCGCTAGCTAGATTTTGCAACATCACATTAGTACGACAACAAGTGATGCGTGTAACAACTATTAGATTATAATATTAAATGCAAGGGAGGAACCATATTGTGAGCTGAGGTGCCATAAGATCAGTCAGCCCTCACTCCAATCCATTCCAGCTTGAATTTCTGGTTTTACCCTTGATTACATGATATATATTTCCATATGCACAAAATACCACCCTCTAATATCCATTACATACCTAAGAGGTAGGAAGATACGATATTAAGGCATTAAAACATGTAAATTTAAATTGTGCTCACTTTTGGTTACTATATCTAGAACTGCAAGTGAATTGGTCTTGTATCTAAATTAACTACTACACTTCATTTTGGTACATATTAAGTAAAATGTCCAAACATGAATTATGTTATTCCAATTACATATTTTGGATTGGTCACTAACTTTCTTCAATTCAATTTTAATCCACAAAATAAATGTACATGCTATTGGGAACAAACGCAAAAATTGTTCCCAAATTAGAAGAACTTGTTGAGGACTGGAAAAAAAAACGCACAACCTAGACACGATTTTAAAATCTACAGTCGCAATGAACACAACGCAAACACAAAGGTGTTCGAAGTCCGACATGAAAAAGTCTCCACTAATGGAATAGTGATAGACACAATTACTTACAAACTCTTCAACCAATCCACACGGATCACCCCAAAACCTCAAATAGATGTAAACAAATTACAATGAGCAATAGGGATTACTGACGACGAGGAAGAAAATTGAAGAACCCCTTGAAGCAATCTCTCTTCAAAACAACTCCCAAAATTCTGAATCACCTCTTTCTCTCCTTAGAAAATTACTACTTCGAGAATTCTGTCTCCTTAGACTGTTATGCCTCTTGGGGATTAGAGTTAGGAAACTTATATTTAAACCACCGTAATGTCAAAATAATCTCGACTTCTTCATGATCAAAAGGTGCACATAAAAGCACCCGAGTTGGACCTTAAGCCCCAACAGCGATATGTCGACAATATACTGTCGGTCTATCGTCAAGTGATTCTGGAGAAACAGCAACAGAGGCGATATTTGACATTATACTACCAGGATGTTCTAGAATGAAGTATGCCATTTGCAGCATACTTGTGGTATACGGTCATGTACTGTCGGTGTACCTCCCCCTCTGATACGCTCTGCATATACTTTGGATACGAACTCAAATTGAGCCATCTTTGTCACCATCGACTTACCGAACTTCTCGAACAGACGAATGGTGTTCATCACACTCCAGGAAGTTCTCCATATAGGTTGGAAACCCACTCAACACCAACACATGCATTGGTAAGGATAAAAAATTCACACACAACAAATTTATTAGCATTGCATGAGAAGGGTATTAAATAAGCATATGAAAGATCAGTATCAACATTGAGAATAAATTAACTAGCTAATGCAAGTGCTTAAGAGAGAGGTTACGAAGTATAAAAGGGGAAGAAATATTATTAACAAATTGACTTTTTTTTTTCTTCCATGGTGAAGATTAATTGTTGGAAAATCAACCTAAGTTTATATGTATCACCATCCACTTCAAGGGAACTTTATTTTCTTGACTTTGAGACCTCTCATTCTCCAGAAAATTTCTTGTAGCATACCAAATTTTGCAAAAATTAGAATGATCGAAACAATTTACAGAAAATTATAAAACAAAGGCCATTCCGTTAGATAGTCTGGCTGAAATCATGCATTTTTTTTGCCAAAACCCCTACCATTCTTGATGTTTTTGTTAGTTCTTGGTGTTTTTTCTTCTTCCAATTGTTCTGCTCTATTCCACTTTGGTTGCAGTCTTACATTGTTTACTTTGGTGCACATTCTCAAGCACGACATAGAGCTTCCCTTCATAGCCGAGAACTTAAGCAAGAGTCCCACTATGAAAGTGGTAGGGGCTTTTTGCAAAAAAAAATGCAGGATTTTCGCCAGACCGTCTGGTGGAATGAATAGTCTTTGTTTTAAATTTTTTGTAAATTGTTCCGTTTACTCCAATTTTTGCAAAAGTTGGTATGCTAAAAAAAATTTCTGCTCATTCTCCATCTTCTACTTTACCACCAGCTAGTCCTATTACCTAGTCTATCAGTATCGTTTTTGCTATATTGCTACTAATGATCAGTCCGCAGTTGTTGATGTCCCTACTGCTTCACATGTAACAGATTTGCTCAAATTCCTTACCTCTAATCCTTACTTCCCTAAAAATATATTTGTACCAATACATTAATAGGGGTATTCGGAAATTAAGGTAAAAAATCATTAATATTTGATATAAATAGGACTCCATTTCTTGTAATTGCAATAACGGTGTACATAGGAGAAATTCTTCGATCCATGTTAAATTTTATGCGTTTGCAATTGTTTTCTTCTTGTGTTGGTGACACGTTCTTAACATCACATGTCACAGAGGATATTACACCATTGTCTTGCTCCACTTGCATGCATCTTCCTCGAAAGTGGTTGGCTCTTTCTCTGTTTCCATGACCCTTGCACTTTATAATTCCTTTCTTGCTGCTATTTATAGTTTTTCACTAGGAAAAAAAATAACATTTTTTGATGGTTTATTTCTTGGTGGTCGTGGATAACTATCAAGGAAAAGGGTTATCTTGACAATTTTAGACAAACGTCAAATCACACATTTTATGTCAATCTAGCAATTCTATACCATAATAGTTGATGGTTTTAGAGGATCCATCAAGAAACATCATTTTGTTTATTGACAGTTTAGCAATAACCGCCAACTATTATATATGCGAAAAAATTATCGCAATTTTTTCAGCTGCCATTATAGTAAGTTTATCAAACTTTTGATACTTGTTGACGCTTGGTTGTCAATTTAATTGAGGAACTAGAGACCAAAACTCTCTCTGTCTCGCTCTCTCGAAATTCCTCTCCACTTCGAAATCCCTCTCCCTCTCAAAAAATCCTCTCGAGAAAAATCCCTCTACTTCAAAATCACTCTTTCTAAGAAAACCCTCTCAGAAAAAACCATCTCCACTTCGAAATTTGTCGCAGAAGTCCCTCTCCCTAAGCCTTCGGTCTTCACCATGCGGCAACTTCATTATTCACCATGCGGTGTAATATATTTGATTTCTTCTCTATGCAATTCTATTTTATGGTTTGGGATTTTTTTTTGTGCTAAACTCATTTTCGTTCTTTTGTCTTCACCTCAGGATTTTTTTGTGGCAACTTCGTTCTTCAACTTAGGATTTTTTTTTTTGCTATGCAACTAAGGATTTTTTCTTTGTCATGCAACTAAGGGTTCAACTTAAGTTTTTTTTGTACCATGACAAATGAAACTTATTTTCTCATAGCTTTTTCGTCAAGTTCAATTGATGACTCTGTTGGGGTTTTTCATGATTATACTTTGAAGGGTTAAACTGATGGCATCATGTGTTTTCAAGTTAAACTTTAAAAAAAATTATTCGGTGAGAATGCCATTCGGTTTTTTATTCAATAGTCATTTTCAAGTATTTTTGAACTTTTTTTGGTTGGTAACTGAATGAATTTTTGAAGGTTTATTAAAATGTTTGCAATAGGCCATTTTATTAAAATTTGCATGTTTATATTAAGTTAAATTTCTTGAATGAATTTTTTGAATCAAGAACGAAGCTTACCCTGTGTTTGTGAATGTGCATTTGGATTTGGCTATCTGGTTTAGTTTCATATGTCAAAGATGAAATCAATTTACATTGTCGACAACTTTTAGGGCTTTTGGGTATGGTCTCTCAATTCAGAGATAAGACGACGCCTGATTAACAAGGTAGCTATCCCTGTTATATATGCCAAAAGGCTAAAATTAGATCACTACAAAAATTTATCGATTTAGTGATGGCTATATCCGTCAAAAATCCGTCGGTAAATGTAATTACCGACGGATGGTCGACGGATATTGGTTAAAAAAGGTCGTCGGGAAAAGCCTCGTCGCTAACTTCAATCCGTCGGCAAGTAGTCGCCCAGCGACGAATTAGCGACGGACTGCCGTCAACCATACTCGTACATTTTGCGGCGACTCGCCGACAGATTACCGTCAAATCACGTATCAACAGAAGTAATGACGTATCACTTACCGACGGACATATTCGTCGCTACTTGGTCGGTAAATGCGTATCAGAGAGTTTCTGATACGTAAAATCCATCGTCAATCAGTCGCGAATGGTCGCTAAGTTTTGACGGATTAGCGACGGAATACCGATGGCATATCCGTCGACCCGGTTCTGTGAATTATTCATATTTCCAGAACATTGGCGACGGATAATTCGTCATTATTCTGTCGTGAGTCGTCGCTAGACCGTCGCCAATCGGTCGATTTTGCAGCGACGGATTATCCGTTGCCAATATCCGACGGAACATTGTGTGTTTTACCGACTACTAGCGACGGCATACCGACGTATTATCCGTCGACCCTATCCTGTAAATCTTTCATGATTCCAGAACCTTGGCGACGGATAACCCGTCGGCTTTTAGTCGGGCACCCGTCGCTAGCTGGGAATCCCCCAGTTCGCGATGGATAGTACGTCGGTAATTGGTCGCCAGTCCGTCGGCATCTGGGAATTTTTTGAAAAAAATAGCATAAAATTGGACATTTCCAATATACACAATTCCAATATACAAAATACACAAATAATTCCAAGCATTTCCAATATACACAATTCCAATATACAAAACACAAACAATTCCAACACACAAATATTCCAAGCATTCAAATTGTTCACACAAAACACATAAATATTCAATATTTAAACACAAATATTCAATATTCAATATTCAATATTCAATAAAAAGGAAAATCGACTTCGGTCTCAGCAAAGACCGCAAGTCAGACGATGAATCCTCACAGACAGGGATCATAGTTGCGTTGAGACATGTACCATTCTATCAGCCACTTTGCATACGAAAATATAATCTGGTTGAGGTCTTCTTTAGGGACAGGAGGGTCAGTCCCGATGCTACTACTCTCTGACGGTGGCTCCTCCTTAACTTCAACCTTGGGAGCAATCTCTTCCCTGATGGTCCTCGGTTCTTCCTTGACCTCGACCTTTGGTAACACCTCCTCCTTAACAGTCACCGGCTCTTGTTTGACGAACGAAGATAGTATCGCTTCCTTCACGAGAGCCTCCGCCTTCGGTATGGATACTACACCAGAGTCAAAGAAAAGTTAGCAAAAAGAACTTAGAAGCCCAACATGAGCATCTGAGCCGCATCAGAATCTCTGGCGCATCAACTGGGATAAAACCCATGCACGTCAGCCAAAGCACATCTACATGAGGCGGCTTATCTACAGTTGGGTTACCCCAACATCACTGCAACAAAGACCAAGGCAAGAGAATACCCACCGAGCACTTCCGGGGGAACGTCGGTGTGGGTCGCCCTAACGACGGGGACTTCCTCTGTGTCGACCTCCAAGGGTTCCTTGCCTCGGCCCCTTCCTCGGCTAGCAGCACCGCGTCGGATTCTCTTGGGAATCATCTCTCTAACAAAGAAAAGAAGGATATAATTAGTTCAATCGGTATCGTAAGACAAACTAAACATAATTAGGAGAAAATCTATTAGCCAGGGAGAAACTTGACATAGAGTGATTCGAAGGACTTACTAGATTCGGTTCGGTGTGCCGAATATATATATATATATATATATATATATATATATATATATATATATATATATCTGTTGTGTGTGTGTGTGTGTGTGTGTGTGTGTGTGTGTGTGTGTGTGTGTGTGTGTTTGTGTATGTGTGTGTGTTCCGACCCCCGCGCCCAGCCACCCCCGTGGCCAGACCCTAACCCCCCCGCCCCCCGCAGCCCACCCCCAAAATAAACACACAAAACACACAAATAATCCCAAGCATTCAAATTGTTCACACAAAACACACAAATATTCAAACTCCAAGTAAAACCCATAAATAAGTCTACCGAAAACAAATTCGGTCAAAAATCATATATATATATATATATATATATATATATATATATATATATATATATATATATATATATATATATATATATTGTCCTCTACGTAGGCGCAGAGATCCCTCTTCAGCCACTGCGCATAAGTACGATCCACGCCAGCAAGATCAATATCCAGAGAAGATAGATGTCTGAAACTCCCGGTGCAACTGCCCTCTGGTGCCACCTCCTCAGCAACACAAGGTGGCACTACCTCCTCAGCAGTAGGAGGTGGCACTACCGACTCAGCAGCAGGTGGCACTACCTCTTCAGCAGCAGAAGATGCCTCTATCAAGTGACGTCCTCGGGTCTTGGGTGCCATCTGGTAAGATTGATAGAAACATGGAGATTAATTAGGGATTAAACAAAATAACAATATTAGTCGTGTAATGTAGAAGAATCACACTACTAAAATAACCCATTTTAGCGACGTCAGGAGACGTCGCTAAATAAGGAAAATACGTCGCTAAAACTAATTTGTGACGTATTTAGCGACGAAAACCGGGCGTCGCTTATAGGCAAGTCGCAGATGACACTTTAGTCGCTGAACGTCGCTATTTGCGACGCGGAGTTCATTGTCGCTAGACGTCGCAAAATTAGCGACAGATAGCGACGTATTACTACGTCACCAAAATTGCGACGTAAAGCGACCACTTGCGACGCTGTAAACTTCATATATGATGACATGGCATGGCAGCCACGTAGGCAACTTAGCGACGGCTACCGACAGATTTAGCGACGTATATTAGTGACGTCTAGCGACGTTACGTCGCTATTTAGCGACGTCTACGTTCCGTCGCAGTACGTCGCTATACGTCGCAGATATTATAAAAAAAATTTAAAAAAATATAATTGATATTTTTGTTATGCTGTGTGTCTGTGTTTACAGTGTGTGTGAAGTGCAGTGTTCAAACCATCGACAGTTTCGCTTACTGTTCTATGTTTTATCTTGGATAGAAAGAGCAACAGTTCAGTGTGCACTTCTCAGAGCTTCCTCTTCACGTCCTTCACCTTCTCGGAAACCTTTACGACGTCCCGAGAAAGTGAAGGACGTGAAAATGAACCTCTCAGAAGTGCACCCTGAACTGTTGCTATTTCTATCCAAGATAACACATACAACAGTAGTCGAAACTGTCGATGGTTCCGAACACTGTATTTCACATTCACTGTAAACACAGACACACATCATAACAAAAATACACAATATATTTTTTTAAAAATTTCGGCAGCACCTCCTTTGTATATCAGATCATCGCTTATAACCCAGCGTAGGTATATTTGTCATCCCCGTCGCAGATATCACAAAGTAAATATCACAATAAAAATAGGAGACAGTGCAAAATAAATATCACAGACACACATCCTCACAAGCATCCAATAGAGTCAAATAAAAATGGAAGATGATAACAAGTCTCCCACCAAGTGTATAAACAACAGTGTATGAATAAACAATTTGCCCATAGGGCCAATACATACAAGTCATAAAAAAACCAATAAAATTACTGCGGACCCCTGCCGTGCAACTGGGATAGAATGTAGTCATACTGCTCCTGGGTGAGCTGTACCGTAGGGGCAGTAGGAGGCAGTGCAATGTCTGGAGTCGTCGCCAGAGGTAGTGCAGTGTCTGGAGTCGGCGCCGTTGATGGACCGGGAGGACGTATCTGCTCCAGCTCTCGCAGTCGCTCACCATGCATAGCAAGGGTACTCACCACCCTCTCAGTATACTGAGCGAGTGAGGCAGACATGCTCCTCTGTGATCCCTCCAGCTCGACCTGTCTACGCTCTGTGCGCTGCGTAGACTCGGTGAGCGTCTGCAAGCTGGCAATTGTAGCCTGATACAGACTCATCAGCTCCTGTATACTGCTCTCGACCGCATCAAATCGTTCGGTGACGATCGGAGGGTCGGATCGTCGCTCGACCGCATCAAAAATCTGCTGCTGTAACTCGCGACGCAGCTCCTCGATCTGAAGATAAACATCCTCAGCTCGTGACGATGCCTGCATAGCCGGAGACTGCGTACTGACAGAGGGGGCCCGGGATGACTCTGAAGCCAAATACGCGCCGTAGGATCCCGTACCGTAGTACGTACCCTTCTGAAGACCGCCAACGGCGGTCATCTAGAGCTCGTCCGACGATGGATCTGTAGGCGGCTGGAAGGAAGTACCAGCCCCTCCCTCTGCTTGTGCACTAGCAGCAGCAGCAGCAGCCGCCTCCTTCTGTAGCCGAACAAACTCGGTCTAGAACATGTTTGCTAACGTGTAAGTGTTTGCTAAAGTCTATATTGATATCTATTTTCCTGTTTTCTAAATTATAGTAAATTAATATAAAGAATAGAATGTACATATGCCTGCGTCTCCCTCTCGTTAATGAACTCCCCAGCCCTCTGATGGGTGACCAGGAAGACGGTCACCATGTTCGGGTCCTCACCCTTTTTTACCTGTTAAAATATATTATCTATTATTAGTATTAAACATTCTATCGAACTATATATAAATTAATGTCCGTCATAGGAAACGTACCAGACGACGAAAATGCTCCGTCATCGGAATGGAGCCACCATACCACTTACCGGCGCTCGACCGCGCCACCTTGGCCTTCTCAGACCGCTCCTGGTAACTGCGCTCGCTGAATCTAGCCTTCATCGCAGTCCACTGCTCTGGCGTAATCCAACCCTGGATCAGCCCTCCGGAGCGATCACGACGCTTCTGGTCGTCGATCACATCACGGATGAGCTTGGCTGCGACGGCAGAAAATTGGCCCTCGATCCTCGCCGTCCGGTGTGGTAGATAGAAATAGGTCCTCTACAAGAAGTAAAATACAAAAGTTATATAATATACACAAATAATTATTAAAATTTAAAAATAAACAAATTTTTTACCTTGAAGTGGGCGAACCAAAAGGCCTTCCTATCTGCGGGAGCATCTGAGTAGTTAATCCAAGCCCCACCATAGTTCTGCCTCAGAAATGTCCCCAGCTGTCTCTGTACTACAGAAGGCCGATATCTATACAATAATAATTTTTCATGAATATATATGTACATGTAATCATTTGAGAAATATATATTAATTAATTAACTTACTTCATAGGCCCGTCCGTCCAAATCTCCATACGCGTCTCGTCCGGGGGAGCGCATGAAGGGTCGCTCTCACCTCCTGCCTGGGCAGGATCAGTCTGATCGCCGTCCTCCATATGCTCGGCGTCGGCTCCCCCCATAGAGCCGTCGACAGGAGGAATGCTGGACGGGGGATCAGGGATGCTGGACGCAGGATCAGGAAGGCTGGACGATGAGGGAGGAGTCGGCAACCTGCTGGACGCGGGATCAGGAAGGCTGGACGACGAGGAAGGAGTCGACAACCTGCTGGAACTGCCCTGTCCCGATAATGGACCGGAAACAGAACGGTACAATGGCGTACTCGGAGATGAGGATGAGGGTACGGAACTGCCCTCTCCATCCCCACGCCGAGGCTGACGGGACTGGCTAATGTAAAATTCTTTGCGTCGTCCAGATGGTCTAGTCATACCTGATAATAACATATGACAATAAAACAAAAATACATATTTATATGATAGACATCACAAATTTTTGAAAAATATCATGGTCACAGATAAAAGTGTCACTAAAGTGTCACAGATTTATTATTACAAAAATACATATTTATATGATAGACATCACAAATTTTAATCCTCTTCTGAAAATTTATCTAGTTCGTTTAGCTCATCTTCTTCTTCTTCTTCTTCTTCCTCCTCTACATCTTCACTTTCATCTGCATCTTCCTCTTCAGATAATTCTACTTCTTCTACACAATTAGATGTGTAATGAAAAACTTCCGTCGTGTCCACTTCTATAATATTTGTTACAAGAGATAGTTCATCCTGTTGATAAGCTATATCGTCAACCTCAAAGGTATTTCTAGCTTTGGTCTTGCATACTGCCCACCAGTCTGACCTTGTTGTTTCCCGTTTAGGATAACTTGTGAAGTACACGAGCTGAGCCTGACTTGATAGGACAAATGGTTCATAGGCTTGATATCGACGCCGATAGTTTATATCAACAAGACCGTGCTTGTCTACTTTCCAACCTTGACCTTCAATCGGATTGAACCAATCACACCTGAATAACACAATCTTAGCAGGCTCTAATCCATAACTATATGTCAGCTCTACGATCTCCCGTAGCACGCCATAGAAATCGTTGCCCTCATCAACATCTTTGTAGTTCGAAGATCTGATACACAAACAGCTATTTTTGGTGGAGTCGAGATCCACAAAGTTGTCTCTGATCGGGCAAGTTGTTGACTTGAACCTAAACCCATAAACACAGTAGCTTGGCCATATTTTTGCAGCATAAATTGGTCCCTTGGCTAGCGTTCTAATAGACTCATTCTCAAGTCTTGCGTATGGACGATCGACCTAAATACCATGAAAGAAGCAATTAAGCTCATTCTCAATCAAGTATATATACAGAAAGGTAATTACAGAGTTCTCAAGTCTTACATATGCACTCAACTATGATGGAAAATAATGCCTCATTTCTTGTTCTAGTTCTTCTTCTGTTATGTGTGGCCTACCTGACCTCACATCATCATTAAATATGCTGAAAACAACATCGTGCAATTAATGTAATAGTATCATTCTCAATACTATTAAAATAATATAGACGTATTATTTACTTACCCCTCCAGTTTCTCTACTTCCTCCTCGTCGCAGTTGAGTAATACATACACCTGAGCAGCCCTTAGCTCATCATCGTTCAGATATCTCTTCTTTATCTTATCCGATGGCTTTCCTGGAGCATTGAATACCTTCAGTATTGTATCATTACTTTCATGATCTCCCTCGTCGTTTCTGGAAGCTCTCGTTCTATTAGTTGCAACATGAGGCTTGAAATACATTGAACAAAAGTTTGTAATCTCCTCGAGAACATAGGCTTCACAAATAGAACCCTCGACCCGTGCCTTATTTTTTACCTTTCTTTTTAGGTAATTCAAATGTCGCTCGAACGGGTACATCTATCGATATTCGACGGGTCCACCAATACGTGCCTCATAGGATTGATGAATCGGCAAATGCCCCATAGAGTCGAAGAATCTAGGAGGAAACACCCTCTCTAGCTTGTATAGTGTTACCGCAATGTCCTTCTCTTGCTTTTCTAGACGATCAACGAGCAATTTCTTAGAACAAAGATCCCTGAAGAATATGCTAAGCTCCGTCAATGGATCCCAAACTGCCTGCGATAAGAATTTCCGAAATGCAATCGGAATTAACCTCTCCATGAATACGTGACAATCGTGGCTCTTCATACCCGTCAATTTATTTTTCTTCGGATCGACACATCTTCTTAGATTTGACACATATCCGTCTGGAAATTTTAGGCCCTGGATCCACCGACAAAGTCTCATTTTATCCTCCTTGTCCAGCGAGAAAATTGACTTCGACAGGAACTGTTTTCCATTCTGCTGTATCAAATGCAATGCAGGACGTTTGCATATTTCTTCTAAGTCCAACCTGGCCTTGGAATTGTCTTTCGTTTTTCCCTTTACGTCCATCACAGTATTAATTATGTTATCAAACACATTTTTCTCAATATACATGACATCAAGATTATGTCTGATCAGATTGGTACTCCAGTATGGCAGATCCCAGAATATGCTCCTCTTTGTCCAGTTATGATCTCTACCAAATCCATCGCACTTGTACCCAGTTGTACGATCTTCGATAGCACTTGGAAAATCTTTAACCTCCTCTCATATCGTGGCTCCGCACCACCTTGGCGGTGGATCACCCTTCTCTACAACGTCGATACGGAATGCATTCCTGTTCCTTCTGAACGGACGATCTTTTGGCAAAAATTGTCGTTGACAATCAAAGAAGCACGGTTTTCCTCCGTGTTTCAAGCGGAAAGCCTTACTACGGTCCATGCAATACGGACATGAGAGACGACCATGAATGCTCCATCCAGATAACATTCCATAGGCCGGAAAGTCGTTGATGGTCCACATAAGGGTTACCTTCATCTGAAAATTTTGCTTCCTGGAAACATCATACGTGTTAGCGCCTACTTTCCATAACTGATTCAACTCATCTATCAAAGGCTGTAAGTACACGTCAATGTTCCTCTTGGGATTGTTCGGACCAGGAATTATAACGGTTAGAAACATGTACTGAGTCTTCATGCACATCCAAGACGGTAGGTTATACAGAGTGACAATCACAGGCCAGCACGAATACTGGGATCCCGAAAGACCAAAAGGAGTAAAACCGTCAGAAGATAGTCCCAACCTGACATTACGCGGATCTGAAGCAAAATTGGGATATACTCGATCAAAGTGCTTCCACGCTTCTCCATCGGATGGGTGATCCAACACTCCTTCAATCTGTTCTCGCATGTGCCAACTTATATTTTCGGCCGTCTCTTTCACCATGAATAATCTTTGCAACCGCGGCGTTAAAGGCAAGTAGTGCATTGAATCGGTCGGTCTTCTTGTACCGGTAGACCTTCCTGTACTAGTTGTCTTATAGCGATCAGCACCACAAAATCTGCACACATCTGCATCCTTGTCGTCTTTGTAGTACAGCATGCACCCATTGCAACAGGAATCGATTTTCTCGTATCCCATCCAGAGCGATCTCACCATCCTCTTAGACCGTTAGAAGTCTTTAGGCAACTTAGCACCCGCCGGCAAGATCTCTATAATCAACTCCAACACTCGGTTGTAGCATTCTTGTGACATATTAAAATCTGACTTAATGTTCAACAGTCTTGTAACCACCTCCAACGGTGAATGATCCTCACAACCAGGATACAATGGAGTCCTTGCATTCTCCAGTAACTCCATGAACTGTGCAGCTAGCATCGGCGTTCGGTGCCTCCTCAGGTGCATCATGAACGAAACTAGGCCCCGCAGCATCGAAAACTATGTTCACGCACCCATCGTCGTATGCATGATTATCTGAAACAAAATTAGGTCCCGCATGCATATATGGCTCAACATAAGGCTCCGGCTCTGATGCTAAAGACACAAGTTCTCCGTGTGCGGTCCACTTATAGTAATTAGGCGTGAAACCCCTCGAGTACAAATGATATGTCACTTCCACTTCTGGATAATATTTCACGTTATGATATTTCACACACGGACACTTAATTTTGGTGCCGTCCATGTACTGAGGGAACGCCTTAGCAAACTGCAGGAACTGCTCTACTTCCGCTATGTATTCATCCCGTACACCACACATATCATCAGGACGACGATTGTATATCCATGAACGATTCCGCAAGTAGTAATTCATATCTATTTGGAAATAATTCTGCAAAGATGGACACACATTATCCAACAGGCACAAATTCGTATATTATGTCTTATTAGGGACACACATTAGTAGCGAACAGTTACTAATATCAATGATATGCAATCTAGGTCAAACTAGGTTGTACTAAGTCAAACAAAGTCAAACAAGGTCAACCTAAGTCAAATAAAGTCAAACAAGGTCAAAGTAGGTCAAGGGTTGACCTATAGTTGACTTTGTCAACTCTTAGTCCAATCTAAGTCAAATATCCTATTTCTAGTCATTACCTACCAAGGTACTGTTTACCTTATCGCTATTGGTATCCCAATACCAATACCTTAAGTTGGTACCCTTTACCTTATCCCTATTGGTACCCTTTACCTTATCGTTATTGGTACCCTTTACCTTATCGTTATTGGTTAATAGTCAATTCAATTTCAGTTATTCAAGGGAATCAGTTGACACATTCAGTGGATTTATTTCAGGAATAGAAAAACCAATCTCAGTCCTATTTACAGTTTAAGGAAAATGAAATCTACAAGGACTGTTACTCAAATAGACCACCTGTTGACTGATACAAGAATACCTATCATCAAAAGCCCCAAACTCGAGCCACACTCCAAACACTGACCCATTTGTGAAAATAGGACTGAACCTGTGTGGCATGGACTGATGCATGGTAGGTAGGTGACTAGACACTTGATGTTAGGGACTGATACTCAAGTATTTAGTCAAGTGACCTCAGGAACTGAACTCATATTCAATAGGGGACTGAACTAACCAATAAGCAATTTGGGGGCTGAATAATTGATTCAAAACTGATTTAAGGACAGGCTGGACATCTAAGTTGATAACTAATATCGATGTCCAAGGGTAGAATGAACTAAAAAGGTAATCCTTCAACCAAACAATACCTAATCTATATGTCAGTCATGGGACTGAACAACTGAATACAAGACAAATAATAGGACTGGAACTAAATAAATGCCTGGACTGATATGAAGAGATAATATGGACTGCAATATGCCAAGCAAGACTGATACACATAGTTGATACCAAATGGATATGGGACTGAACATTACACTGTGGTAATCCTCCAAACTGGACTGTACAGTGGTAAATGCTAACATGTGGATCAAATGTGGACTGTTCAAAGCTCACTAACTGAACAAAGCTAAGGGATTGAATCGATATAAAGGCAATGGACTGACCTACTAAGAGACTAACAATGTATACATTCACACTTACCAACTTGAGTCTATATATATATATATATATATACAACGACTGGACAGTCATACATGGTTGATCACATATGGAATAAATAGCCCACACAAATACACACCCACAGTCCACTTAAACCACAAATCCCCCAATCAATGTAACTACTTCTATTATACTCTTGTATGCTAGATTATCATACCAATGCTAAAGCTATAGCAAAGCACTCCTAAACTAAAGGTTAAAATTTGAATTTAGTGCATTGATGCTTTTTGAGTCATTTTGACAAACACTTGGCGTGCATATCAATGTCTCTGTGTGTGTGTATGTGTGTGTGTCCGTGTGTGTGTATGTGTGTGTGTGTGTGTGCGTGTGTGTCCGTGTCCGTGTGTGTGTGTGTCCGTGGAAGATGAGGAGGAGGAAGGAGAGGAGTTAGGTTAGGGTTTACCTGAGAAAGAGGAGGAGGAGGTCGGATTGGGGGAGGAGGAGCTCGAGGAGGAGGATCTCGAGGAGGAGGAGCTCGCCAGAGGGGGAGGGAGTCGCCGGGGGGGAGGGGGTCGCCGGGAGGGAGGGAGGGCACTGACAGAGGGGGAGTGAGTCGCCGAGGAGGGGGTGGGGGGAAAAATTAAAATTTTCGGTGGTTTTCGAGTGAGAGTGAGGGGGAAAGAAGGCAGCGGCGTGCCCTAAGTAAAATAACTTAGCGACGTCACGTGTTGACGTCGCTAAACGTCACAACCATGACGACATATACTTATAATATGTCGCTGAACGTCGCTATTCAGCGACATAGTATACTCCTGTCACAGAACGTCGCTAGCCAGCGACGTTTTGCGATGTGTTTATAAAGAAGTCGCTAGTGGCGACGTAATTTCTTGCCGTCGCTACATTACGTCGCTATTTGATGATATTTTAGTAGTGTCATTGTTGTATGGAAATGACAGTTTTAGACGTCCTTTGCGTCCTCATCTTCCTCTTCCTCCTCATCTTCGCTTTCATCTATTTCGTTTTCCTCTTCGAATACTTCAACCTCCAACGGTGAATGAACCTCAGCAGTCTTGCCTTATACTTGAAGTCATTAACGATATAGCCTGACAGTACAGAATGAGTCTCACAACCAGAATATAGAGGAGTGGAGACGGCCCCCTCTCTGACCCCCTCTACTTCCCTGCTTCTCATTCGACTCCCTCATATGATATCCATCTCAACCAAAGAGTAGAGAAGTGTGAAAATATTAATATTAACTAAGGATCGGTATCGGAATCGGTATCATCATGAATCTCATGGCTTGTTCTACCAGAGCATAATATAAAATCAAACGTGTGAATCAGAGCTTCACATTCTAATATTGTGAATGTGAAGCTCTGCTTCACGTTTGGTTTTATATTATGCTCTATTAGAACAAGCTATGAGATTCATGGTGATACTGATTCTGATACTGATCATTGGTTAATATTAATATTTTCACACTTCTCCACGCTTTGGTTGAGATGTATATCATATGATGCGGAATATGATGCCTCATGACCCTGATGAGAAAAAGGGGAGTAGGGAGGCTCACTCTATACACTCATCCGCCTACGATATACACTCTATACACTCTTACTTATGCAAGCCTTTTGAGATAATCAACATTATACTAGATTTTCGAAAAGATCTATAACTCTGATAGGCCCAAAAGACTTGGCATAAGTAAATTTAATTTTCAACACTTACCTATCTACTACTAAGATATCATATATGTATATATCCTTCTAGGATACTCACTATATACCGACATCTTAAATTTGATTTTCAACACTTACCTACCGCCTAGACACCGCCTAGACGCCTAAGCGATCAATATTGATACTCATAGAAATAGTCGAATACCGATACCGATACCAGAGGGTACATTGATACAACAATTGTCACTACAACAAAAAGGCCTATTAATGACGCTTGATAAGTGGTTTTCATGACGGCTGATGTGGAAGCGTCATCAAAGTTCAATAAGACTAGAATCTATGACGGTTTACATTAAAAACGTTATTGATAGTGCTCCTGTGATACGAGCGTTATAAAAAAAGCACAAAAATTTAAGTCGAAACCTCGACTCCTTCGCAATTCTTTCGCACTTAAGAAAAATTCTAAACCCTCTCTCTTTCTCCTTCTCCTTCTCCTTCTCCTCCCGCTCCCCAACTTCCCTTAGCCCACTCCCCGCTCCCCAACTCCCCTCAGCCCGCTCTCCGCTCCCCAACTTCCCATAGTCCGTTCCTCGCCTCCCTCGGTTACAGACTCCACCGCAGAGGGAAGGTTGTCACCGGCGTAGCCTTCACCACCGGTTTGTCCTAAAATCTCGATCGTTGCTTATTTTATGCCCTAAATTCTGCCTCGACATAATTTTAGTAAAATCTCCTAATTTTTGACAACCATACATGCATCCATCTCTCCAAAGTTAGGGTTCTTTTAGGGTTTCCCGACGTCTCCATCCACGTCGACGATGATCCGAAAAGGACTGCATCATCGTTGACATCTCTTGATAAAGTGAGTGATTTTGATTTAGATTTTTTCCCTAAAAAAGATTTTGTTGGGAATTGTTCTATGTGCGCTTTATGTTCGATGAAATAATTGTAAGTACCAAATGCTTCTGTTCTTTGATTTTTTTTCTGTTTGTTCTTGTTCAAGGGAGTGTAATTACATTTGGGGAGCCGAGTCCGAAGCCTCTCCACAGTCACAGCCGCGACCCGGCGAGGTGCTGTGCGTGCCTGCGAGTCGAGTCCGAAGCCTCCCTTCGGATTCTGACACTAAATTCTGGGGTATAAATTCTAAACTCTTGATTGATTTCAGTTTCTGGGTTTATTTTGTTTGTCGATGATGTTGTTGGATCTCGATCCCTACATAAAAAAGGGTTTCGATCGACTGATACGTGTTGGGTTCGATTTTGGCTTGACGATCCTACGATTGTCTTTGTTTGTGAAGCGCGAATGATCTTTAGATCATGTTCGGTTCTTTACTTGCTGTTGGATCATTTTCGATTTCGGGTTACCAAGCTGCAGTTGGAATTATTTGTGATACATGTATTGTTGGTTTGGGTTTCTTGTACAAATTGTTGCTTGGGTTCTCCTTCCTATACTTGCTGTGGGATGTTGGTTTAGGTTTTCCTTATTATACATGTTGGGTTGGGAAAGATTTCTTTACTGTAGGAGATATTTTGCTATTTGGATTAAAATTGTTGGTTGGGTATCTATTATGCATGATGGGTTTAACTTGGTACTGTGGGTGTTTTTGTTGGGAGCATTTCGATATAAATCACATGCGGGTATATATTAGTTGGGAGTATTTCTATTTCGGGATTGACATCTCCATTAGCATGCATGCGTCGTTGATTTTGGGACTACGTCCACTATGCCATGCTTGGATGTTTTACTTTATTTGTCGGTTTCGGTTTTTATTAGAGTACTCTGATACTCTTGGTGATGGTCGTTCGACCAAATGAACCAAAGCGTTGCAGATCATATCGGATACACTGGCTCCGTGTCGGGACGTGTCCTATACGTGTTATGGCACGCTAGTACAGCAGATGATGATTGATCCTTATCTGAGATACCTTATATATCTCATTTCATTTCTTGTCGTTGGTCGTAGTTTGTATGTTGGTATTGTTGGGTTGTTCATTCTGGGTACAGATACGCTCGTATTTGTACGAGTCGATACTGGACACGAATGTGAGGATACCTTCGTGCGATGATGTAGCCTCTCCACAGTTGCAGTCGCGACCCGGCGAGGTGCTGTGCGTGCTGCGAGCCGAGTCCGAAGCCTCCCTTCGGATTCTGACATTAAATTCTGTGGTATAAATTCTAAACTCTTGATTGATTTCAGTTTCTGGATTTATTTTGTTTGTCGATGATATTGTTGGATCTCGATCCCTATATAAAAAGGGTTTCGATCGACTGATACATGTTGGGTTCAATTTTGGCTTAACGACCCTACGATTGTCTTTGTTTGTGAAGCACGAATGATCTTTAGATCATGTTCGGTTCTTTACTTGCTGTTGGATCATTTTCGGTTTCAGGTTACCTAGCTGCTATTGGAATTATTTATGATGCATGTATTATTGGTTTGGGTTTCTTGTATAAATTGTTGCTCGGGTTCTCCTTCCTATACTTGCTGTAGGATGTTAGTTTAGGTTTTCCATATTATACATATTGGGTTGGAAAAGATTTCTTTGCTGTAGGAGATGTTTTGCTATTTGGATTAAAATTGTTGGTTGGGTATCTATTATGCATGATGGGTTTAACTTGGTACTGTGGGTATTTTTGTTGGGAGCTTTTCGATATAAATCACATGCGGGTATATATTAGTTGGGAGTATTTCTATTTCGGGATTGACATCTCCAATAGCATGCATGCGTCGTTGATTTTGGGACTACGTCCACTATGCCATGCCTGGATGTTTTACTTTATTTGTCGATTTTGGTTTTTATTAGAGTACTCTGATACTCTTGGTGATGGTCGTTCGACCAAATGAACCAAAGCGTTGCAGATTGTATCGGATACACTTGCTCCGTGTCGAGACGTGTCCTATACGTGTTGTGGCACGCTAGTACAGTAGATGATGATTGATCGTTATCTGAGACATCTTATATATCTTATTTCGTTTCTTGTCGTTGGTCGCAGTTTGTATATTGGTACTGTTGGGTTGTTCATTCTGGGTGTAGATACGATCGTGTTTGTATGAGTCGATACTGGACACGGATGTGAGGATACCTTCGTATCGATGATGTAGCCTCTCTACAGTTACACCCGTGACTCGGCGAGGCGCTGTGCGTGCCTGCGAGCCGAGTCCGAAGGCTCCCTTCAGATTCTGACACCAAATTCTGGGGTATAAATTCTAAAATCTTGATTGATTTCAGTTTTTGGGTTTATTTTGTTTGTCGATGATGTTGTTGGATCTCGATCCCTACATAAAAAGGGTTTCGATCGACTGATACATGTTGGGTTCGATTTTGGCTTGACAATCCAACGATTGTCTTTGTTTGTGAAGCGGGAATGATCTTTAGATCATGTTCGGTTCTTTACTTGCTGTTGGATCATTTTCGGTTTCGGGTTACCTAGCTGCTGTTGGAATTATTTGTGATGTATGTATTATTGGTTTGGGTTTCTTGTATAAATTGTTGCTTGGGTTCTCCTTCCAATACTTGTTGTGGAATGTTGGTTTATGTTTTCCCTATTATACATGTTGGGTTGGAAAAGATTTCTTTGCTGTAGGAGATGTTTTACTATTTGGATTAAAATTGTTGGTTGGGTATCTATTATGCATGATGGGTTTAACTTGGTACTGTGGGTGTTTTTGTTGGAAGATTTTCGATATAAATTACATGCGGGTATATATTAGTTGGGAGTATTTCTATTTCGGGAATGACATCTCCATTAGCATGCCTGCATCGTTGATTTTAGAACTACGTCCACTATGCCATGCCTAGATGTTTTACTTTATTTGTTGGTTTCGGTTTTTATTAGAGTACTCTGATACTCTCTGTTTTTCGATATAAATCACAGACTCTAAAATTGACAGACTCTAAAAGTGAGGGTTTTGCTTTCTTTTTCAGGGTTTTGCTATACGTACATATGCTATGGACAGTCTTCATGTGACCAAGTTGAAGCGTTATAAGTGTGCTTCTTCGCTACAGTATCTGTAAGATTTTTGATGTCGATAGTTTTGATGTTGCTAAAGTGTACTCTATATTGGATACTCTATATATTTTGAGAAGATGTATATAATGAAATGGAGAAATGTAGAATGTTAGCTAAAATACTCTATTTTGAGACAATAAAATGGAGAATGGTACTTTATATTACATTTCAATGCTTTGTTGTGAATATGGTTCAAAGTGGTTGTTTTCGAATTGAATTGAGCAGCGTTTGGAATGTCATGCAGTATAGAGCGTTATAAATGTGATACAACGACCATATACAGCATTTTTTCATAACTATCCATAACGCTTTGAAAATAAAATGTAGCAGAAATTCAACCTATTAATGACGGTTTTGGATGAATTATCTATAACGCTTTTAAAAATATTTATAACACCCAATTTCATAACGCTTGGACTGAGAAAAAAAGCGACATGGTTTGCAATTATTTGTGATTATCGTAGCCATGCTCACTAGCACGACGAAGATTCTGAGTATCATGATTTTGGATAGACGCATATGATTATCTGACGGTATGTTTGAGACTTTGATTGTGGGATGTTTGACTTAGAAGGACTACTACCATCTTAATTTTGAGGTATGTGCCTTACTCGAGGACTCTGTGATTATCGTAGCCATGCTCACTAGCACGACGAAGATTCTGAGTATCATGATTTTGGATAGACGCATATGATTATCTGACGGTATGTTTGAGACTTTGATTGTGGGGTGTTTGACCTAGAAGGACTACTACCATCTTAATTTCGAGGACGAAATTTTTATAAGGTGTGTAGGATTGTAACACCCAGTTTTTCCAAAAGAGGATAATTTTGAAATTTTATAATTTTAGTCTTTTAATAATGATATTTAAATCATGATGTAATTTTTAGTAATTTTTTAATCATTTCAAACTATTTTAAATCATGACTTATGATTTTGGTGTTTCTCTAGTGTAGCCCTAGAGACTACTTGACCAGGAAACTAACCATGACCTTGGGAGCCTAACCATGTGAGTAGAGTTTCCATTTAGTACATTTTAGCCTAGAGGGTACTTTGGTAATTTTGGGATTTATTTAATTTAATAGGATTTGTTAGAACTTATTGGATGTATGTGAATAATTGCTTGGTAAGTGATGTGATTAGCCTAACCTAGAAGGACCTACCCTAATAGATTGGACTAACCTAGATTAGCCTTGGTTAAGTTGATGGTCATGTTAGCATTGACTAAGGTTGGTTAGCCATGACTTATGACTTGACTAGTCATGACTAGGATTAGTCATAGTCTTGAGTTAGTATAGTTAAACCTAGAATCCATATGGACCATAGATCCTTAGTGGGAGATTGAGAGCCATAAACCCTAGGATGGCCAGCCATGTAGTAGTTTTTCCCCTATATAAGCCTTCATGTTGAACTATTGCCTCCTTTTTATCATTCTTGCAAGTCTTAAAGAAAGAGAGGTATATACTCCTTCCCTAATCCATAGTTCATCCATTTTTGATCCTTTTTAGCCCTAATCTTTTGCAAAAGCACCTAACCAATCCCTACTTGCTGTTCTTGTGGAGCAAACCCAGCCTAGGAGCAATTTGGGAGCCTACATTGCTAGAGAACCTCTCAGCTTTGGGATATTCTGGAGGCTGAAAACTCACTCAGGTATAACCCTAAAACCCTATTGAAACCCTAGATTTTATTGCATATTCATGTAACCCTAGGTGTCCACCTCGTCCTGACCAAGTTTGGTACCATGTTGTATTGGATACGTGTCCGTATCGGACACGTATCAGTCGTGACTGCAAGTGTTGATGGAATGCTGGAATGAATTCATTTTTTGTTATTTTCGAATTCTTTTTGAATAGAAATCTTGGTTTTGATATTGCTTAATGATTTCTTAGTCTCTGAGGTAATTTTCGTGTCCTTTTGTGTCGCATTTTGGTGTTGGACACGGCCTGTGCACAGTCCACAATTTTTTCCCTGCTACTCGAACCTCACTGTGGCCACGACACGGGGTCTTTTGATCTGAAAATTTGTGTGGATTGAGGGGCATTGACTGACTTCCTGCTCCCAAAGTTTGGGAGCGTCTCGTGGTCTGTGCGCGAAGAAATCGGGGCCGCACTGGCCACGCGCTGTCGCGCGCAGGCGACTGAACACGTGCACAGACACGCACGAACACGTGTCCGTATCCTCTGTAGACACGTCGTGGATACGTATCAGGCTATCCCACGTGTAGCCCTACCATAGACGACCACGTGGGTGTGTGTACGTGACACGAAGTGTCGTGTGTCGTGTCCTACACTCGAGTGCATACGTGCACGACACTGTGTAACACTGGGTGCACCCCACGTGTTTGCAACGTGATGGACACGCCTGTGTTGTAGTTTTTGGACACGAAACGACTCACATGACATGTGTACATATGCTACACTAGTTACCAACGCATTGATTGTGATTTTGATGGCTATTTGCATTCGAAGATTTGAATTTTCCCTTGTTAACTGATACGCTCTGATACTGAGTTGAACTCAGTTTTAATTTGCATTTCTCTGATTTTAATGCTGTTAAATATTAAATTTTAGGCTCACCTACATATGTATTAGATGGTACAAATGTATGGTTTATGATTAGTGTTAGGTTTTGGTTTCGACCTTGATTTTTGGATGTTGAATTTAACATGTGTCAACTATGATACATACCTTCTGAATTTGCATAGAACAAGAAAACCTGAGATTTTGTGCACCAATCTCCACATGTTATAGCTCATTGTTAGCTAAGAATTTTAATATGAAATTGGACTTTTGATGTGTTAATGAGCATTGGTTATTGTGATAGTTTTCAAATGGAATAGAACTAGGTATTATTGAGTTGGTTGCTAATGATATTAAACTGTTAACTAAGAATGATTTTATCAATACTTCACTAATCTGAGATTGACTTTGGGTTGAATGGTATTTGAAGTAGAGCACATGTGTTTCCTATTTCCAGTTTTTTTCTTAACCTGAGGCATTCTCTTTTATGTTTCAAAACCTATAACTGAGATTAACTGTTACTATTTGATTTTCAATCAACAAATGTGACTTGAGTTCACATATGGAATTTCTGGGATTTCAAACTGTCATTGCACTGTAATCTGAGAATGCTAGTATTAGGCTTAAAAACTGGAAATTGAATTAACTGTGAAACTGTTTTGAGTTGATCTGTACATGGTTAAATGATTTGGGATATATGATAGAACTAAACCTGAGAACTTATAGGTTGCATGTAGCCAAGACCAATACAATTAAAACTGAGTTTTAAACTGCATGTTGAGTTCTCATGTTGGCATGAGACTTGGGTTCGAATGGGTTAAATGATGTGTAAACTTTTGTTTAGACTGTTAGTTAACTGTCAGTGACCTTCATTTCCTAAGAACAGTGTTGGCATTGATTTTTCCTGGGTTTAGACAACCTATCCACTCCTATCTACTGATTCCAGGTTGCACAAGCATTGCACTGAATTCACATTGAAATTTTTTTCCCCTATGAATTTCCTGTCATATTGTTTTCCTCATTACCCACACATTCACACACACACATGACAACACAGGACACCCCCTTAGTTCCCTGTCAAACAAGTTTTCTTATTTATACTCTACACACACTCACATATTCCTATCCAACACACACAGACACAAACTAAACTAGAACTGTCTTTGGTTGTTTGAAATTCCTGAAACACAGACCACACACATGGTTTCACCTTGTTGCTAATCTGGAATTCCTGAGAATGAATAGCCAAATCATGTTTAACTGTTTTGAGATGAGCCTGGGTATTCCTGTCACCTTGAGAAAACCTGAGATTGATTTGGGTTATGAGAGTGTTTGAATTTCATTATGGAACTGTCAAGCATTGGCTTCCCTTTTCTGAAACATTATTTTTCCAGCCAATGCTCACTGTTTTGCAGTCCCTATTGGACCACACACACACACACACACACTGTTCAGGCATGCCCTCCCATTTCTTTTCCTGTCACACTGTTTTGCATAGCACCCTATCTCACACACACATTACACTCTCACATCTCTCACACCCTACACACACACACACACATTACTTTTCCCCCTCTCTATATACTTATGCATATATATTAATGTGTGTATACCTATACATGTAATGTATATATATATATAGGGTAATGTATATCTATATGTATACATGTATTAAACCTATATCTATATGTATGTATATATATGTGATATGCCTATACCTGTGTATAGGTATATGAGTAACCTAATGCTAGTGAATTCTATGATTGTGTTAGATAACATATCACATGAGTAGTATTTTTAGATGTAGATAATGTCATGTAGTCATGTATTATGGTTTAGCCTATAGGCATGATATAGCCTATGGCCTGTGTATGTCTGTTTGACTAGAGAGTCTAGATTAGACTTGTTTAGCCTTGTTTAGACTAGTTTAGGCTAGTTAGACCTAGAATGACTTGTTTGACCTAGTTTGACCATAGTTGACCTAAGTTTGACTTCTTGGTTGACAAAGCTGACCTTGGCCTAGTTTGACCTAGACTCATGTAGATGCATTGTAGCAGTCTATTTTCTTATTTTAGACTTGTTGTGACTTGTACTGTTCTATAGGAGACAGACACCACTCCTCGGACAGTAGATATTCTTCAGATACCCAGGATACAGGCGAGTACATTCTCTGACCGTTTCATACTTGTCCGAATTTATATTCTTGCTCTAGATTACTGTACTTGATGCTGACACGATCATTATCACGGATTGGTACTATACGGATCTTCTTCTGAGATGTTATCTCCTTGTATTCACTAAATACATATTGTGATGTGCGTTTCACTTACATATTGTATTTATTGAATACCCTTATCATTGTACACTCATTGTGCATATTGTACTCTCATTATCACATTGAGCCATTGTACAAGCCATTGTACAAGCCATTGTATAAGGTAACGTAACTGAATTGGATCCTTGTGTATTGATTGGGGGAGGAAGAGTAGAAGTGGTTATGTGATCAATCCTATTGTATAAGAAATTGTATATGTCCATTGTACACCCACGTACAAAGGAGTCCCATTTTATTGTATAACCTAACCCGTTTACATAACCATATTGTGCTCTAAATTACATGTTGCTTACAGTTCTTACTTATCATATATAGATATTTCCCATTATCAAATCTCTACTGTTTTTCATATACATTCTTCTTTCAGCGTTTCATGTACCTTACTCTATTGCATGCTTTATAATTCCTAACTTGATATGAACTGCGTGAGATGTTTTGTGCTCGCTCCTGTCCTGACTGGACCTGTTGAAAATATTACAGAGGATGAGGATGAGGCCTGCATAGACACCTTCTATGGGACAGCTGTAGATGGCTCGTGTGACCCAGATTTCCAGCCTGATCCACTAGCTTAGAGACTGAGGCTCCCTAGTCTAGGATTTTACTATTTCTGTCTTCTGAGATCAGGATTGTATATATATACTCTTTCATATTCAGTATTAGACTTGTATTGAGCTGGATGTTCTATTTTGTATAGCAGTAGACACTTAGACTCTCTCTGATTGTATCCTGTGGATCTTTTATTCCAGTATCTATCTATCTATCTTTTATCTTATCATTCTGCTTTAGATGTGATTGAGACTGTATATTGCTATGTCACCTCCATTCGGAGGGTATATACTGTACATGGACCTTTATATTGTTAGATGATTGACCTAGGACATCGTTCTACCGTCGACACTGCGGCGTAGGCTGGGCGTTGTTACGTTCTCGTACCCTCACAGGGGGTGCAGGTCGTGACACGTTTTTAGTGGTGGCCCATGCAGGTCGAGTTTATGTAGTGGTATTCGAACTAGAGTATCACTACAGCCTGCAGTAGGATTAGGATATTCTTGAGGTACTCAATCACATTAGGAAAAAGCTCTAAATCTGATTCTTGTTATCAAAATTCTTGCTACTTTAATACTTTCTTTTGAAATAAACTGTCCTCCCTTGATTTATATCGCTTCTTTCTCAGCAATTGATACCCTCGTTTGATCTGTCTTCAGGATGGTAGAGACGCGGTTACAGCGTACCATTCATGGGGATACTGTAGAGGGGACTGCAACCTCTCAGCTAGTTCAGCAGGGTCGGGAGGCTACAGCTCCTGCCACCTCTGCTCATATTGGGACTTCAGCAGCAGCAGCAGAAGGTATGCCTTCACCAGTTCGGAGGCAGGACCCAGTCATCCCAGAGATGTCTTTCCAGCAGCCGCCGCCTATAAGACACGTGGACGCGGCACAGATGTTCGCATACTTTCAGCAGTTTATGGAGATGCAGCAGACCCGGCAGGAAAGGGGCATAGAGTTGGCCATTACGACAGTCGCAGCTCGACCAGTAGTCCAGCAGCCGAAGACACCTGGGATAGAGCAGTTCCAGAAGATGAGCCCCAGAGACTTCTTGGGGACAGAGGGGATTATATATGCTGACGAGTGGATCGAGCATATAGAAGAGATCTTCCGCCTGGCTCGGATACCGGCAGATCTCCAGATAGAGACAGCAGCTAGCCGGATGCGAGATCTTGCTCACACCTGGTATCAGTCAGACCCCAGGATGGGGGTAGCTGGACAGACTTGGGAGGAGTTCAAGGGCTTCTTCAAGAAGAAGTTCTTTCCAGATTCAGCGCTCAGAGCCTTGTAGTCGCAGTTCGAGAGCCTAGTCCAGGGGAGCCTTTCAGTGGAGGAGTACGCTAGGGAGTTCGGCTGCCTCGGTAGATTTGTAGAGGGTTTGAGCGAGACGGCGAAGGCCCAGAGGTTCCGAAAGGGTCTGGTCAAGGAAGTCAAGTCCTTGACCAAGGGCAACAGGGATGCCACTTTTGAAGAGATTTTGACCGAAGCCTTATTGGCGGAGGATGATCTTGAGCTTAGGCTCAAGAGGGGGCGAGATCTAGTTGGGGGCAGCAGCAGCGGAGGCCAGGCCAAGAGGCCTCACATACAGATTCAGCAGCAGTATCAGCAGCCGATGGTCCACTTCCAGCAGCAGCAGCAGAGGCCTGTTCAGCATCAGGGACAGAGACAGGTACTGTATCAGCAGGCACCCAGGCAGCAGCAGAACACTGTGTGCAACTTCTGCAAGAAGCCATGCCATTGGTGGAACGATTGCAGGAAGAGGCTGGGAATGTGTTTACTTTGTGGTTCAGCGGAGCATCAGTGTAGAGAGTGTCCCAAGAACCCGACATCATTGGCTCAGATAGCACCAGGAGCTAGGGCTCCGGCAGGGCAGCAGAGGGGACCACCATTGCAGACTCAGCATGAGAGGTTCGTACAGCATCAGCAGTAGGCCAGGGAAGGCCAGCCAGGGCGAGCTTTCGCCATGACAGCCGAGGATGCTCAGGCCGTTGGAGATCTAGTTGCAGGTTTCGTTCTTGATTCAAATTCTATAATTACTGCCTTGAAATTCGATTCTCTCTGTTCCTTGTTGGTTGATCAATTCTGTCTTGTTGTTCTTGTGTCATGTTTTGATTTTCTTCTGAGATGAATCATATGGACTAGGTCACCAGTTATGGAATCTAGAATCTTCGATAGTCGTGTTAGCTGGCATAGTGAGGGCATGTAGTCAGATTTAGGACGTATTTCTCGGGTGTCGAAATTTAAGATTTTTGCTGCCAAGCATGCGGCAATGCAAAAATTTTAAATACCATAATTCTAGAGGTATGTGCCTTAGTCGAGGACTCTGTGATTATCGTAGCCATGCTCACTAGTACGACGAAGATTCTGAGTATCATGATTTTGGATAGACGCATATGATTATCTGACGGTATATTTGAGACTTTGATTGTGGGGTGTTTGACCTAGAAGGACTACTACCATCTTAATTTCGAGGACAAAATTTTTATAAGGTGGGTAGGATTGTAACACCCAGTTTTTCCAAAAGAGGGTAATTTTAAAATTTTATAATTTTAGTCTTTTAATAATGATATTTAAATCATGATGTAATTTTTAGTGATTTTTTTAATCATTTCAAACTATTTTAAATCATGACTTATGATTTTGGTGTTTCTCTAGTGTAGCCCTAGAGACTACTTGACCAGGAAACTAACCATGACCTTGGGAGCCTAACCATGTGAGTAGAGTTTCCATTTAGTACATTTTAGCCTAGAGGGTACTTTGGTAATTTTAGGATTTATTTAATTTAATAGGATTTGTTAGAACTTATTGGATGTATGTGAATAATTGCTTGGTAAGTGATGTGATTAGCCTAACCTAGAAGGACCTACCCTAATAGATTGGACTAACCTAGATTAGCCTTGGTTAAGTTGATGGTCATGTTAGCATTGACTAAGGTTGGTTAGCCATGACTTATGACTTGACTAGTCATGACTAGGATTAGTCATAGTCTTGAGTTAGTATAGTTAAACCTAGAATCCATATGGACCATAGATCCTTAGTGGGAGATTGAGAGCCATAGATTGGGCACTAAACCCTAGGATGGCCAGCCATGTAGTAGTTTTTCCCTATATAAGCCTTCATGTTGAACTCTTGCCTCCTTTTTATCATTCTTGCAAGTCTTGAAGAAAGAGAGGTATAGACTCCTTCCCCAATCCATAGTTCATCCATTTTTGATCCTTTTTAGCCCTAATCTTTTGCAAAAGCACCTAACCAATCCCTACTTGCTGTTCTTGTGGAGCAAACCCAGCCTAGGAGCAATTTGGGAGCCTACATTGCTAGAGAACCTCTCAGCTTTGGGATATTCTGGAGGCTAAAAACTCACTCAGGTGTAACCCTAAAAGCCTATTGAAACCCTAGATTTTATTGCATATTCATGTAACCCTAGGTGTCCACCTCGTCCTGACCAAGTTTGGTGCCATGTTGTATTGGATACGTGTCCGTATCGGACACGTATCAGTCGTGACTGCAAGTGTTGATGGAATGCTGGAATGAATTCATTTTTTGTTATTTTCGAATTCTTTTTGAATAGAAATCTTGGTTTTGATATTGCTTAATGATTTCTTAGTCTCTGAGGTGATTTTCGTGTCCTTTTGTGTCACATTTTGGTGTTGGACACGGCCTGTGCACAGCCCATAATTTTTCCCCTGCTACTCGAACCTCACTGTGGCCACGACACGGGGTCTTTTGATCTGAAAATTTGTGTGGATTGAGGGGCATTGACTGACTTCCTGCTCCCAAAGTTTGGGAGCGTCTCGTGGTCTGTGCGCGAAGAAATCGGGGCCGCACTGGCCGTGCGCTGTCGCACGCAGGCGACTGAACACGTGCACAGTGACGCTCGAACACGTGTCCGTATCCTCTGTAGACACGTCGTGGATATGTATCAGGCTATCCCACGTGTAGCCCTACCATAGACGACCACGTGGGTGTGTGCACGTGACACGAAGTGTCGTGTGTCGTGTCCTACACTCGAGTGCATGCGTACACGACACTGTGCAACACTGGGTGCACCCCACGTGTTTGTAACGTGATGGACACGCCTGTGTCAAAGTTTTTGGACACGAAACGACTCACATGACACGTGTACATATGCTACACTAGTTACCAATGCATTGATTGTGATTTTGATGGCTATTTGCATTCGAAGATTTGAATTTTCCCTTGTTAACTGATACGCTCTGATACTGAGTTGAACTCAGTTTTAATTTGCATTTCTCTGATTTTAATGCTGTTAAATATTAAATTTTTGGCTCACCTACATATGTATTAGATGGTACAAATGTATGGTTTATGATTAGTGTTAGGTTTTGGTTTCGACCTTGATTTTTGGATGTTGAATTTAACATGTGTCAACTGTGATACTTACCTTCTGAATTTGCACAGAACAAGAAAACCTAATATTTTGTGCACCATTCTCCACATGTTGTAGCTCTTGGTTAGCTAAGAATTTCAATATGAAATTAGACTTTTGATGTGTTAATGAGCATTGGTTATTGTGATAGTTTTCAAATGGAATAGAACTAGGTATTATTGAGTTGGTTGCTAATGATATTAAACTGTTAACTAAGAATGATTTTATCAATACGTCACTAATCTGAGATTGACTTTGGGTTGAATGGTATTTGAAGTAGAGCACATGTGTTTCATATTTCCAGTTTTTTTCTTAACCTGAGGCATTCTCTTTTATGTTTCAAAACCTATAACTGAGATTAACTGTTACTATTTGATTTTCAATCAACAAATGTGACTTGAGTTAACATATGGAATTTTTGGGATTTCAAACTGTCATTGCACTGTAATCTGAGAATGCTAGTATTAGGCTTAAAAACTGGAAATTGAATTAACTATGAAACTGTTTTGAGTTGATCTGTACATGGTTAAATGATTTGGGATATATGATAGAACTAAACCTGAGAACTTATAGGTTGCATGTAGCCAAGACCAATACAATTAAAACTGAGTTTTAAACAGCATGTTGAGTTCTCATGTTGGCATGAGACTTGGGTTCGAATGGGTTAAATGATGTGTAAACTTTTGTTTAGACTGTTAGTTAACTGTCAGTGACCTTCATTTCCTAAGAACAGTGTTGGCATTGATTTTTCCTGGGTTTAGACAACCTATCCACTCCTATCTACTGATTCCAGGTTGCACAAGCATTGCACTGAATTCACATTGAAATGTTTTTCCCCTATGAATTTCCTGTCACATTGTTTTCCCCATTACCCATACATCCACCCACACACATGACAACACATGACACCCTCTTAGTTCCCTGTCAAACAAGTTTTCTTATTTACACTCTACACACACTCTCACACATTCCTATCTAACACACAGACACAAACTAAACTAGAACTGTCTTTGGTTGTTTGAAATTCCTGAAACACATGACCACACACATGGTTTCACCTTGTTGCTAATCTGGAATTCCTGAGAATGAATAGCCAATTCATGTTTAACTGTTTTGAGATGAGCTTGGGTATTCCTGTCACCTTGAGAAAACCTGAGATTGATTTGGGTTATGAGAGTGTTTGAATTTCATTATGGAACTGTCAAGCATTGGCTTCCCTTTTCTGAAACATTATTTTTCCAGCCAATGCTCACTGTTTTGCAGTCCCTATTGGACCACACACACACACAAACTGTTCAGGCATGCCCTCCCATTTCTTTTCCCGTCATACTGTTTTGCATAGCACCCTATCTCACACACACATTACACTCTCACATCTCTCACACCCTACACACACACACACACATTACTTTTCCCCCTCTCTATATACTTATGCATATATATTAATGTGTGTATACCTATACATGTAATGTATATATATATATATATAGGGTAATGTATATCTATATGTATATATGTATTAAACCTATATCTATATGTATGTATATATATGTGATGTGCCTATACCTGTGTATAGGTATATGAATAACCTAATGCTAGTGAATTCTATGATTGTGTTAGATAACATATCACATGAGTAGTATTTTTAGATGTAGATAATGTCATGTAGTCATGTATTATGGTTTAGCCTATAGGCATGATATAGCCTATGGCCTGTGTATGTCTGTTTGACTAGAGAGTCTAGATTAGACTTGTTTAGCCTTGTTTAGACTAGTTTGGGCTAGTTAGACCTAGAATGACTTGTTTGACCTAGTTTGACCATAGTTGACCTAAGTTTGACTTCTTGGTTAACAGAGCTGACCTTGGCCTAGTTTGACCTAGACTCATGTAGATGCAGTGTAGTAGTCTATTTTCTTATTTTAGACTTGTTGTGACTTGTACTGTTCTATAGGAGACATACACCACTCCTCGGACAGTAGATATTCTTCAGATACCCAGGATACAGGCGAGTACATTCTCTGACCGTTTCATACTTATCCAGATTTATATTCTTGCTCTAGATTACTGTACTTGATGTTGACACGATCATTATCACGGATTGGTACTATACGGATCTTCTTCTGAGATGTTATCTCCTTGTATTCACTAAATACATATTGTGATGTGTGTTTCACTTACATATTGTATTTATTGAATACCCTTATCATTGTACACTCATTGTGCATATTGTACTCTCATTATCACATTGAGCCATTGTACAAGCTATTGTACAAGCCATTGTATAAGGTAACGTAACTGAATTGGATTCTTGTGTATTGATTGGGCGAGGGAGAGTAGAAGTGGTTATGTGATCAATCCTATTGTATAAAAAATTGTATATGTCCATTATACACCCACGTACAAAGGAGTCCCATTTTATTGTATAACCTAACCCGTTTACATAACCATATTGTGCTCTAAATCACATGTTGCTTACAGTTCTTACTTATCATATATAGATATTTCCCATTATCAAATCTCTACTGTTTTTCATATACATTCTTCTTTCAGCATTTTATGTACCTTACTCTATTGCATGCTTTATAATTCCTAACTTGATATGAACTGCGTGAGATATTTTGTGCTCGCTCCTGTCCTGACTGGACCTGTTGAAAATATTACAGAGGATGAGGATGAGGCCTGCATAGACACCTTCTATGGGACAGCTGTAGATGGCTCGTGTGACCCAGATTTCTAGCCTGATCCACTAGCTTAGAGACTGAGGCACCCTAGTCTAGGATTTTACTATTTCTGTCTTCTGAGATCAGGATTGTATATATATACTCTTTCATATTCAGTATTAGACTTGTATTGAGCTGGATGTTCTATTTTGTATAGCAGTAGACACTTAGACTCTCTTTGATTGTATCCTGTGGATCTTTTATTCCAGTATCTATCTATCTATCTTTTATCTTATCATTCTGCTTTAGATGTGATTGAGACTGTATATTGCTATGTCACCTCCATTCGAAGGGTATATACTGTACAGGTACCTTTATATTGTTAGATGATTGACCTAGGACAGCGTTCTACCGCCGACACTGCGGCGTAGGCTGGGCGTTGTTACGTTCTCGTACCCTCACAGTGGGTGCGGGTCGTGACAAGAAATGTATTTAATTCGAAGAGTTTCAGGGGGTTGATTGAAGTGAAGGCCATTGATGATTGTCATGTTCTCATACGGCCTCATGTCGAGAGTGACTTTCTTCGGTTTCGATCTAAGGACTGTTGGTTCATTGGTCGGGTTCCGATGGTGTTATTCAGGTCTTCGGTGGACTTTTCGTCGATGAGAGAGCATCCTCGTGTCCCCATCTGGGTTGCCTTCCCCGGGTTCCCCCACTGCATGTTTGATACCAATGCGATTCTCTCCATCGCATCTAGTCTCGGCACTCTGCTCTTTATGGACCGAGCTACGGCTTACTTTTCTAGGCCGGGGGTAGCCAGGGTCTTGGTCGAAGTGGACGTTAGCAAACCACTTCAACATGAGGTTTTCTTTCAACTTCCTGATGGCGTACGTTCGTAGCCGGTTGTTTATGAGAGGACTCCTCTCTACTGTGTTTCTTGCGGCCATCATGGTCACGTTGAGGGTGCTTGTGGTCGTCCCCAGGTGGAGATGCCTTCTGTGGGTGTCACAAACGGACCGCCCAACCCCGACGCTTCTTCTCCAGGCGTAGCACGAGTGGAGGACGGCCCAGTGGGTGGCCGTGGGATTAGCAGGGGTCGTCGGCAGCGACGATCAAGGCGTGAAAAGGGGAAGGGGACACGGCAGGTGTGGAGACGCGTCCAGGGGCGTGATGATAGCAGGGGGACCACGCAGCCCGGATTGTGTGGGAGTGATGTTAATCGCACGAGTCCCGTTCCGCCATCCTGGCACGTGGGGGATCCATCTTCGGGCCAGCTGGCTTTATGGTCGAATGACGTACGGCCCATGCAGGGGGGACGTAGCGCTTCGGGTTCTAGTTTGGATGGGCAGATGGGACCTGAGCCGGGTGTGGGTCCTATTGTTTTACCGGACCTACTTATCATTATTCACAGTCAGCTGGGACAGGGAGTTATAGCGGCTGACTCTGACATTGAAGATCGCAGCTTGGTGGTGTGGAAAGAGCCCGCCCCCGGCTCTGTCTTCGATTGGGGTAATGACCCCTCTCCGGGAGATGATATGGTTTCATTGCCTAAGGCGAGATCTTCCACTTCCTTTTTCGAGGGTCGAGAAGATGGCTGACAGATGGTACCTTTCAAAAAGGCGGCTGGTAAGCGAAGGAAGTCGATGGCACCTCAGTCGGATCTACTTCTTCGATCACATGCTTTCCGGGTTAGGCGGGACCACCAGAGGGTCCATGGTTAAATTCCTTATTTGGAATGTTCGGGGGACGGCGAACAGATCTACCATCTGCCGTCTCAGGTCCTTGTGTCGGACCAACTCTATTCAGGTTCTTGCTATTATTGAGCCCAAGGTGATATCCTCTAAGCTTCTTTCTTATCAACTGAGGTTGGGTTTTGATGCTAGCTTTTGCAATGATAAGGGCAATATTTGGTTACTATGCAAGTCGGGTCTTGGGACCCAGTGTATTGATTCTTGTGATCAGGCTATCACGGTGCAGCTTTCTCTGAGCTGTTTTTCGGATCCGGTGCGGTTGTCTGTTGTTCATGGTACTGGGACACGACAGGAGAGGAGGCGTATGTGGCGGCACCTTCTGGACGTCTAAGCCAAGGACATTGGCATGCCCTGGGCGGTGGGCGGGGACTTCAATATTATTGCTGCTCCGGATGAGAAATTTGGTGGTCGGCCTCCTGATTCGAGGGCCATCGTGGACTTTCTCGACTTTCAGTTGGCTGCCGGGCTCTCCGATGTTGGCTTCAGAGGTAGCACATTTACTTGGATGAATGGTCAGTCGGGGGTAGATCGGCAGGGATCCTGTCTTGATAGGGTGCTAGCGACGGGTAGTTGGATGGATGGAGTCCAGGTCTCCTGGGAGCATCTTAATCGGGCAGAATCTAATCATTCTCCACTATTGATCTCCTGCCAGCCAGCTTCCTCCCTTCAGCGTCGAGGCTTCCGCTTTCTTGATTTTTGGACGTCTCATCCTGACTTCCTTACGGTTGTTGCTCGGGCGTGGGAATCATGCTGGCATTATGATGCGCTTGAGCGGTTGGGCATGCACTTACGGACGACGGGGCATGTTCTGGCCGGTTGGAGCAGATCTACTTTTGGAGACATTTTTCAGGAGGCCCGCCAGGCCGAGGATAATGCCTTGGCGGCGGAGCAGGATTATGATCTTCATCCTTCGGAGAGGGAAAGGGCCTCCTGGATGGAGGCTGTAGCCAGATTGAAGCAAAAGGTTCAAGTTGAGGAGTCTTTCTGGAAACAAAAAGCCAGATTGAAATGGGACCTGGAAGGTGATAAGAATACTCAGTTTTTCCATGAGCGTACCAGGAGCAGGCAAAGAAAGGCGGGTATTCAGAAAATTATTCGGGCGGATGGCTCAGAAACTGGCTCTATTGCGGAGGTGGCGACGGAGGCTTCTTTATTCTACTCTAAGTTGTTCAGGGCTGAGCCTATTTCAGACGATGATGCCTTCCTCGATGTCATCCATAGCATCATCTCTATGGAGGACAATTCTGATCTTGTTCGTTGTCCGGATAGAGCGGAGTTGTTGGAGATTGTTCGGGGGATGGACCCGGCTAGCGGCGCCGGGCCGGATGGATTTTCTGGGAGATTCTTCTCATTTTGTTGGGACATTATCGCTGCTGATGTGGAGGAAGCCATCGGTTCTTTTTTCTTGGGTGTACGCCTTCCGGTCTTCATATCTGATACTTTCTTATTTCTTATCCCCAAAGTCGAGCAACCGAGGAATCTTTCAAATTTTTGTCCTATTAGTCTTTGTAATTTCTGTAACAAAATAATTTCCAAGCTTATTGCTTGCAGGTTGTGGGAATTTCTTCCTAAAATTATTTCTCCGGAGCAAAGTGCTTTTGTTAAGGGGAGAGAGATTGTTGATAATATTATCATTGCTCAGGACATGGTGGCCTCTATGAGGGAATCCAATCATGGTGGCAACGTTGCTATAAAGCTTGACATGCAGAAGCCCTATGACAGAGTTAATTGGCATTTTCTCCTGCGGGTTCTTCGGAGATTTGGCTTTAATGAGGTTTTCTGTGATATTATTTATCGTCTACTGGCGGACACCCGGTATGCGGTTCTTCTTAATGGCGCTCCTACTGATTTTTCTTGGCGTCTAGAGGGATCCGCCAGGGAGACCGTCTCTCCCCGGCTCTCTTCATTATTGCTGCGGAGGTGCTTTCTCGGAACCTCAAGCTTCTTCAAGACACAAATCGGAGATCTTCATTTCATACTCCGATTGGGGGACCGCCTATCTCGCACTTGGCCTATGCGGATGATATTCTTATATTTACCTCGGGGGATATTGCTGGTTTGCGTGATCTCCAGCAGGTATTGCATCGTTATGAGGCTGTATCTGGTCAGAAGATTAATTATTCCAAATCTGCCTTTTATACTGCGACCCCTTTGACTGAGGATCGTGCTCGGACTATTTCTACTCTTTTTGGATTTTGTACCAGTATTTTGCCGTTTTCTTATTTGGGCTGTCCATTAATGTGCGGGAGACGGAATGCGGGGATGTTTAGTTATTTGCTGGATAAAATCCGTACGAAGCTGACGGGATGGCAGAACAAGATACTCTCTCCTGGGGGTAAGCTGGTCCTTATCAAGAATGTTCTCTCCTCTATCCCTATGTATACATTGGCAGCTTGTTGGCCACCCCGGGCCGTTCTCAGGGCGATTGAGATAATGTTTGCGGCTTTCTTTTGGGGTAGCAAGGATGGGGTTGCTAAGAGGAGTTGGTTGGCGTGGCGTTTCGTTACTCGGACTAAGTCCGAAGGCGGCCTTGGGATCAAGTGTTTGAATGATATTATGGATGCCTTTTCTATGAAATTATGGTGGAAGTTGCGTCATGGGAAGGGCCTTTGGATGGAGTTCCTTAAATCGAAATATTTTCGTAAGCGTCATCCATGCGATGCGTTTATGACTTCCAAGTGCTCCCACATTTGGTGACGGATTTTGCGGGGGAGGAAATTGGCGGAACCGTATATTTCTTTCAGACTTGGACGTGGTGTGGGTTTAGCGAGGTGCGAAGCGTGGATTCCGGGGGATCCTCGGTTGGGTAGCGCTGCTATTCCGTCAGTTGAGGGAGTGGCTACTGGGACCAGGCACGGAATGGGGAGACGGATTCGGGTGCGGCTGCGAGCTCAGACGATGGTGCATGCTGCCTACGGCCAGGCGGGCCATTCTTCGGCCAGCATGGAGGACCGAGTTGGGGGGAGAGCGATGACTCGACGGCTCTTTCGCAGCGTCAGGTGCTCCCCTCGGGGCGGGCTCCGATGGTTGGTGGCACCGGGGAGCTTCGGAGGTCGGCCAGATTGGCCGAGAGGAGGGTGCTTCACCCTCATCGACCGGTGACTGTGAGGGCTCTATCGGAAAGGGGAAGGTTGATCCGAGATTCTAGGGCGAGAAACTCTGACAAGGGTGGTCCGGCTAACGGATCGTTTTGGACAGCCACTGGTTGGGATTTGCCTATGTTCTTGGAGCAGTTTGGGGAAGTGGCAGTGAGGCGGCTCTGAGTGGCAAATCTGAATTGTACTTCGGTCCCTGATTCATTGGTTTGGGGTGAGCGGAAAGGATCTTTCTCTCTGGAATCGGCATGGCGGTGTTGCCGGATCTCCCACCCAACATCATCTTTATTTTCTAATATATAGGGCAAGTGTATTCCGGCAAAGTGAAGCATTCTCATGTGGAGGGTCCGTCACAACCGGCTACCCACTGATGACAACATTCAAAAGATTGGCTTCCATCTGGCTTCCATCTGGCTTCCAGGTGTCATTGCTGCCAGGCTGGGCACGGCGAGACTCTTCAGCATATTTTGTTCCACGGGGATCTTGCTATGGTGGTTTGGTCTGTCTTCCGGGGTTTCTTCAAGGCACGGATGCATAGAAATTTGTTTTCCTTTCTTCAAAGGTGGTGGAGGGGCTCGGGCAGTCACCATCGGAGATCATTGGCCGGTGCGATCATATGGGTGCTTTGGAAGAACCGGAACAAGCATCGATACGAGGGGCGTAGTGCTGGTTCTGCTTTCTTGGTTCGGGAGGTGAAGCGATAGTTTCGAAAGTCGCTTTCGGTTGTCATCATCTTCCGCCTATTCCTCATTGGGCTTTGGAGTAGTGTTTTGCTTGTTTTTCCTTTATTTATTTTTGTTACCTATGAGGTCGGATGTACTCATTACCCTCTTTTTTCAATAAAGGTAACGGTTTCTTAAAATATATATATATATATATATATATATATATATATATATATATATATATATATATATATATATATATATATATATTTGTTGCTAGGGTTGTTTTTAGTGTTGTTAATTTGCTAATTTGTTAGTAGTATTGTTGTCATGGTTCTACCTAGTTTGATTATATCACTATTAGCTTGTTGGTAGTGCAGTTTATAAATTATATAGTTAGTTTTTGACAGTGTGCTATACTCTCAACTAGTTTTAGAGTTCTATGTTATATAAATTTGCACTTTTGCAAGATCATAGGAATACTATGTCATATATATTTGTTGTGGTTGTTTAGTTTTTATTCAATGAGAATATCATTCGTTTATATCAAGTTAAAATTGGGAAACTTTGGTTCTCAATTTCTATGTCGCAAATTGTAGTTAATTGGCAGTTTGTTTCCAATTCAAGTGTGCAAATGAAATTGTGTGGTTTTATCTTTTTTTTATTATATTTTTTAAACTTATTACCCTAATGACTATATATACACTTTGTTTCCAGTTAATTTGATGCTAATTATTTTTATTAGAAAGGTAGGGTATATCACAATCCTAATGTTGATATATACCCTTGCATGACCTGCTTACAGTTATTGAAAATGATATGGTTGCAAGTATCTTCCTTTTCTATTTTTTCAATAGAAAAGTTTATTTAAACAAGTGACGTTTAAACAAGTTTGTGCCTACCATGATAAACACTTTAATATATTGCTCACAATACTACTTTCTTAATATCGAACTATACTGACACTACTTTTGGTCTTCTTTATAACTGTATGTCCTACTTGTGGAACATCAGATAGAAGAAGGCAACTGATGGTCCTTATCAAATTTTTATTAAAAAAAAGTCCCCAACATAGAAACATCAAAGTTTGTGTAACTCCTTAATTTTTTTAATTAAATAAATTGGGGTTTTGCAATTTTTGTGCTTAAATAAATTTATTAGAGAAACTTAATTATAAATATTTTCTTGTTATATAAATTCTTTAGACTAAAATAAGTTTTATATTAGTTGAGTTTTATTAGTGTAAATTAGAATATTACATTGTAATTAAGTATTTTTAATTAAGTATAATTATAGGAAATAAGTGATTAGTTATTAAGTGTAGGTTAGAATGCATATAGATATTACATACATAGGGTTTATGGCTTATAAGTAAATACCAATAAAGGGGAGGGCTTATTTTTAAAAGTTGCAAAAGGGAATTCAAGTCAGCAATGAAAGAAAATAAAGCGAGTTGTTGGTTTAAAACAAGAAACAAAAGATAATAAATAAGGAATACTATAAGACACATTTATCTAAAACGTACATGCATGAAAACCAATCATGGCTTCTTGCCATTTAAACTTAGAATGCATATCTATTTAATACTGCAAATAGATATCATGGCTTTCCATTTGATACATGCATACAAGCATATCTATGGCCATTTAAAATTGCAAACCAATTATAACTTCTTACCATCTAAAACCATTCATATCCCATTTATTTTAAAACACATATCTATTTAATAGAGACTAGCCTACCTGTTGCTCCTGGCTTATCTATTTAAACGTACATTCGTGCAAATCAATCTAGTAGCTTTCCTGACCGAGCGAGCACGATGATCACGTTTGGTAAGTGAGTTTTTTCGATCCTTTTTGTTCTTGTAAGGCTCCCTTGGGTTATAGCCGTGTGTAGATATATACAGTATATGTTTCCTAGTTGCCAAATTGCTGTTGTAGCTTAGTTGGTTAAGTGCTTTGTCATGATATATGTGGTCTATGATTTGACTCCCCTTTAAAGCACTATTTTTTATTTTGTTAGATTTCTATCATATTTTAAGTTTGTAAATGATATACAATTTAATATAAGTAGCCATACTGTTCACATGGGTTGGACCCATTAGGCTATGGACCGGGCCCATTAACAGTATATTTATTTAATTAATGTATTTTTAATATATATATATATGTAGTATTGTATTTCTGTGTATTTTATGGTATTTTTATATTTTAAACACTGTAAAATTAGTTAAAATTTATGTTAGTTATGGCTGTTAATTTAGATAATTAATTAATAATTTTCTAGAAATAATTAATTTACATTTATATTTTATTTTAATAAAAAATTGAAAATAATTTTTTTTGTATTTTTGTATTTTAATTTTTAGAAAATATTAAATGCTTGTTGAAAAGTAAAATAAAACTCATAATAAATTAGTACACTTTCTGTAGATTAATGTAGTATATTTATTTGTAAATTTTACTATAGTTTTGGCATATAACTAATTAGTTTATGTTAGGGTATTTCTGGATTTAAAATTATATATTGTTTTATAATTTAATTAAATTATAAAATTAGATGCAAAAACTATGAAAATTGTTTGTTCTCCATTTTTAGTCCATTTTGACAATTATAAATTATGAACATTGTGTTTTGAAGCCTCTAAGTATTTAAACGAGCGACTTTGTAGCACGACTTTAAATAAGATATATCATCATTTAATTAAATAAATTGCTTTTTAATAATTTTTTTTAAAAAATAAATTGTAAACCATAACTTTTTAACTTAGTAAACAAATCTATTTTTGTCTATGTTTACTTTACCTTATTATTCTAGTAGCTTTTATGTATAGATTAAAGTTTTGTGTTGCGTAGCAACTTGTTCTTTGGCTAATATTACCGTAGTTAGACTTTTGGCGTGTCATAGTTAGCTTAGTTGAGACAACACTTAGACTTAGAGATTATTTAGCCTGAGAACATGTTATCCCTTTGCACAGTGTGAGGACTCCGGACACAGATCATCCTCACCATCACCTTTCGGTAAAACAAGGCAAGTATACTACATCTTTATATTACTGTTCATGAATACTATTTTGCATGTTGGACTTCATGACACGTTTCTTATGTAAACCCCCATATTCTATTCCTAATTATTTTAATATTTTTATTTAATTTTGCTATATATATTTTCGTATTAATTCATTAGTTTTTAGTTAATGTGTGTATATATATATATATATATATATATATATATATATATATATATATATATATATATATATATATATATATATATTAAAATATATATATATATATATATATATATATATATATATATATATATATATATATATATATATATATATATATTAAAAAATATATATATATATATATATATATATTAAAAAAAATATATATATATATTAAAAAAAAAATATATATATATATATATATTAAAAAAATATATATATATATATTAAAATATATATATATATATATATATATATATATTAATATATATATATATATATATATATATATATATATATATATATATATATATATATATATTGTATATATATATATATATATATATATATATATATATATATATATATATATATTAAAATATATATATATATATATATATATATATATATATATATATATATACAATATATATATATATATATATATATATATATATATATATATATATATATATATATATATATATATATATATATATATTGTATATGTATGTGTGCTTGTACATTATGCTATTAAATGTAGTCTACATTATAATTTGGAATTTTAGATATTTTTATTTACATTTTTAAGAATTTTCTAAAGCTACTTTAATTGCTTTATAAGCTTGAATATATATTTAATTGCTTTATAAGCTTGAATATATATATATATATATATATATATATATATATATATATATATATATATATATATAAAGAAACCCCTCCTCATTTTATTAATGAAGGCTCAAAATGCCGAAGCCAGCACACGTATACAAGGCACAAAAAGATAAAGCCTATACAAGTATACCACCAAAAGGAAGACGAGGGGGAGAAACAGCTCAACCACCAAGAGCTAGGGGTTGAGCGAGGACCAGAATGCTCTCGGACTGTGGGAGCACCCGGTGCTCCTTTTACGGCATGGGCGAAAGATTTTTTGAATGAGCTGGTCTGCTGAGTATTGGTGTCCTTCGTATGTCGCCTTGTTGCAATTTTTCCAAATCGCCCATGTGGCGGCCGCTGCGATGATCTGGTGGCCGTGGGAGGCTAAACCCCAGGAGGCCGCGAGATCGTTGAAGCGTCCACCCCCCGGCTCAAAACTGTAGAGCCGATTCAGGGTTCTCCAGATACTGCCAGACAGGATCCCCTGACAGAAGATGTGGTCTATAGTCTCCATCTGAGGCTCAGAACAGCACGAGCAGGCTGATGCTAAGCTGATGCCAATGATGTTAAGGATATCGTCAGTAGGCAATTTTTTCTAATGACTCTCCATATTAGGAAAGACCACTTCTTAGGGATGCAGGATTGCCAATAGTAAGCAATGGCGTGGTGCGGCTGCCTGGTTCCCTGGACAGGGATTCTCGTCGACCTAACCAAAAATTCCCCCGAGGCCTCGAGCGACCACTTCAGCGCGTCGGCCTCACGGCTGATACTAAATCCGCGCGTGCGGATGCTATCCGCCGTTTCGTTACCAGACCAATCCCTAATTTTGTTCCAGTTCCAGTCGTCGGTTGTAGGATTATAGGTCTCTAATCCTGCTATCCCTCAGGGTCTCCGAGAGATTCGGGATCATGCTATCCCCAACCCATCTCTCTAGGAATGTATCCGAATCGCCCGCCCCCAATTGGAGTCTCATTACCGGCTCTGCAATTAGAGTCTTAAATGTATTCCAATTGCCAATACAACCATTCTAGCCATGTGTTTGACCTATGAGCATATACTAGTGTAGTCATCTTCCTAGTTGACACTAAGCACAAAAATAAGAATCAATGGTAGAAAGGAATCAAGCAAGATGCAATTCAAGGAAGTCGATCGAGAGTTCGAAATTTGAAGCCAAGGAAAGAGGTCAAGCGGTATGGATGAGATTCCTAGATTCTAATCCTAGGTTGCAGGCTCACATCGGTACAGTAACGTAACCGAAGTGACAAACTCGACCTGCATGGGCCACCACAAAAATATGTAATGCCCCAGTCCCAAAATACTTGGGACCAGATACGTATCATGCCAGCTGCATACATTCGAAGCACACTCCAATATATGAAAACCTTGTATGTATACATAAGTTGTAAAATGTAGTAATCCAAGACAAACTAAATCTCATCCACAATAAAAAAGAATAATAGTATAAAATCAACTTGAATATTTATGGTACAATCATTGGGCGGAGACAAAGTCCACTACCAACTATCAAAAGGAGATAAAGTATACAAGAAAATGATCCATGAAAGTATCAAGACGAACCAAGAGCGATCATCTTCGAAGAAATGGAGACGTCCACAATCTTGGCTAGAACACCTGCAGTAACCCATAAAAGTACACACCTGGAGAGATAACCAGGTCCTCAGAGGGACGTAACAAGACACATAATAGCATGCCATAAACTGAATAGTAAGAGCTCAATAGAAAATATACATGAGTAAAGGTTCCTAACCATTCTATGTGGAATGCACTTTAGAAGACAACGTTCTACGCAGGAGCTTAGGTGTTCAGCATAGATGGAGAGAGAGAGTGGCAGTAGGTAGCGCTCATAAGAGACACTATCGGCCATGGGCAGAAAGTAGCGCTCATCCGAGTCACTATCGGCCCCGGGGCAGTAAGTAGCGCTCATACGAGACACTATCGGCCCAAATCTATGTGTGTACTGAACATGTAGCCCCTACGCTAATAACTGTCTCCTCCCTCCCCATGATACTATACATGTGTCGTCTCCACGATACTGTTTAATCCTTAATAACTGCCAAGTCTTCTACAAAATTCTATTAGCAGTTATATCCTAACGCACGGCCTGTACGCACCGATGTATGGTCGATACGCAAGTCCGAAGCTATATGCGACTCACAACTCACACACAACCCGTGGCACATCGTGACAGTTTATGAGATGCTCTAAACCTATGGTAGTCCCTTAACTCTAAGCCAATTGCATAAAGTATAATAATTTGCATCTATATATGGTTTTGAAAGAACAACATTTTATTTTCAAAAAATAAAAAAAAACATGCATGATATTGAGCAAGAAATTTAAACAGTAAAGGCAAGGTGTCTTGCCTGAGGTTAGGTGCAAAAAAGAATAATCCAGTAGCTCGAACTGGCAAATAAACAAAGCAAGAAAAGCCAAATCTCGTAGATGACTCCGGATGCTGCAACAAACATCACGAACGAGTTTGGAATATAAGATATGCCTAGGAAATGCCTGTCCAAAAGTTAAATTCTAGAACAGGGGAAAAATCATAATTTTGGGTCAAAACGATGTCCGCTGTTGGACCCGCTTTGCACCAAAATGCGAGCTAGAACCTACGGTCTCTAAAGTCGTCAAACTATATGTCTATAGATTTGTTTTGATGAGACGAACCCAACGGTATGTCCAATTTTGGATTTCGGTGGGCTGTGCACAAAATTGCCCGTTGAGTGGGATTGTGGACCCGCCAAAATAGCGTCCCGATCAACCTTCTCAGAATTGAACCAAACTTGGCTCACAGGACCAGAAAAATATTTCGAGTCCAATGGCGCAATTTCGTCACGATTTGATGACTGTACACGAAGTTGTGACTTAATTTGTAAAAGGTCGATACGGGGGTATTTCGACGGATACGTACTGATTTCGTCGCGCATATGCAACAAAATCGGGTTCCATCAGTTCCCATACGTCGACAACATCCATACGCGTCTTTCGATGTATATAGTGCGCGACCACGTCGCCGGTTTGTCGGGGCGCACGCCGTATCGGGTGTTTTTCTACTTTTTGAAAATAGAATTTACAATTTTTCGTGAAACTTTAACAACGTGTAACTTTTTACACACTAGATGAAAAGTGAATCCAGAAGGTGCGTTACAATCTCGGTTATGTTGTCTTTGACTGTCTTCTATTAGTTTCTACAAAATTTTAATGGACAGCGAGAAAAGTGGCAGACAAGTTGTCGTTTCAAAACAGTTTTTAATATTCCAGAAAAGTAGTTTTTCTCCAACTTCGCCTCGATTTTTCGAGCAAGTTGGATGGCCATGTCGAAATCCACCTAGGGGATCTCGAAGAGGGTCATGTGGGCTTTCTACACGAATTTATGGACCTAAAAACGGAGTTAAAATGAGAGGGATATCGATCGGGGAAGTTGAGTACCTTAAAGTGGAAAACTGTTGTGGTGTTTGTTGTTGTCGTCGTGGCGATCGTGAGGCGGGACTGCCATCCCTCCGGCGAGGCTGGGCACGTACGCCGAAAAGAGGGGGAGGAGAAAGAAAGGAGGAAAGAGGAGGAAGGTGGAGGAGATTAGGGTTTTTCTTTAGAATCAAATATGTATATATATATATATATATATATATATATATATATATATATATATATATATATATATATATATATATATGTGTGTGTGTGTGTGTGTGTGTGTGTGTGTGTGTGTGTGTGTGTGTGTGTGTGTATATAAAGGGTTGGGGTGTTTCGGCTTATATGGGTTCTGCTAATAAGGGGGTGCCCCTTTGTTGCAGCCACTGCTGCTATTACTTTGGTTCTTATGTGGTGGTCGGCTGATGGTGGTCGGGCCGACCACTCCACCATTTTTCTTTCTTTCTTCTTATCTTTTAACTTTATATATATATATATATATATATATATATATATATATATATATATATATATATATATACACCTCCAAAATCTTCATAAATTCAAAAGAAAATCTTAATCTTATCTATCCATATATAAAACTAATTTAAAATATATGTACATATATATTTAAATTCGTTTGACAATAAAATCAACTAAATAATAATAATAATATCTAATAGAATAAATATGTTTATTTAGTCACCATAAATTAACTTTAAATAAATAATAAAAATAGTCCAATGGGTGAACTTACCACACCCCTCATTTGAGTCCAAAAAATTGTACAACGTGTTGCAAAATATTTTTAATAATAAAATACCAATAGTTGTACAAATATTTAAATAATTAGAAATTGTTAATAAAATCATAAAATAATTTAGGAAACATTTGTACATACAAAATATGCCTACATGGCCACATTTGGTCACACTACAAGCTTACATGGGCTTGGGTTCGGTCCGGGCCCAGTTCGGGCTGTTTTGAGCCAACCGGGTCATCTAAAAATCAATATATAAAATAATATTTAATTAAAATACTTTAAATAAGTCAATTCACAATTTGGTCTGGTTTTCTTAGTTTGGACATCACCATGGCTAGGCTTTCCCCTGCATGGCTAGTACACTAGTCAAGGCACACTGCTACATCTTCCGTGCCAAAATTTATGGTAGTCTTGTTTTCCAAAATTCAAAAATGGCTAAGGTCATTTTTAATAATTAATAAAAACTATAAATTGTATAAATTAAATTTGAAGTCTAATAAAATAATAAAAAATAATTTCAAAAAATAGGGGTTTTACATCTCCCGATAAGGATACGACGCCAAGCCGTTGAGGATCTGCAGTTGGATATGGCCATTGAAGGGTAGATGTGCTTGAAGTACCTGGCCTTAAAAAATCTGGTCCATAAGTTGTTGCTCGTGCGAAGTTTCCACCACAATTTCATCGAGAAAGCTTTAATGATGTTAGTAAGTTTCATAAATCCCAGCCCCCCTTCGTTAGTCGGATGAGCCATAGCTTCCCAACTAGCCCAGTGATGCTTATCTTGGCCGTTGCAGTGCCCCCAAAAGAAATTATAAAAGATCTCTTCGATCGAAGAAAGAACCTTCGTGGGCGGGGAGCATGCGGCCAGAGTATAGATGGGGATGGAGGTGAACACGTGATTGAAGAGGGTCATTTTGCCACCAGGGGAGAGGGTGGCATTATGCCACCCTTCAAGTTTCTTCCTGATTCTTGTTATCAATTTCTCGAGGATGCCCGCGTTGGATCTCCCGTATACAAGAGGGAAGCCGAGATAGATGAACGGAGGATGGTCCCCAGAAAAGGATGTTAAGTTGGCGTGGTTGATAGCTTGCTCTCTCTTGATGTTGTGGTTGGCATAGATAACGCTCTTGGAGGGATTGATCTTTAGCCTGAGCATCTAGAGTACCTCTGCAGGGTGTTGTGGACTACTTCTACCGCTCCTTCATCCCCGGAGGAGAAAATGAGTAAGTCGTCGGCGAAAGCCAAATGAGTTATGATGGGGCATCCGCTGGATGTGTGGTAGTGCTGGAAGTTCGGGGTACTGAACATGTTGTTAAGGTTCCTGCTCAGGGCATCTGCTACGATGATGAAGACAGTAGATGATAGAGGATCGCCCTGTCTAACCCCACGATTGGATTTGAAAAACCTCTGTGCTTGACCATTGATGACCGTAGAGAACCATGAGTTGCTGATGGATCTCCATATGATGTTGGTCCAGGTTTCCTTGAAACTGAAAGCCCTGAATACCCAGATCATGAATTGCCAATCTAGTCTATCATAAGCTTTCTCCATGTCGATTTTGACCGCGATGTTGCCCCCTCATACTAGAAATTTCATGTAGGTGATTAACTCTTGGGCCAGCATAATATTGTCCTGTATGTTTCTCCCACGAACAAACCTATTTTGCTCCTCGAAAATAATCTTGGGGAGAATTCCAGACATTCTGGTGGCGATGATCTTAGAGATGATCTTGTTGGTGAAGGTGCAAAGACTGATGGGGCGAAAGTCGCGAAAGGACTTCGAGTTGTCTTTTTTCGGGATAAGGATCAGATTGGCACTCGAAACAGCTTTGGGGTAAATGGCACCTTCGAAGAAAGCAATAGCCACTTCGGTGATGTCTTGTTTGATGATATCCCAACATGTGCGATAGAAAACTCCCGAAAAGCCATCTTGGCCGGGGGCACTGTGCTCATTCAGAGCCCAAACAGCTTCTTTCACCTCCTCGTCAGTAGAGATTCGTTCCAATTGGGCATTGTCGTTAGCATTGATGAGGAGGGGGATTTGATCAAGGAAGGAGCTATCTTTGTGCACAGTCTTTTTGGAGAATAGTTTGGAACAGAAATCGAAGGCTGCAGCTTGGATGCTCTTTTGCTCTGTGATAATGTGTCACGACCCGCACCCTAGAGTAAGGGCACGAGAACGTAACAACGTCCAGCCTACGCCGCAGTGTCGGCGGTAGAACGCTGTCCTAGGTCTCATGCATCTAGCTGTATAAGGATAAACAGTTTATACCCCCCGAATGGGGGTGACATAGCAGATACAGTCCCAATCACATCTAAGGTAGAGCATGATAAAGATAGATAAAACATGAAATCCAAAAGAGATATAGGAGATAGAAGTCTAAGTGTCTAAGATACATAAATCCAGAAATACATCTCAAAACTCAAATACAGTAATCCATAAAGTAAATACAGCTCCAGACAAAATGAAATAACTATCTAAACAACCTCTACTGTGTCTCCTCTAGGCTAGCAGGCAATCCCAGGCCATCTGTAAAATTTATCAACAGGTCCAGTCAGGACAGGAGCGAGCACAATACATCTCATGCAGTTCATATCATGTCAGAAAATATAAAGCAGGCAATAGAATAAGATACATGAAACGCTGTAAGAAGATGTACATGAAAACAGGAGAGATATTTGATAACTGGAAATATATACATGATAAGTAAGAACTGTAAGTGACTAGTGATTTAGAGTACGAGATGGCATGTAATTGGCTTAGGTTGTACATGATGAACATAAAAAGTAACAGAGTCTACATGATGGGTAAATCACATGACCATTTATACTCACCCCTACCCACAATCAATACACAAGGATCTATTCAAGTTACGTTACGGACATGATGTTTTGGTTATACAAGAAACACATGAGGAAACATGAGCGTACATGAAAGAATATGAGAGTACATGAACGTACATGTAAGAACATGAGAGAAAATGAGTGTACATGAATAACGCAGAAACAAGGAATACATGATGTACATGAAACATATGTCATAAAGTATCCGATGCGCCCGCTAAGGGGGTAACATCCCAAGAAGAGATCCGTATAGTACCAATCCATGATGATAATGTGACAGCATCAAGTAAAAGTAATCTAGAGCGAGAATATAATTCGTGACAAGTATGAAACGATCAGAGAATGTACTCACCTGATAACCTGAACAGCTGATAAGTATAGGGGGTCCGATTGAAGCCACAGAGTCCTATTTAAAGCAACACAGGTTACAAGGTGTCTAGCTCCTAATTAGAACAGCACAAGTCACAACATGTCCAGAAGGGTAATATAAAGCACTACAATGTATTCTACATGAATCTAGGTCAAACTAGGCCAAAGTCAACCCTTGGTCAACTCTAGTCAACTGCACTAGTCAAACTAGGTCAAACTAGGTCATGTTCTAATCCAGCAAGTCTTACTAGGCCTAACCAAGACTATCCTAGCAAGCACACATCAATACAAGGCTATACAAGCCAACATACACCCAACTCTATATAGCATGCAATTATTCAATACTCAAATATGCAAGAATTCACATTGGATATACACTTGGTAATATATTACTTTAAACTATATATATCTACACATATATACACATGCATATATTGGTATTCAACATTAGGTCTATAATCATGGCATTTCAAATCGTTATATAAACTTATATATTACAACACAATATGTTAACATATATATAATATACATACATAGCTAAGATAACTGTATTCATAAATACTTATTTAAGAGGCTATGTGTGTGTATGTGAACATGGCAAAGGGGCAAGTGAGGCTTAAATGGGCATACATAGTGTATACATATCAAAGAGTGTCAAAGTGTAAGTGAACAAAGTGTCAAGTGTGATAGTGTCTACATAGTGTAAGGGATACATGAGGTAATATAGGATTTGTGTTAACATAGAACATTACATCTCATTAACTTGTATATTGCATACATTACATCTATTATTACATTACATTCATGCTTGCATTCATTCATCATTCATTTATTCTCTTGCACTACTATATGCACCATACATTACATACTATGGAACCTACATATTCATTACAAGCCATACTTATACATGCTTACATTAGATAGGATACTTACACCTTATACATCATTTATTTAAACATTTACTCATGCTTGCATTCTCTATTTAATTACATAATGTATATACATTAACATGGGTTAAAATCAAATAGAACATTATATTACACACAAGGGTGCACAATACTGTACCTGTCATGCCCCAGAACCAGAATACTGGAGAGCGGGGGCAGACATAGCCAGCTACGTATATTGAAATGGATTCCATCTCGCTATACGGTCACGGCTGTCTAGATACATGAGGGTTTACTACAAGCCAACAGTCTCCTATGGTCATGAACAAGCCTAGTGTCTCAATCACAAGCAAATAAGTAAATGTTACAAGATGTATGATCATTAAATATACAATAATAAGGCGTCCCAAATATTACATATTCAGCTGATCATGAAGCTAGTCGTTACAAAATGTGAGGACTAGCAAGAGTTTAGTCATACATGATCAACCCTAGGATCTGTCAATCATGTTACAGCCCGTAGGCAGACAGTAAGTAAGTGCAATCGAGCTAAACAGGTGCTCGTCGGCTAAACGTCTCAAAAGAATATTTTTACAATAAAGTGGGAGAGCAAAATAAACCCACTCGTTGCCCGGGTTACGTCTGGAGTTCACCATCGGACTGGAAAAGCGGTGGATCCTCTGGAGCTGCTCCGAAATCTGGCCATACAAAACCAGCTGGGTCAGATCCTAGAAAGAGCAAGTGCCACAAAGGAAGCTTCACTTAGGAACTAAAACCAGCAATCAGCATAAGATATAAATAAAAGTAAGAACTGGAAAATAAAGAAAACACATCAGGATGATATACGACGAGATAACCATGGAACTATTCAGATAACCAGGTTACAACCCGTAAACCAAACAAGGACCGGGGTTGTAACCCTTCGTCTGAACGGAGCTTGGTTTCTCACCATTTATCGGTAAAATAAATACAAGCATTCTGGTCATTCAATAATCTGGAACAGGATCAGGACAAGACTAGACTGGTTAGACCCCATCCAATCATTTCACGGCCAAGCAAGAACTACGGCTTGATACTTAACTAACTAGGGTTGTCACAAGCCTAATTACTAACAAGATGCAGTGAGATTATTCCACAGCCACAAGCCCTGCAGACCATCCAGGTTACCCAGGTCGAAATTAGGGGTTGAATTCAGGTGGGTACACCGTCCAGGAAACGCATGTACCCTTAGGTAGCTTCAAGGGTGCAACACATGACAGTGTGCTGGAAATGTGCCCTACTCGACGGCAGGCTACAGATCCCAGGCGCGTCCAGGTAACGGGATTGCCTGTAGCTGGGAAATCTTTTCATGACTAATGTATTAATCTAGTTATTAGTCCTTAGTTCATTTCAATAGGTACTCCTGACCGTGGTACTCAGGAGTCCCTCCCTAGACATGATGCAAGACAGGACTGGTTTATTTGTACAAGCACAATCGCCCACGGTGTCCATGATGTTTATTCTTGTCAGGTCATGTCATGTCAGGTAGCCGTCACAATAGCTGTTCAAGATAATCATGTCAGGTGTACTTGTCAGGAGTGTGCCACGACGGGCCACTATCAGGTCATGTCAGGTTAGTCATATCAGGAGTGCACCACTACGGTTCACTGTCAGGTCGTGCTCAATTATCAGTTCCAAACATATCAAATGAATTCATGATTATCAAGTTCATAAAAAAAGGCGTAAGGATATAAAATGGACGTAAAATATCTAATAAAATATCAATATTCAGGACTATAGAAGAGCCATGCGGCTAGGTCATATGCGGCCAGGAATGATCTCATGCGGCTGGGTAAGAATAGCCCATGCGGCTAAGAAGGAGTTCGGGTCCATGCTGCTGGGAAGTGTTGAGATGGGGGTTCATACGGCTGGCGGGGAACGGGTGCGCATGCGGCTGGAGGGCAGGAACCTATACGGCTAGCAGGAAGGAAGGCTCCATGCGGCCAGGATGAAGGCAGACTCATGCGGCTGGCGGGGTAGGGACACATGCGGCTAGCGGGGAACCAAGCCTATGCGGTCCGCAAGTACTAGAGTTCATGCGGCTCAAGGAGATAGGCGCATATGCGGCTGAAGGCAAGTGGGACCCCATGCGGCAAGCAGGAACTGAGGACTTATGTGATCAGGTTGAATGCAGACTTTTGCGGTCAGGTTCAATTCGTATTCATGCGGCCAAGGATGAAGGCAGACTTATGTGGCTGGGAAGCAAGGGCCTCATGCGGTTTTAAGAATGAGACTCAGCCCATGCGGCTAAGAAGGTCTCATGCGGCTGAATCACTTGCCGCATGAATTACCATGCGGTCAAGTCAAGCACTGTTCTTCTTCCCCAAATTTCAGAGAAGAAGAACACCATGAACCCAAGCTTCCAAGCTCCATAAAATCTTCATCCGAAGTCCAAATTCGAACTTCAATAGGTCAAAATGGGGTAGAACGAAATTCTCGACAACATAGAACCATCAAAACTAGGAAATAACAAGACTAAATAGATCAAAACCCAAGAAATCCAAAAATGGAATAAACTTAGATCTACAAGAATCCAGCCATGGAAATAAGAAATGTCAAATACTAAAGTGCTTTAGAATGTAGTAAAGAAGAGAATGGAGCAATAAAATCAGAGTTCCTCCATGAAGCAAGTTGCACTTGCCTAGACCTCTCTCTTCTCTCTCTGGTAGGTAAGAAGTAATGAGGAAGAAGAAGATGAGATTAATGAAGAGAGAGAAAAGAATGGGCTAATAAATACAAATGGTGGTGGTAGGTAGGGTTCACATTGGTTCATATTGAACCAAAGAAAACCGAGCCAAGCCGAACCAAGCCAAGAAATAACCAAGCCAAGAAGGAATCAAGCAAGGAAATCATGCAATACAAGAATAAATACGTACACGTATTCCAGAAATATGTAATACGAACCACAGGCATTATAACTCTACCCACCTTAAAAGAATTCCATCCTCGGAATTTAATCAAGAGGCTAGAGGAGCAATGACAAGCTACATTAATCACATGCAAGCTATAACTATGCGGACAATCACTCATTCAAGCAAGGAATCGAAGGCATGAGGCATAAGAAAGACATTATACCTCACGAGTCAAACAAGTCGGGATATCGCGATCGGACATCATCCTCACGCTCCCACGTTGAGTCCCCCAAAGAGTGATGACCCCAAGCAACTCGGACTAACTTGATAGTCTTGTTCTTGAGGATCTTTTCTCTCCGGTCCAATATAGACACGGGCCTCTCCTCATACGAAAGGTTGGTACCAACATCCAATTCCGAATGATCCAGGATGTAGCTCGGGTCCGGGATATACCGTCGTAACTGGGATACATGGAACACGTCATGCACCTCGCTTAGCGACGGCGGAAGAGTGAGACGATAGGACACATCTCCTACTCGCTCCAGAATGTCAAATGGCCCTATATACCTAGGACTAAGCTTTCCCCGTACGCTGAAACGAATGACGCCACGGTTAGGCAAAATCCTCAGGAATACATGGTCACCGACCGAAAACTCGAGAGGGCGCCGATGAGAATCGGCCCAATGGCGCTGGCGATCTTGGGCAACTCTAAGATGATCTCGGACTCTCCTGACCACCTCAACTGTCTGAGCGATCATTTCTGGACCAAGCATCTGTCTCTCTCCAACATCATCCCAGGCTAGCGGGGATCTGCACTTTCTACCATACAGTGCCTCGAACGGTGCCATCTGGATACTGGCCTGGAAACTGTTGTTGTACGAGAATTCTACCAGGTGCAAGTAATCTTCCTATGAACCACCAAAGTCAAGTGTGCAAGACCGCAACATGTCGTCAAGAGTCTGGATCATACGCTCCGACTGACCATCTGTCTGCGGATGATACGCTGAACTGAACTGGAGGCGAGTCCCCAAACTCTCTTGCAAACTACGCCAAAAGTGTGACGTAAATCTGGAATCTCGGTCCGAGGTGATACTGACTGGCACACCGTGCAATCTGACAATCTGCCTGAGGTACATCTCCGCTAGCTGAGCCGTCGACTGACCAACTCTGAACGGGAGGAAGTGAGCTACCTTCGTGAGCCGATCAACTATAACCTAGATAGCATCTCTACCAGCTGGAGATCTAGGTAAGCCGGTCATGAAATTCATGGTCACATGCTCCCACTTCCATTCTGGAATCGGCAAGGGCTGAAGAAGTCCAGCCGGTCTCTGATGTTCAGCTTTAACTTGTTGACAAACCAAACACCGAGAGACAAACCGAGCTATCTCCCGCTTTATGCCATTCCACCAGAAGTGCTGACGGATATCTCGGTACATCTTTATACTGCCAGGATGGATGGAATACTGAGAACTGTGCGCCTCTGACATGATCTCCTGCCTGATATCACCGCTGGGTACACAAAGATGCTTTCTATGTCGAAGTGTACCGTCCTCATGAATGCATAACTCTGGTCTTCGTCCTGCCTCACACTCTGCTCTGAGTCGCTGAAGCTTGAAATCTGCTGACTGCGCCATCCGGATCCTCTCGACTATAGTAGACTGAACTTGCATACTGGCCATCAATGCTACACTGGAAGGGAGAACAACTTCTATACCCATCTTCTGAAGATCTGCTAACAGCTCTGGTTGTGCTGTTAGGAAATAAACTCCGGCTCTCCTGCTCAAAGCATCTGCAACAACGTTTGCCTTCCCAGGATGATACTGCAAGTTGACATCATAATCCACAAGAAGCTCCAGCCATCTCTTCTGACGCATGTTAAGATCCTTCTGGGTGAAAACATACTTCAGGCTCTTGTGGTCGGTGAAAATCTCTACCCTATCTCCATACAAATAGTGCCTCCACAACTTAAGTGTAAATACTACTGCTGCCAGCTCCAAGTCATGGGTTGGGTAATTCCTCTCATGATCACGAAGTTGCCGTGACGCATAAGCTATTACCTTCCCATGCTGCATCAGAACACATCCTAAGCCTCTGCCTGAAGCATCACAATATACTGAGAATCCTCCGGTTCCATCTGGAAGCGTGAGAATAGGAGCTGTTATCAGGCCTCGCTTCAACTGCTCAAAAGAACTCTGACACTCTGCTGTCCAAGTAAACTGTGCATCCTTGCGGGTCAACTGCGTCAATGGCGTTGATATCCGAGCAAAATCCGAAACAAACTGCCGGTAGTAGCCGACCAATCCAAGAAAACTATGAACCTCTGCAACTGTGCTGGGCACCGGCCAAGACTCAATAGCCACAATCTTCTGGGGATCGACTTCTACTCCTCCTCTGGTAATGATATGACCCAAGTACGAAATGCGATCGAGCCAGAACTCGTATTTACTAAACTTGGCATACAACTGGTGCTCTCTGAGGATCTGAAGAACAACTCTGAGATGCTGCTCATGCTCCGCTTCACTCTTGCTATAGACCAGGATGTCATCCAAGAACACGATCAGAAACTGATCCAAGTAAGGCATAAAGATGCGATTCATTAGGTCCATGAATACTGCCGGCACATTGGTTGCTCCAAATGGCATAACAAGGAACTCCCAATGCCCATATCTTGATCTAAAAGCTATCTTCGGGATGTCCTGCTCTCTGACTCTGATCTGGTGATATCCTGAGCGCAAGTCGATCTTCGAAAATACTGAAGCCCCCTTGAGTTGATCAAACAAGTCATCTATCCTCGGAAGGGGGTATCTGTTCTTGATTGTCACTGAGTTCAAGGTATGATAATCAACACATAACCTGGACGTACCATCCTTCTTTTTCATAAGAAGCATCGGGGCTCCCCAAGGCGATCCACTAGCACGAATGAATCCCTTGGTTCTGAGTTCTTCAATCATCTTGTACAAGATCTCCAACTCTGAAGGCGCCATCCTGTAGACTCTCGCTGACACTGGGGCTGTCCCGGGAATCAAGTCTATGGTGAACTCGATCTCCCGCTCTGGAGGCATACCTGGTAGCTCTTCTGGGAAAACATCTGGGAACTCATCCACTATTCTGGGCAACTGCACTGCTGCTACTGCCATCCGCAATACTGGAGGAGAAGGCTCAACCGCTCCTCTGGAAAAGGAAAACTCCGGCTCGCCTGGAATGCTAAAAACAACCCTACCAATGTGGCAGTCTATTCTAGCATACTGGTTCCTCAACCAATCCATCCCTAGGACCACATCATAATCGGCCATCGGGAACTCTATCAATCTAGCGGGGAATTCTCTACCGCTAACTACGATCCGACACGAGGAAAACACTCTATCTACTCCCACAAGTCCGTTACCAGTAAGTATATTGAGCCTTACTAATAATGACTCGGGCTCCAATCCTACCCGTGTCGCGAATCGTGCAGACATAAAAGAATGCGATGCACCAGAATCAAATAAAGCTGAAGCTGGAAAGGAGTTGACGAGAATAGTACCTGCCACTACCTCTCCTGGTGCCAATCCTTTCTCTGCGGTCATCACCATAGCCTGACCGTGCCCTCGGGGTGCTGGTCCCCTCTGCTGGAATCCTCGCTGCCTGCTCTGACTCAAGGCTTGGGCTTGTGCATACTGCTGGGGGGTTCTGCTGCTGGAACATCTGAAACTGAGGCGGCAAGGGCCTCGATAATGGGTACTGCTGCTGCTGCTGGACCGGAGCTGGTCCTCTCACAGAAGAGCTAGAAAGGTTGGACGATGATGAACCACCCCTATTCGGGCAAGATCCGACCCTATGGTCTGGTGCTCCACAAGCCAGACACAATCCCTGTGCCCTACGACACTCTGCCACTACATGGCCTGGCTTCCCACAATGAGAACATCCCACTGCGGAAGACTGCTTCTGCTTCTGCTGCTGTTGAGGGTGCGTCGGGGTGGAATGCTGAACCGACGTTACGGAGGCCGCTCGCCTCGGAGCTCCAATAGTCAAAGCCCTGGCTGCCGAGGCTGGTGCTGAAGACTGATTCATCTGGCCGTGCGATCTTTTCCGACCTCCGACCCTATCCACAATCCTCTAGGAGGTATACTCATGCCTCCGGGCTGCTCTCAAGACTGCATCAAAAGTCTGATGCTCAAACTGCTCGACTGCCAACAAAATCTCTAGGTGAAGGCCCTGCTGGAATCGCTGGGCTCTATCATACTCGGTTGCCACCAAGGTGGGAGCAAACCGACTGAGTCTGGAAAACTCGGCCGTATATCCGTCGACCGTCCTACCTCCTTGCTTCAGATTAGTGAATCGGGTCTGCAGATCATACCGAGCCACGGCATCGAAATACTTGGTCTGGAATCTCTCTCTGAACACCGCCCAAGCAATAGGTGCTGCTAATCCAACGGCCTGAGCTGCCTACCAGCTGCGGGCAAGATCTAACAACTGCAGGCGCACAACTGCCATCTTCTCGTTCTCTGGAGTCCTGGCTGCCTCGAGAATCACTTCTGTGTCCTGAAGTCATGCATCTGCCGTGATAGCATCTTCACTACCGTCGAAAAATGGAGGGTTCAAGCGCTTGAAGCTGTTGGCCGCGCTGTTACCCTGATGACCTCCTCTGGTCAAAGCATCCGTCACTGCCTGTTGCAAGGCATCTCCACGATGATCTTGAGAAGCTATCAAGGTCCTGACGAGTCCTACTAATGTGCCATCATCAGGCTCGACAGGCTGAACTGGCTGGACTGGTGGCTCTCCGCCAGAAGGCACGACTCTGGAGGCTACTCCGGAATGCTGGGCTTGATCCCCAGGTTGCTGCTGGTCCGCGGGAGGTGCTCCACCTTGCTGGCCGGCAGGTCCAGGAACAATGTCGCTGAAGAAGACGACATAGGGAACAATAAGGAAGGACCAGGACAGATCAACGATACAAGCACATGATCAGGACAAGAATCCAGGGATTCAGAAGATACGAGCAGAGATCAAGGACGAATACTGATTGAGACATCTATCCGATAAACCCTCACATATCTTGATTTACAAGACCTGCATGGGCCACCACATAAACCATGTCACACCCCAGAACCAGAATACTGGAGAGCGGGGGCAGACATAGCCAGCTACGTATATTGAAATGGATTCCATCTCGCTATACGGTCACGGCTGTCTAGATACATGAGGGTTTACTACAAGCCAACAGTCTCTTATGGTCATGAACAAGCCTAGTGTCTCAATCACAAGCAAGTAAGTAAATGTTACAAGATATATGATCATTAAATATACAATAATAAGGCGTCCCAAATATTACATATTCAGCTGATCATGAAGCTAGTCGTTACAAAATGTGAGGACTAGCAAGAGTTTAGTCATACATGATCAACCCTAGGATCTGTCAATCATGTTACAGCCCGTAGGCAGACAGTAAATAAGTGCAATCGAGCTAAACAGGTGCTCGTCGGCTAAACGCCTCAAAAGAATATTTTTACAATAAAGTAGGAGAGCAAAATAAACCCACTCGTTGCCCAGGTTACGTCTGGTGTTCACCATCGGGCTGGAAAAGCGGTAGATCCTCTGGAGCTGCTCCAAAATCTGGCCATACAAAACCAGCTGGGTCAGATCCCAGAAAGAGCAAGTACCACAAAGGAAGCTTCACTTAGGAACTAAAACCAGCAATCAGCACAAGATATAAATAAAAGTAAGAACTAGAAAATAAAGAAAACACATCAGGATGATATACGACGAGATAACCATAGAACTATTCAGATAACCAGGTTACAACCCGTAAACCAAACAAGGACCGGGGTTGTAACCCTTCGTCTGAACGGAGCTTGGTTTCTCACCATTTATCGGTAAAATAAATACAAGCATTCTGGTCATTCAATAATCTGGAACAGGATCAGGACAAGACTAGACTGGTTAGACACCATCCAATCATTTCACGGCCAAGCAAGAACTACGGCTTGATACTTAACTAACTAGGGTTGTCACAAGCCTAATTACTAACAAGATGTAGTGAAATTATTCTACAGCCACAAGCCCTGCAGACCATCCAGGTTATCCAGGTCGAAATTAGGGGTTGAATTCAGGTGGGTACACCGTCCAGGAAACGCATGTACCCTTAGGTAGCTTGAAGGGTGTAACACATGACAGTGTGCTGGAAATGTGCCCTACTCGACGGCAGGCTACAGATCCCAGGCGCGCCCAGGTAACGGAATTGCCTGTAGCTGGGAAATCTCTTCATGACTAATGTATTAATCTAGTTATTAGTCCTTAGTTCATTTCAATAGGTACTCCTGACCGTGGTACTCAGGAGTCCCTCCCTAGACATGATGCAAGACAGGACTGGTTTATTTGTACAAGCACAATCGCCCACGGTGTCCATGATGTTTATTCTTGTCAGGTCATGTCATGTCAGGTAGCCGTCACAACAGCTGTTCAAGATAATCATGTCAGGTGTACTTGTCAGGAGTGCGCCACGACGGGCCACTATCAGGTCATGTCAGGTTAGTCATATCAGGAGTGCACCACTACGGTTCACTGTCAGGTCGTGCTCAATTATCAGTTCCAAACATATCAAATGAATTCATGATTATCAAGTTCATAAAAAAAGGCGTAAGGATATAAAATGGACGTAAAATATCTAATAAAATATCAATATTCAGGACTATAGAAGAGCCATGCGGCTAGGTCATATGCGGCCAGGAATGATCTCATGCGGCTGGGTAAGAATAGCCCATGCGGCTAAGAAGGAGTTCGGGTCCATGCTGCTGGGAAGTGTTGAGATGGGGGTTCATGCGGCTGGCGGGGAACGGGTGCGCATGCGGCTGGAGGGCAGGAACCTATGCGGCTAGCAGGAAGGAAGGATCCATGCGGCCAGGATGAAGGCAGACTCATGCGGCTGGCGGGGTAGGGGCACATGCGGCTAGCGGGGAACCAAGCCTATGCGGTCCGCAAGTACTAGAGTTCATGCGGCTCAAGGAGATAGGCGCATATGCGGCTGAAGGCAAGTGGGACCCCATGCGGCAAGCAGGAACTGAGGACTTATGTGATCAGGTTGAATGCAGACTTATGCGGTCAGGTTCAATTCGTATTCATGCGGCCAAGGATGAAGGCAGACTTATGCGGCTGGGAAGCAAGGGCCTCATGCGGTTTTAAGAATGAGACTCAGCCCATGCGGCTAAGAAGGTCTCATGCGGCTGAATCACTTGCCGCATGAATTACCATGCGGTCAAGTCAAGCACTGTTCTTCTTCCCCAAATTTCAGAGAAGAAGAACACCATGAACCCAAGCTTCCAAGCTCCATAAAATCTTCATCCGAAGTCCAAATTCGAACTTCAATAGGTCAAAATAGGATAGAACGAAATTCTCGACAACATGGAACCATCAAAACTAGGAAATAACAAGACTAAATAGATCAAAACCCAAGAAATCCAAAAATGGAATAAACTTAGATCTACAAGAATCCAGCCATGGAAATGAGAAATGTCAAATACTAAAGTGCTTTAGAATGTAGTAAAGAAGAGAATGGAGCAATAAAATCAGAGTTCCTCCATGAAGCAAGTTGTACTTGCCTAGACCTCTCTCTTCTCTCTCTGGTAGGTAAGAAGTAATGAGGAAGAAGAAGATGAGATTAATGAAGAGAGAGAAAAGAATGGGCTAATAAATACAAATGGTGGTGGTAGGTTGGGTTCATATTGGTTCATATTGAACCAAAGAAAACCGAGCCAAGCCGAACCAAGCCAAGAAATAACCAAGCCAAGAAGGAATCAAGCAAGGAAATCATGCAATACAAGAATAAATACGTACACGTATTCCAGAAATATGTAATACGAACCACAGGCATTACAGTACCATCTCAGCATGAATTAAAATCTAGGATTAAAGTATGTTATAGATCTATGTGTTAGCTTTCCGAAACTTCAAACGGATCGCGTTTTCATTTCCGGAAACTCCCGTAATCGCAAAAACACCGAGAACACGTTTGTCTTTCGTACAGCTGACACTCAAATAATTCTCCAGAAAGTTACAGAAGGAATTAGGCCTATCAATATATGTTTTTGGAAAGCTAACTTCAATACACTTCTTTTAAAAAAAAATGGAAGATTAAACCGAACTTTGAGCTAGAAGTTATGATATTTCTAAGTTAGGGCTGAAATTAAAAACGTGGATAAAAATCATGACGGATTTGGGTAGTTGAGACAAAAGAACACAAGTATATAACATAATATATCAAGAACTCACTCTCTACACTAATATATATATATATATATATGAGACACTATAGAACACATCTCCAATACAAAAATACGAGATTAAACATGTAATAATTTATTCATACATAACAACAACACATAGTGTGTCCAAATTTGGGGTTTTCCCACATGGACACAACCACAACACAAAGGACACTCCTATGACCTCCAAATGGACATAAAATGGACACAAATGGAGATACAACCATGGGGGTCATTCCTATGGGTTCAAAATAGACCTATATGTATGAGGAAATGAAAAAGAGAAGGGATTTATACCTCCCGGTAGATCGAATCGAAGAAAAGCCTTCCCGGAGCGACACCGACACGTAGAGATTCCAAAAGGACACGAACGAGCTCCGAATCCTCCCAAACTTGGGTAGCTTCCTCCTCGGCTAGAATGGAGAAGGAAAGAAGAAGATTTGGTGGCTAAATGGAAGGATTTGGTGGAGAAATTGCTAGGAATTGCTCTCTAGGAATTTGGGGAAGAACAAGAGAGAGTGTGTGGATGAGAATAATGAAATGAACTTGAGCCTATCCTCTCCCAAAGTGGCTGGCCATATGGGGCTATTTGTCCTATTATGGTAAGGTCCAAAATGCCCCCACTAACCTATTCTATGAGTATTAGGAAAGGGCTAATTGGTTGGGGCTAAATTATTCATTCTAAAGTCTCTAATCACACTAACCTTATCCATAATAATTAGTCTAACCTCTAACTAAAATATTTCTATCATGTGGACTAAAATTAATATCATGTGGGCCATGCCTAACTAGTGTGTGGGTCCCACTAGAGTCAAGCTACACCTGGGTCCCCGTTTCAAGTCGGATTGAGTTGAAATTCGAACCCGACTCAAATAACCCCAAAACAATATCATAAATAATAAAATAAATTTCAACCCCAAAATAATATCATAAATAATAAAATAATTTTTAAAAATATTCAAAATGTAAAATGATAAAAATATCCCTGTTTCTGAAAACTGGGGGTGACAAATCTATCCATCTTAAAAAATTTCGTCCTCGAAATTAAAACAAAGCAATCACAGGAAACACATGCAGAAAACAATCTCATTCAAATACTTTTCAAAAAAAAATCAGCAATAAAAAAAAATCTCTTTGAGGCACATCAAGTAAATAAAAACTGATACGTGTCCGATACGGACACAAAACCATCACAAATCACACCTATCAAAGGTCAAAATCAACAATCACCAACGCAATAAATATCAAAATAATTTAAAGAGGTCAAATGCAAAATATCCTTAGGCCAGAAATGACATTAAAATATCCTAATCACATGGTTAGGCTCTAGGTCAAACAGTCTCTAGGATTTCACTAGCAAAACATCAAAATCACAAGTCATGATTTTAAATAGTTTTAAAATGATTTAAAAATTACCAAAAATCATATCATGATTTAAATGTCAAATCAATAAATGATTAAAATTACAAAATTTCAAAATTACCCTCATTTTAGAGAACTGGGTGTTACAAGTCTACCCACCTTAGAAAAATTTCATCCTCAAAATTAAAATGTTCATACTCTTTCTAGGTCAAACCCCCCATAATCAAAGTCTCAGAACTTAAACAATCATATGATTTAAAAGGATGACATACAGGGTCATGGCATACAGTGGTAGTGAAAGTCTCATCTAGGTATACTAGTCATGCTAAACCAAAACGGTCATATGGTATCAAAACACACAAGCAATCTAGGGTGCTAAACTAGAAAAGATACAGAAATAACAATCATCAAGACTGTAAGGCAGTCTACCATCCTATATGAAAACTGGTACTTATCAAAATAAAATAAAGTTAACTACCATTTATCTAATAAGGGGTACTATTCAAGAAAATCAAAATCAAAAGTTAAAGAATGAAAGCCAATTGCATGGAAATCCAATCACAATATATTTATATATATAGCGTTAGAGAGGAAAAAGCTAGCATTATGTACAAGTTATGTAGTTCGTGTGTGTATGGGTGTATGTGGACATGTTCATATGGTTAGATAATAGGCGTGTGTGTATGTGAAATATACATGAAAGTGCATAGGAGGATTTGGGGTTTCAAACAATAACTATCAAGTTACACTAATCATGGCATATTGGTTAAACAATCTACAATACACAACTCGTTTGCTCATAACATGCATGGCTAACCATATATATATGTATATATAAAGAGGTAGAGATTTAGTTATGTATGTATATACATTATAACATGTATGCCTAAGCTCTATATATATCTATATAGATATATAATCATGACATAGAGAGGAAGAGTTAGGTTACATGACAGGGTATACTAAGTTAGGGTGTGTGTGTGTCCTTGTACAGGGTTATAGCTTAGTATTGAAAGGTTAAACCGAGTTTTAGTTCAGCATTTATATACAAAATCTAAAAATAAGCTAATATTTAAACCAGTGCAATATTAACATAATGCAATTTCAAAATTTAGGAGTTTGAAACATCACAACTAATCTCAATGCTCTCAATACATCCTAATATGATAGAAATAAAATCCTAATATACTATCAATACATTTATCTACGCATACAGTTCAATATTACATGTTAAATATGAAATTGAACTAAACATGGAAATCAATGTAAAAATGTTAACATGTATTCAGTTTTCAGGATTTTGGAGAATTTGCACATCAAAACCAACTCAAAGTTTATCACAACCTAACATGTAAGAATATGGAACCTAAATTTATATCCCTACAACAACAATGTACACAGCTCTAAATATTACATTTAAAACAATCAATTTGAACTAACATTTAAAATCCCGTATTAAGGGTTAATATGCACACAGTCTCAGATTTGACAAATTTAAACACAAAACTCAACCAAATTTTTTTTTGAATTGAAACCCTACGTATAACATACATGTGCAGTGATATAAATAAAATTATTATCATAAAATTTTATATTTAAATTACGAGTTAAGCTAGGAAAAGCAGAGAATCGGAAATATTGGGGTTTTAAAATTTTAAACATTAACGACATATTAATATATATTCAGATAGGTGGAAATCAAGTGTAGCATGCATAAGTGTCAGGAAAGTGTCCACTATATATATTCATATATATTCTCATGTCCCAATATAAAATTTTAATTCTACGTTAAGACCAACAATTAGATTCCTACCAAGGTTGCAAGCAGGTGATTGACGTAATCAAGATAGTATTATTATTATTATTTAATACAAGAATAATAGCAAGAAAGAAATAACGATAAAATCTGTTTTTGCTTATCTGTTTAAAAGAAAAACCCATTTTGAAACCCAGAGCTAAATTTTCAAATCCAAGATAAAGTCTAGCAAAATTATCGATTCATTGTATTAAGAAGAATTTCATAGTAAGAAGTTACACAAAGTTTATAAAAACAGCTAAAGCTACTCCTAAGTTAAATAAATGAGAAAAAAAAAATAACAATTCTCTCTTTCTTTCTTTTTTTTTCTTTTTTTTTTGAAGGACTGAAACAAAAGTAGAGAAAATATGTTCAAAAATATTTAAGGTACAATCTGATAATCATATGCGTCTTCTTGAAATTATATTGTCAGAATTCTGCCACGCCAATAAGCATAGCTGCAATAAACGATAGAGTCCATAATAAGGCATACACCCTATAATCATATTATCTAGAATTCTTACCACCCCACTCGGTATGGCTGCAAGAAAATCTAGATTTCATAACTAAGATAAGTATAGCTATATCAGGCTCTACGTCCTTGTCATGCTAGCAAATATGACTGCAATAAATTCTAAATTCCATAATAAAGTAGACTTTTACCTTTCTTACTGTCCTTATCAAGTATATTATCAGGTTATACCTTAATTCCAAAAAAATGTACATATACATATAAATACAAACTCAAATTCAACAACTAACATCAAGATTCAAAATTCAATAATAATCCATCAAAAATCATAAAAATACAGACTCAAATTCAACCACTAACATCAAGATTCAAAATTCAACAATAATCCATCAAAATCAAGTTCAATAATAGGAAGTAAAGGTAAATCAAATCAGGGAAAAATAGATTTCAAATCGAAGTTAAAATAAGATTCTCAAGGGTCGTCCCAGGAATCTCTCAAGGAATCCTAACCGTGATTGAGTACCTTCAAAATATATTCTATTCCTAATGCAGGCTGTAGTGGTACTCTAGTTCGAATACCACTACATAAACTCGACCTACATGGGCCACCACTAAAAATGTGTCACGATCCGCACCCTAGAGTAAGGGCACGAGAACGTAACAACGCCCAGCCTACGCCGCAGTGTCGGCGGTAGAACGCTGTCCTAGGTCTCATGCATCTAGCAGTATAAGGATAAACAGTTTATACTCCCCGAATGGGGATGACATAGCAGATACAGTCCCAATCACATCTAAGGTAGAGCATGATAAAGATAGATAAAACATGAAATCTAAAAGAGATATAGGAGATAGAAGTCTAAGTGTCTAAGATACATAAACCCAGAAATACATCTCAAAACTCAAATACAGTAATCCATAAAGTAAATACAGCTCCAAACAAAATGAAATAACTATCTAAACAACCTCTACTGTGTCTTCTCTAGGCTAGCAGACAATCTCAGGCCATCTGTAAAATTTATCAACAGGTCCAGTCAGGACAGGAGCGAGCACAATACATCTCATGCAGTTCATATCATGTCAGGAAATATAAAGCAGGCAATAGAATAAGATACATGAAACGCTGTAAGAAGATGTACATGAAAATAGGAGAGATATTTGATAACTGAAAATATATACATGATAAGTAAGAACTGTAAGTGACTAGTGATTTAGAGTACGAGATGGCATATAATTGGCTTAGGTTGTACATGATGAACATGAAAAGTAATAGAGTGTACATGATGGGTAAATCACATGACCATTTATACTCACCCCTACCCACAATCAATACACAAGGATCTATTCAAGTTACGTTACGGACATGATATTTTGGTTATACAAGAAACACATGAGGAAACATGAGCGTACATGAAAGAACATGAGATTACATGAACGTACATGTAAGAACATGAGAGAACATGAGTGTACATGAATAACGCAGAAGCAAGGAATACATGATGTACATGAAACACATGTCATAAAGTATCCGATGCGCCCGCTAAGAGGGTAACATCCCAAAAAGAGATCCATATAGTACCAATCCGTGATGATAATGTGACAGCATCAAGTAAAAGTAATCTAGAGCGAGAATATAATTCGTGACAAGTATAAAACAATCAGAGAATGTACTCGCCTGATAACCTGAACAGCTGATAAGTATAGGGGGTCCGACTGAAGCCACAGAGTCCTATTTAAAGCAACACAGGTTACAAGGTGTCTGGCTCCTAATTGGAACAGCACAAGTCACAACATGTCCAGAAGGGTAATATAAAGCACTACAATGTATTCTACATGAATCTAGGTCAAACTAGACCAAAGTCAACCCTTGGTCAACTCTGGTCAACTGCACTAGTCAAACTAGGTCATGTCCTAACCCAGCAAGTCTTACTAGGCCTAACCAAGACTATCCTAGCAAGCACACACCAATACAAGGCTATACAAGCCAACATACACCCAACTCTATATAGCATACAATTATTCAATACTCAAATAGGCAAGAATTCACATTGGATATACACTAGGTAATCTATTACTTTAAACTATATATGTCTACACATATATACACATGCATATATTGGTATTCAACATTAGGTCTATAATCATGGCATTTCAAATGGTTATATAAACTTATATATTACAACACAATATGCTAACATATATATAATATACATACATAGCTAAGTTAACTGTAATCATAAATACTTATTTAAGAGGCTATGTGTGTGTATGTGAACATGGCAAAGGGGCAAGTGAGGGTTAAATGGGCATACATAGTGTATACATATCAAAGAGTGTCAAAATGTAAGTGAACAAAGTGTCAAGTGTGATAGTGTCTACATAGTGTAAGGGGTACATGAGGTAATATAGGATTTGTGTTAACATAGAACATTACATCTCATTAACTTGTATATTGTATACATTACATCTATTATTATATTACATTCATGCTTGCATTCATTCATCATTCATTTATTCTCTTGTACTACTATATGCACCATACATTATATACTATGGAACCTACATATTCATTACAAGCTATACTTATACATGCTTACATTAGATAGGATACTTACACCTCATATATCATTTATTTAAACATTTACTCATGCTTGTATTCTCTATTTAATTAGATAATGTATATACATTAACATGGGTTAAAATAAAATAGAACATTATATTACACACAAGGGTGCACAAAATGCATATGCCAAATAGTAACTCCTACTAATAATCAATACTGTACCATCTCAGCATGAATTAAAATCTAGGATTAATGTATGTTATAGATCTATGTGTTAGCTTTCCGAAACTTCAAACGGATCGCGTTTTCGTTTCCGAAAACTCCCGAAATCGCGAAAACACCGAGAACGCGTTTGCCTTTCGTACAGCTTACACTCAAATAATTCTCCAGAAAGTTACAAAAAGAATTAGGCCTATTAATATATGTTTTTTGAAAGCTAACTTCAATATGCTTCTTTTAAAAAAAACAGGAGATTAAACCGAGCTTTGAGCTAGAAGTTGTGACATTTCTAGGTTAGGGCTGAAATTAAAAACGTGGATAAAAATCATGACGGATTTGGGTAGTTGAGACAAAAGAACACAAGTATATAACATAATATATCAAGAACTCACTCTCTACACTAATATATATATATATATGAGACACTATAGAACACATCTCCAATACAAAAATATGAGATTAAACATGTAATAATTATTCATACATAACAACAACACATAGTGTGTCCAAATTTGGTGTTTTTCCACATGGACACAACCACAACACAAAGGACACTCCTATGACCTCCAAATGGACACGAAATGGACACAAATGGAGATACAACCATGGGGGTCATTCTTATGGGTTCAAAATAGAACTATATGCATGAGAAAATGAAAAGGAGAAGGAATTTACACCTTCCGGTAGATCGAATCGAAGAAAAGCCTTCCCGGAGCGACACCGACACGTAGAGATTCCAAAAGGATACGAACGAGCTCCGAATCCTCCCAAACTTGGGTAGCTTCCTCTTTGGCTAGAATGGAGAAGGAAAGAAGAAGATTTGGTGGCGAAATGGAAGGATTTAGTGGAGAAATTGCTAGGGATTGCTCTCTAGGAATTTGGGGAAGAACAAGAGAGAGAGAGTGTGGATGAGAATAATGAAATGAACTTGAGCCTATCCTCTCCCAAAGTGGCTGGCCATATGGGGCTATTTGTCCTATTATGGTAAGGTCCAAAATGCCCCCACTAACCTATTCTATGAGTATTAGGAAAGGGCTAATTGGTTGGGGCTAAATTAGTCATTCTAAAGTCTCTAATCACACTAACCTTATCCATAATAATTAGTCTAACCTCTAACTAAAATATTTCTATCATATGGACTAAAATTAATATTATATGGGCCATGCCTAACTAGTGTGTGGATCCCACTAGAGTCAAACTACCCCCGGGTCCCCGTTTCAAGTCGGATTGAGTTAAAATTCGAACCCGACTCAAATAACCCCAAAATAATATCATAAATAATAAAATAAATTTCAACCCCAAAATAATATCATAAATAATAAAATAAATTTTAAAAATATTCAAAAATGTAAAATGACAAAAATACTCCTGTTTCTGAAAACTGGGGGTGACATAATGTTCCCGTTGTCGTCAGCAGTTTGGTGAATCGATAGCTTCTGTCTGCGGCCTTTGACGTAATTATGAAAATATTTCGAGTTTTTATCCCCTTCGCTGTCCCATTTTAACCTCGCTTTCTGCTTTCAGAATTCAGTCTCCATTTTGAGCCTGAACTTAGCATAGCCTTGGTGAGGTTCAGGGCTTTCCTGGCCGCTGGGGAGTGATCCGCAGTGAACTTGGCTTCGGCACGGGTGACGTCGTCCTCTGCAACCCGGACGGCTTGAAAGATGTCCCCGTATGCTTGTTTGCTCCAACAGGACAGAGATTTCCTCGTGGTTTTGAGCTTGTTGCTCACTCGAGAAAGGGGATTGGGAGAGTCCTCTCGATTCCATGCTTCCGCCACAATGCCCAGAAATTGTGGGTGTTCAATCCAGAAGTCAAGGAATTAGAAGTTTCTTTTGAATTGGTTGGTATTATTTTTAATTTCAATCAGCAGAGGAGCATGATCTGATTCAGAGGAGTTGAGGTGTGACAGGTTGCTAGTCAACCCCATTCCGTGCCAGAGGGCGTTCGTGAGGGCCCTGTCTAGCCGGGAATATTGACGATGGTCGCCTTCCTGCATGTTGCACCAAGTGAGGGCGTTGTCGGTGAACTGGAGGGGTACTAGATGGGCATTGAAGATGAAGTTGTTAAAGTCTTGCATGGCCAGCATGGGAGGGGGGCGACCACCAATTTTTTCTTCTCTGCAGGTAACAGCATTAAAGTCCCCTGTACAGAGCCACGGTGAGTTGTTTTGATGGAGATTGATGTCAAGGAGGTCGTTCCAGAGTTATTTTCTTTCTGCGATATCGTAGCTATCATGGACTGCAGAGATGATAGCGCGATTCGGAATTATGGGGTGTTCAAACCAGCAGGAGAGGGCCTGCCTGGAGTCCTGGATAACTCCGGTGTTGACGTACTTTGTGCAGAGGATCCAAATGTCGTGTCTGCCTGCAATGGCCATGGGGAGGCCGAGTTGCAGCTGGATGGATTTTAATATTTTGGGGGGGGGGGGGGATTTTGGGTTCAATAATAATGAGGATGTCGATCTTGTGGATTTTCTGCAGGCTAGTTATTCTCCTTATTGTAGGTTTGTTCGCCAGGATTCGAACATTCCAGGAAAGGATGTTAAGCATTAAGGACTTTGTAGGTGGGATTTTTGTTCCGCTTGGTGGCAGATCTTTTTTGGATTGTTGTGGTTTCTGTGGATCCTTGTTTGACCTTGGCCTCTAAGACTGATGCTCCTGTTTTTGTCGAGGTGGGGGGTCGCTGGCTGATTGCTATTGTGGGTTTGGGGGAGGACTAACAGATTCCCCAGCGGAGTCCAGGACCGAATTCTCCGGGGGTATCACTATGGAGTCATTGGCACTCCCTATTCGAAGAATAGCTTGCTGTAGAGGATAGCCTGCGGCTAGGACCTGTAGACCTCTCTGAAGTGGGTCTGGTCCTAGAATTGCTAGGGCTTCTTCGACCGAGTCTTCTTTGGTGTGTTGTTGGTCAGCGTCCATGGGGGCAGTGGTCGCCTCTGCGTCCTCCGAAATGGGTGGTGTCTCGGTGATCGGTCGGTCGACAAGGATGTCAGCCTCCGATTCTGCGTCCCCCGATTTGAGAGCGTCGAATTGGTTGGAGAGAGTAAGGGCTTGGGTGTTGAAGGGGATCAAGGCTTTGCTGGGGGGTTCACTCTTCTCTGACTTGCCGTCACTGGAGCCGAATCGAGTGTGTGAGTTCGGAAGTGGTAGAAAGGGTGGCTTGGGAGTCCTCTCCTCTATTGGTGCGGTATCATTCCGGGGAGCTTTCTTCTTTAGTTCTGGGTGAAGGCGGTGGCAGTGCTTTGGGAGGTGACCTCTTAAGTGGCAGTGGTTACAGAACATGATGTGGTTATCGTAGAGGATTTGTTGGGTGCGGGACCGGTTGCCCAACTCGATTGTGACAAAATTGGGTGGTTCGGTAGTGAGGTCAAGTTCCACACATATTTTGGCTTAGTGGGACTTAGTGAGGTTGCTGGTCTCAGGGGCTGTGGCGACATAAGTATCGAAGGAATTGGCTATACGCCTAAGTGCCGCCGGGACAAAGCAAATAAGGGATAGGTTAGGCAGGGTAACCCATGCGGCTACCTGCGCTGAGTCTTCTTTGGTGCTAAAGCCAGCTGACTACTTGATGATCTTCATCTGGTGGGAATCGATCATGCAAGTGCCTTTGGACCATACGTTCCTGTGGTCACTATCAGAAGATAGGTGGAGAAGAATATGTCTTGGGTCGAGGGGTGCCACGCGATAATCCGCTGAAAGTCTCCAACTGGCTATCGCCTCCTGCACCCTAGAGAGTTTGGAGCATCCTATCGAGAATTTGAGGATAAAGGTGTGGGGGAAGGAGGTTGAGAGAGAAGACAATTCAACTTTGGAAAATGGGACCAAAGGTACTGTGGATTCTTGGGAGTACACAATGTCCGGGAGCCGGACATTTAGGAATAAGAGACCATTGGTAGACGTTAAGTCTGGGCGGAGTTTGGCGGCGTAGGATGGCTAAGCTGCTCCTGACGAAGAAGGATCCTGGATCTCTCCTCGGGAGGTCTGAATAGCGGATGGAGACGAGTTCTGCCCTGGGCGGGGAGGAGGGCTAGGAGCTGCACCGAGCGCAAGAGGAGACGCCTCCTTCGATCCAACCGAGCTCGGGAGAGGAGGGGCCGCCGGGACCGCCGCGGAAGTATCTCTATGCCCCGCGCCGCCTAGGACGAGCTGAATCGCGAGAGGCTCGGGGGGGGGGGATGCCGCAGAGGCCGCAGAAGGGATGGGGGAAGGCACCCGGTCGAATGACGCGAGGGTCGGACTGGGCGCCAAGGGGGGTGAAGCCACGGAGGAGCCTGCGGAGGTGGAGGGGAGGGTGGTCGAGATGGTAGCCGGGTGGGGGGCTGGAGCCGCGTTCACGAAGGTGGCTGTGGGAGACGACGGGGGGGGGGGGGCATCGGGAGGGCAAAGGGCGGTGGGGATCCCAGAAGAACGGGAGAGGGTAGCTGACCCAACCGAAGGGGCCTTGGATCCAGATCGCAAAGCGGGGAGCAGGAGGGGATCAACAGCAGGAGGAGAGGCAGAGGTCCTAGCATACGCGGCAGGGTACGGAGGCGCGTAAACTCCATCGGAATCCAAATATCACGCGTAAGAGGGTACGGATACCCCCTGGGATGGGTGGGCCCCACCAGGAGGAGTGGCCCTATACAAAGACTGCGCGAAAGGGAGCACCAGCACGTAAACTCTACGGGATGGGAGGGCCTCACCAGGGATGTTAGCGTAAAGGTCAGACATTGATGTCCCCTGGGATGGGTGGGTCCCACAGGTGCACGAGGATGGGATGGAAGGGCGAGGGGAGGGACGGGGGTTGGGGGACCAACGAGGGATCCAACAGTGAGCGAAACGAGGGAGGGGGGATGGAGGGGTAGACGGAAGGAGTGGACGCGGATGCAGAAGGAGGGAGGGGAGCGTAAGGCTGGTGGGAGAGGGAAGAAGAGTAGGCATAGAGCTGAGGGCGGGCGGATCCCTCTGCGTATGAGTAGGAGGGATCAAAGGGCTGGTGGGAGGGGAATGAGGGGGCGTAGAGCTGAGAAACGGCTGGGCCTGCGTAAAAAGCTGGAATAGAAGAAAGGGGGTAGGACCCGCCATAGATGGTGTAAGGAGCTGAAGCAAAATACTCCGTACCAGAGGCAAGCGGGTGGGGCCCGCCCGAGAAAACTGAGGGTGCGGCAGAGTAATACGCTGAGTTAGGTAGGAAAGATTGAAGGGCCACCTCGAGCGTAGAGCCGGGGGCTGCAGACCCGAGGGGCCGAGGGTTGAGGGTCCCGAGGACTGCACCAAAGGGGGCACCTCACCCGATGGGACAGCTATCCCGGAGGGAATTTGAAAAAAAGGAGGGGGCGACTGCCGGAAGACGATCTCCGGAGACTGCCCTGACCAGACAGGGGAAAGACGGGAAGCTGCGGAAGAGGAATAAAGCAGGTACGGCGCTGGGACACTACGGCCCAAAGGCGGCTGCCGGATGCCGGGCTCCGGAGACTGCCCGGACCAGCCGGTGGAGGCTACGAAAGAGGAATAAATAGGGCGGGGAGCTGGGCCACTCCGGCTCAAAGGTGGGGTAAAGCCAGAGCTCCCGGGGGCACCCGACGGAAGGAGGGAGCTCCTGGAGAGGGGAAGAGAAGGAGAAGAGGGGGGGAAGGTGAGGTGGCGGGACCGGAAGGAAGGGGGGAAGAAGGAGGGGCTTGGCCGAACAAGGCCAAGCAGTCGTCGGGCCAGGGGGAAGACATCGGCGCTGGAGAGCTAGACGACGGGGACGCTAGGGTCGCCCCGGGCGGGAGCGGCAGAGGAGGAGACACATAATATTTTTGTTTATATATATATATATATGAGAGTAAGTAAAAAAAAGGAAAATGAAATTGTAGCCGCAGCTACAGTATTACCAAAAACCCAACCCCACCCTCCTTCGATCATAGCAGCTATGCTGCTTGTGTTATTTTAAAAAAAAATAAAGGGGAAAAATAGATTCAAATCAAATTTAATCAAATCTTTGGAGATTTGATTACATCCAGGATCAATTAATCGTCGTAAATCCCATCAACCCAAGGCCGACACCCTATTCAATTCAAATTCTACTCGGATAATAGGTATTGAACCTATATAATCCAAATTGAACAAACTGTAGAAGAAACCCTACAAGAATTCATATTTGAAGCCCAGCGACCATCCAGAACCTCCCCCGCATTTCGACGCTCGTCCTCAATAGCCTGACCGCGCTGCGCCATCGCCAGGATCGCCGGAGCGCCGCCCCCAACCGACAACAACCAACCCCCTGTTCAGGAACCCGACAGCAAGGTACCCCTCTTTCGGCCTTGATTACTTTTCGCACGTTTGATCATTTTGCGATCCAAAAGTTGCTACGTGTAGACAATGTAACCCTCTTTGAGCCCCTTCAAAGGAATTCAGATATAACCCTCTGGTTTGACAGATAACTAGATGCAAAGTCGAGTAAAACTCTGTCTCGAAAACATAGTATAGAATAACCTAGGAACCCAACTTGGAAACCGAGTTTCGATCTGTACATTAGGGTTTTGGATAAACTAATTGAAAACAGTAAAGGACAACATAACCGAGATTAAAATATACTTCGTAGAATTATATTTCGTTTATTGTACAGAAAGTAACGTGATGATGAACTTGTGTGAAAAACTGCTCTAAAAATATTAAAAACTTTAGAAATCTTCCCGATACGACGTCCGCCCCGACAAACCGGGTGACGTGGTCGCGCATTATATGTATCGAAAGACGTGTATGGATGTTGCCGATGTGTGGGAACTGACGGGACACGATTCCGTTGCGTGTGCGCGACGAAATCAGTGCGTATCCGTCGAGATACCTCCGTATTGACCTTTTACAAACTTGACCCTAACTTCGTGTACGTTCGTCGTATCGAGACAAAAGTTGTGCCAACTGGAACGAATCGAAATTCTAGTCTTGTATGCCAAGTTTTTTCCGATTCTGAGAAGGTTGATCGAAACGCCAATTTGGCGAGCCCGTGACCCGATCCAATGGGCAAAATTGTGCACGGCTCATCGGAATCCAAAATTGGACATAATATTGGGTTTGTCTCCTCAAATCGAATCCGTAGACATGTAGTTTGATGACTTTAGAGACCGTAGACATTAGCACACATTTTGGTACAAAAAGGGTCCAACGGCGAACATTATTTTGATCAAAAATTATGATTTTGCCCCTATTCCAGAATTGGACCTTTAGACTGTTATTTCCTAGACATATCTTTTATACCAAACACGTTCGTGATGTTTGTTTCAGCATACGGAGCTCCTTGTGGATTTTGACTTTCATGCTAATAATTCTGATTGTTGGATTTTGCTGCTTCTCGCACCATCCTCAGGCAAGATACCTTGACTTATTTACTGTTTATAATTAGATGCATCTTTCTTTCTTTATTGTATATTTATTTCTTGTTTATTTTCAGTTGGATCCATGACTTGTTGTTCATAGTTACTTTATTTTGCTTTCAATTGTTTTTCTTGCTTGTGTTTTAATATGCATGTGGATCTAGTCTTAGCGGACTACCTTTTGTTAGTGACCCTTGAGAGGGTGAAGACAGTTTGATGTATGGGCTACCCAAAACCAAAATTCGTAGTAACTGCATACTACGGTAGTCATTTCACGAGGGTCACTAGCCTCGAGCTATATGGACCAATGGGTCACGTGGGCCGCTAACCTCGAGTTATGCCGGCTGATAGTATTGGTACTTGACGTGTGTATATTGTGAGTTGTTACCTTATCCTGGGGGAGTCAGCCTTTACCTGCCCATACATTGAGATGTCTTCTAAATTGCATACTAGATTGGTTAGGTGACCATAGTTAATGTCATGTCACGCTTCGTTTAAGTAATGGCACGGGGCAATGTCATATCGCAGAATAGTGTACTACCCCTTATCCTTGTTTGGTTGTAGGGATAGTCTACTATTTCGATGATAGGATATTGGACCGTGTTATGGTTGGGACACCTTACCTTACTTTGTGACTTTATGACATATTTTATATTCAGTTTATATGGCATGATATTATGTATCTTGTTACGTCCCTCTGAGGACCTAGTTATCTCTCCAGGTGTGTATTCTTGTCTTTCGCAGGTGTTCTAGCTCTAGCCATGATCATCTCTATTTCTTCGAGGATGATTGCACTTGGATCATCTTCGTTTCGCTCGCTAAACTCATTTCATTTTCCATGTATTTCTTCCCTTACTTGTTGGTAGGGGATTTGTCTCCGCCCAGCATATTGTACAAAAATATTTCAAAGTTAATTATATGATTCTTTTATTCTTTTATTTTGTGGATGAGATTAGATTACTCTTGGTTTACTATATTTTATAGCTTATGTATACATACGAGGTGTCCATATATTATAGTATACTTCGTATGTATGCAGCCGATATGTCTACGTACTTAGTCCTAAGTATTTTGGGACTGGAGCGTTACATGTTTTTGTGGTGGCCCCATGCAGGTCAAAAAATTTGTTGGATTACATGACTGTACCCAACAAGCCTGCATATAGGAATAGGAACAGTATCTCATCCATGATTATTACCTCCTTTGACTTCCAAACTTTTCGAATCCTTTTTGATTACCTGAATTGTCTCATATCTAACCCTTCTCAGCATCATCCTATTTTCGTGCTTGATAGAGGTCAAAGAGATGACTCGTACTAGGTAGACATGTTCTATTGTTCCATCATTACTAGTTTAACTTTTATAAGTTGGATAGAATGCCTCACGACTTAACACTTCCTTAACCGTAATTATGGCTTCAGACCAGAAGGCAATAGGACGACTGTATAGGCACGAACCCCTAGCAAAAACTTCGATTCTTAAGGAACTTAAATTTTTATATCTACTTTCCTCATTATCTCATATACTAGTTTTTAACTTCGATTCTTGACCAGTGCTGCTATTATAGCCTAGATTTGCATGTCTATTCATTTTTCGAGCTTGTTCATGACATATATGTTATTTGAGGTACCCCACTAACATGTTGTTTATCAGAACCGGTACATGATGGTCTGATCTGCCTAGTGTACTTGGTTCGCTCTTTATAAAATTATTCAATGAGATATAGTTAACTTGTTCCCCAAGATATCATTCGCAACTACATTATAAACTCTCTTTTAATTGTCTTACATGTATCTTGTTTGAATCTATTCTAACGTTATCATATTTTCATACCAGCAGTATGAATCTACGAAGTGGGCGAACCTCTACCTTGGCCCTCACATCTGGTGATGCGGCTACCCGGGAGGAGCATAATCCTCCAATGACCCCGATGACTCCGTATCAGCAAGGACAACCGTATACTACCATGACCCCGTTAATGGCACAACAGGAAACCCAAGTGCCACCAGTCATCCAGACTGCACAGACTATTATGGTACCACCCGAAAGGAATGTACCACCACCTCCACCACCCTTCACTCAGCAGTATCCACCTCAGTCCAGACCACAAATGCCTCCACCACCAGAGGATGGAAACCCTACTACGCAGTTCATGTATGCCATGATGCATACTCAATGGCAACAGGCTAAGGTGATGAGGCAGAGCATGACGAAAGCACTGGCTAGGCCCCTACCTCCACCTCCGACACCGGTACCAGCACCAGCTCTACATCCATATGAGGGTTCTACCAAGGACTTCATGGATATGAACCGCAAGCCCTTCAGAGGTACCGAAGGGGCCACTAGAGGTCACCGCGTGGCTTATCAGCACAGAGAAGCTACTGAGGGCATCCCAGTTGCCAACAAATGATTGGATGATAGCAGTAGACTTGTTCTTAGAGGACAATGTCTATTATTGATGGGAAGCCAAAGAAAGACGCTTATGAGCCAATCAGACTTGGGAAGAGTTCTGTAAACTCTTTAATGAGAGGTTCTTTCCTATCCATGTACGCGATGTCCTCTATGATCAGTTCCTTCACCTCAAGTCAGGAAACATGACCGTAGACGAATACGATGCGAAATTCAGTCGACTGGGCAAATTCGGTATAACACTAATTCCTAATGAGCTGGAGAGGGCTAAGAGGTTTCACCAAGGATTGACACCAGAGCTCAAGAAGCATACCACTGTACAGTCTAGATTTTCTCATGCTGCTGTACTAGAAGAAGCTAGAATCCAGGAAATCCTTCACAAGGAAGTACAACAGATTCAGAGACACCCTATTCCATTAACTAGGCTAAGTAGCCTTATCTAGGGTGGACCCATCAGATATTCTATGACACAACAGCAACCGAGGGCATCACCCTATCCAATTGTTGAGCTCCTTAAATGTCGATTTTGTCATAGGAAGGGTCATGTTATGAAGGATTGTCACCGCAGATTAGGACAATACATAATTTGTGGCTCCAATCATCACCAGGCCCGAGACTGTACATAACAGCTAAAGACAGCACAACAGCAGATGCAAAGACTCGTAGCACCAGGACCAATAGTAGAGCCCAGTCAACCATCACATAGAGGTTATCCTAGAGGATCACGCTTAGTTGACCAATCTATACAATTTAGGCAGGATGGACATGAGACAAATGGACAAAGGCATGGGCAAGCATTTAGCATGGCGGTGATAGAAACCCATCCTGAGGTTGAGGATTTAGCAGGTATTATTCTAGTTACACCATTTATTTGTTTTAGACATGGCTTAGCATTAGAACAACACATTCATTAGCTTGGTCAACATGCATAACATAATACTTGTCGTAGTATAAATTACTAGTTACCAGCGATAATACATATGCAGTACCTTCGACACCATTAGAAATCTATTGACTATAGTCTAGAAATCTTATTACAGAGATTTATGACTTATTAGTTAGAGATCCTTGCATGATGTACCTTATAATTTATTACCCCATCAGTAATCTTCTTGTGCTATAGAAGAGTGAATCATCCAATACCCTCGGTACGTGTGTCATCCTGGCATCCCTTACCAACGAGGAAGCGTAAAGATGATATGGGTAATCGTTTCACTATTGTCCAAAATTCAAAGAACAATCTTTGACTTGACATGGTTCCTCCAACCGAGCAAATAACCCAGTAGTTCACAACGTCCACTTCTATCCGCAACACTATGGAAACTCCTACCGTGACTTTGAAATTTGGAGCACAACATTAGTCTTTTTCTTCCAACAAATTTCACATACGAGACCTAGACGATCCCACCTTCATTTAGGCATATCATGTGCCACACGTCCCCTTGTACTCTATTTTTATGATGCGACTTTTGAGTCAAAAAGGTTAACTATAACCCTTACCGTAATACCGGTGTACTTTCCAACTTCAATTAGAGATCCAATCTCGACTCAATTCTTCCAACCCAGTATATGGTGGTGACCTACTCGAAGCCACTATGCATATGCCACTAGCGTGTCCACTCAATCGAGGCCCCATGTGCTACTTATACACAAAAGTCACAGAAGGTATATTTTTGGGCTTAAGGAACCTAGTAACCATCCGACTGATAATTAGCTCAACCACTCGAGTTGAAACTTATCCTAGGCCAGGCTCATTCAGTAGGAATGGTTTAGACTGATTTTTAGGGATCTTGTCTAGCCCATATAGTTTAAAATCCAAGATATGAATTAATCATAATCGGTTCCAACGGAACTAATAAAACATTGGTTTAAACGTTTAACCCTATTCGTATCACTTGATACCTCTACCGTGATTTTAATATTAGGAGCATAGTACTAGCCATTTTCTTTTCGACCAGTTTCACCCCCATGAAATAGTTAAGCCACTCTATACAATGACATACATGTCCCACACAAACGCACATCTTATGCTTCCTTTCGATTACACTATAGGTATAACCCATTTTCCTTAGAACAAACTAAGGAGGCCTATTTTCATTCCATTTGATCTTAACCGCACAATTTTGACCCGTTCCCTCAAACGACTACATACCCATCATCCATGCAAGGCTAAGACTGACTACCCTATCTTGTAGAATATGGGGTCAGTTTGGATTCCATCTATTACCACCTCCTCCATCTTTTCAAAAACCAATTTATGATTTGAAAGGACTTACCCTCCCTTCGTAGTCAACCTCATTATATTATTATTTGTTATACTAAGTTTTGTTTTAATTTTGAGGACAAAATTTTTTAAGTTGGGTAAGATGTAAACCCCCATATTTTATTCCTAATTATTTTAATATTTTTATTTATTTTTGTTATATATATTTTCGTATTAATTCATTAGTTTTTAGTTAATGTATGTATATATATATTGTATAGGTATGTGTGCTTGTACATTATGCTATTAAATATAGTCTACATTATAATTTAGAATTTTAGATATTTTTATTTATATTTTTAAGAATTTTCTAAAGCCACTTTAATTGCTTTATAAGCTAGAATATATATATATATATATATATATATATATATATATATATATATATATATATATATATATATATATATATATATATATATATATATATATATATATATATATATATATATATATATATATATATGGATCAGCACCACCCTGTCCCACCTCAACTCCACAGAATCCGACCACGCCCCTATTCTGGTGGAAATAAAAAACAACACCTACCCACCCAAAAAGAACTTCCAATTCCTCGACTTTTGGACCGACAACCCGCAGTTCTCGAGCTTCATTGCAGAAGCGTGGAGCAGTCAGGATTCCCCTAATCCACTCACTCGGGTCAACAACAAGCTCAAAGCCACCAGGAAAGCTCTTTCCAATTGGAGCAAACAAGCCTTTGGGGACATTTTCCAAGCGATCCGTGTCGCAGAGGACGACGTCACCCGAGCAGAAGCTATATTCTTAACCGACCGATCCCCTGCGGCCAGGAGAGCCCTGAACCTTACCAAGGCTATGCTCAAATTCAGGCTCAAAGTAGAGACAGATTTCTGGAAGCAGAAAGCCAGACTAAAATGGGACAGCGATGGGGACAAAAACTCTAAATATTTCCACGCCTGCGTCAATGGCAAAAGAAACAAACTATCGATACATCATATATCAGACGAGCACGACATCATCAGAACAGACCATAAGGGAATCCAAGCAGCGGCTGCCGATTACTACGCCAAATTATTCTCCAAGGAGACGGTCCACAAAGACATATCATTCCTCGACCAAATTCCCACTATTATTAATGACTCCGATAATGCTTTGTTGGAACGCCACCTGTCCGAACAGGAAGTGAAAGATGCGGTGTGGGCATTGAACGAGCATAGTGCCCTCGGCCCAGATGGCTTTACTGGGGTCTTCTTTCGCAACTGCTGGAAGATTATCAAGCGGGACATCACCGACGCGGCTATAGCTTTCCTTGAAGGAGCACCTTACCCCAAAGCAATCTCCAGCGCCAATCTCATCCTCATCCCGAAAAAAGACAACCCCAACTCTTTTCGCGATTTCCGACCTATCAGTCTTTGTACCTTCACCAACAAAATTATATCCAAGATCATCGCTACTAGAATGACAGACACTCTCCCCAAAATTATCTCGAATGAGCAAAGCGGGTTCGTTCGAGGAAGGAACATCCAGGACAACATCATGCTGGCCCAAGAACTTATCACCTGCATGAAATTTCCTGCTCGAGGGGGGCAACATCGCCATCAAAATTGACATGGAAACAGCCTACGACAGACTCGATTGGCAGTTCATGATCTGTGTCTTCAGAGCATTCGAATTCTCAGAGAAATGGACCAACATCGTGTGGAGATCCGTCAGCAACTCATGGTTCTCCACAGTTATCAACGGCCAATCTGAGGGCTATTTCAAATCTAGCCGCGGTGTCAGACAAGGCGACCCTCTATCATCCACGGTCTTCATCATTACAGCCGATGCACTAAGCAGAAACCTCAACAACATGGCAAACACCCCTAACTTCCAGCAATATCACACATCCAGTGGATGCCCCACCATCATCCACCTGGCCTTTGTCGACGATTTACTCATCTTCTCATCTGGGGATGTCGGATCGATGGAGGTGGTTCATAACACCCTGGAGCGGTACTCCAGATGCTCAGGCCAGAAATTCAACCAATCCAAGAGCGTCATCTACGCCCACCACAGCATCAAAATCGAGAACGCAACCAGACTAACCAACCTAACTTCCTTCACGGTGGCATACCCTCCCTTCAACTACCTCGGCTGTCCCCTAGTGTATGGGAAATCTAACGCCAGCATCTTCGAGAACCTGATCACCAAAATCAGGAACAAGATCGAAGGATGGCATAACGACACCCTATCCCCAGGCGGCAAAATTATTCTCATCAAACATGTGCTCAACTCCGTCCCCATCCACACCTTAGCGGCATGCTCCCCGACCAGGAAGGTCATCGCGTCGATCGAGCAGATTTTTGCAACTTCTTCTGGGGGAGGACAAGACAAACACCACTGGACCAGCTGGGAAGCCATGGCTACCCCGATCGCGAACGGAGGGCTTGGATTCACCAAACTCAATCACATCGTCAAGCTTTCTCAATGAAACTGTGGTAGAAATTTCGTACGAGCAAAAACCTGTAGACCAGGTTTATGAAGGCCAGATACTTCAAACACATCCACCCAGCGATGGCCAGAGCTAACAGCAGATCCTCAGCAGCTTGGCCCCGTATTTTATGAGGCTGTGAATTGGCAGAACCAGCGATTAGACTTCATCTGGGTGATGGCGAGGCTAACCCCTTCCTGGAGAGATGGATCGGTGACAGCCTTATCCCGAACATTACTAACTCCCCAAGCAACAGCAAGATCAAAGACCTGTGGAACCCCACTAATAACGAATGGAAATGGGACCAGATTCGCGAATGGTCCGACAACGAAACGGTTGACAGCATTCGTCAGCACGGACTTATCATTGGGCCCGACGCGGACGAGCTGAGATGGTCGCTGGAAGATTCTGGAGCATTCTCAGTACGATCGGCGAGAATCGCGATCCAAGAGAACGGGCAGGAACACTTTGTTGCGCGATACTGGCATTCTTGCATCCCAAAGAAATGGTCCTTCCTCCTGTGGAGAGTCATGAGAAAAAAATTGCCAACCGATGAGATTCTTAACTCCATCAGTATTAGCCTGGCATCTGCTTGTAATTGATGCAACGAGCGTCAGACGGAGACTATTGACCACATCTTCCGGGAGGGAAGCCTCCCCGACCAAATCTGGAGCATCCTCAACCGCAACTACAACATCACTCCAGGAGACGGGCGCTTTAACGATCTTCTGGCCCTCTGGGGAGTCGCGTCCCACGGCCACCAGATCGTAGCAGCGGCCGCTACCTGGGCAATTTGGAAAAATCGTAACAAAGCGAGATACGAGGGATACCAATACTCTGCCGAACAGCTAATACGGGAAATTCACCGGCAATGTCGCAAAAGGAGTTCACTGTGCTCCCACAGCCCTCCATCATTCTGGCAACCATACTTCTAATAGTTTTGGCGGGCGTGATCGCCCCTCCCCCTGTCTTTCCTTTTGGTGGTATACTTCTTTCGGCTTTTGGCCTTGTATACATGTCAGGCTTCGACATTTTGAGCCTTGATTAATAAAAAAGGGGGGTTTTATTAAATAAAATAAAATAATATATATATATATATATATATATATATATGAGAGTAAGTAAAAAAAAGGAAAATGATATTGTAGCCGCAGCTACAGTATTACCAAAAACCCGACCCCACCCCCCCTTCGATCACAGCAGCTATGCTGCTTATGTGATTTTAAAAAAAATAAAGGGAAAAAGAAAAGATTCAAATCAAATTTAATCAAATCTTTGGAGATTTGATTACATCCAGGATCTATTAATCCCCGTGAATCCCATCAACCCAAGGCCGACACCCTATCCAATTCCAATTCTACTCAGATAATAGGTATTGAACCTATGTAATCCAAATTGAACAAACGGTAGAAGAAACCCTACAAGAATTCATCTTTGAAGCCCAGCGACCACCCAGAACCTCCCCCAAATCTCGACGCTCGTCCTCAACTTCCTGACCGTTCTGCGCCACTGCCAGGATCGCCGGAGCGCCGCCCCCAACCGACAGCAACCGACCCTCTGTTCAGGAAACCGACAGCAAGGTACCCCTCTTTCGGCCTTGATTACCTTTTGCATGTTTGATCATTTTTCGATCTGAATTACGTGTAGACAATGTAACCCTCTTTGAGTCCCTTCAAAGGAATTCAGATATAACCCTCTGGTTTGACAAATAACTCGATGCAAAGTCGAGTAAATCTCTGTATCAAAAACAGAGTATTGAATAACCTAGGAACCTAACTTGGAAGCCGAGTTTCGATCTGCACATTAGGGTTTTGGATAAACTAACTAAAAACAGTAAAGGACAACATAACCAAGATTAAAATACACTTCATAGAATTATAATTCGTTTATTGTACAGAAAGTAACGTGATGACGAACTTGTGTGAAAAACTGCTCTAAAAACATTAAAAAATTTAGAAATCTTTCCGATACGGCGTGCGCCCCGATAAATTGGATGACGTGGTCGCGCACTATATGCATCAAAAGATGCATATGGATGTTGCCGATGTCTGCGAACTGACGGGATACGATTTTATTGCGTGTGCGCGACAAAATCAGTACGTATCCGTCGAGATACCCCCGTAATGACCTTTTACAAACTTGACCCTAACTTCGTTTACGTTCGTCGTATCGAGACAAAACTTGTGCCAGCTAGACCGAATCGAAATTCTAGTCCTATATGCCAAGTTTGGTCCAATTTTGAGAAGGTTGATCGGAACGCCAATTTGGCAGGCCCGCGACCCGATCCAATGGGCGAAATTGTGCACGGCTCATCGGAATCCAAAATTGGACATACCGTTGGATTTGTCTTATCAAACTGGAACCGTAGACATGTAGTTTGACGACTTTAGAGACCGTAGACATTAGCACACGTTTTGGTGCAAAACGGGCCAACGTCGAACATCATTTTGATCAAAAATTACAATTTTGCCCCTATTCCAGAATTGGAGTTTTGGACAGTTGTTTCCTAGACATATCTTTTATACCAAACATGTTCGTGATGTTTGTTTCAGCATACGGAGCTCCTTGTAGATTTTGATTTTCGTGCTAACGATTCTGATTGTTGGATTTTGCTGCTTCTCGCACCATCTTCAGGCAAGATACCTTGCCTTATTTACTGTTTATAATTAGTTGCATCTTTCTTTATTTACTGTATATTTATTTTTTGTTTATTTTCAGTTGGATCCATGACTTGTTGTTCATAGTTACTTTATTTTGCTTTCAATTGTTTTTCTTGCTTATGTTTTAATATTCATGTGAACCTAGTCTTAGCGGACTACCTTTTGCTAGTGACCCTTGCGAGGGTGAAGACAGTTTGATGTATGGGCTACCCAAAACCAAAAGCCGGAGTAACTTCTTACTACGGTAGTCGTGTCACGAGGGTCACTAGCTTCGAGCTATATGGACTAATGGATCACGTGGGTCGCTAGCCTCGAGTTATGCCTTTCTTCGAATATTTGATGACGCCTTTCTTCAAATATTTGAGCAGACTTCGAATATTTGATGACGCCTTTCTTCGAATATTTGATGACGCCTTTCTTCAAATATTTGATGACGCCTTTCTTCAAATATTTGAGCAGACTTGAAGATGCCTTTCTTCAAATATGCGAGGCCCCGGATAGGTCGTTAGGCTGTTCAGAGAAATCTTCTTGCATAACGCCGTCTTTGGCCCATCAATAATTCTCTATTACATATGTCCTGGTTTGACAAAGCTTGATCATGCTTACAGCATGTCTACAAATACATGTTAGACAAACAAAACCAATATGATACAAGCATAGCAATATGTTATAGAACATTTAGGACAATGCTAACATAAGACAATGCTAAGTTTAAGTAGTAACATAATAGTAATTACATGAATATTAGTGACGTCGATATGTTAAACTTAATTGATTAGCCATACTCAAAAACATGATATAATCATTGGGCTAACAATCTCCCCCTTTTTGATTATGGCAAATCCTTTAAGTTTAATATATATACAATAGATGCATGTATCACTAATAAACACATAATACTAGAATATTGTGTCCTGACTTAAACTTATTTCTCCCCCTTTGGCATGATCAAAAATAAGCTCCTCCGTAATTAGACGTAAGTAGAGCTAAAATGAACTCAAGCAAGTAAATAAGAAAAAAAATAAGCATGATTAAGGATTAGGAGAACAGTGTAATGACAAGTTTAGAAAATTGCATAACTAAAGTAGAGAAACTTATCAAACCACAATATAGTTGGTTGAACTTAAAAACATTGAAATCAATCAATACATAGTTTACCAACTAAAAATCCAAAAATCTAAAGCTTGATCATGCTTACAGCATGTCTACAAATACGTGTTAGATAAACAAAACCAATATGATACAAGCATAGCAATATGTTATAGAATATTTAGGACAATGCTAACATAAGACAATGCTAAGTTTAAGTAGTAACATAATAGTGATTACATGAATATTAGTGACGTCGATATGTTAAACTTAATTGATTAGCCATATTCAAAAATATGATATAATCATTGGGCTAACAGAGCAGAATCCTTCAATGACTCCGATGACTCCGTATCAGCAAAGACAGCCGCATACTACCATGACCCCATCAATGGACAACAGGAAACCCAAGTGCCACCAGTCATCCAGACTGCACAGACTATCGTGGTACCACCCGAAAGGAATGTACCACCACCTCTACCACCCTTCACTCAGCAGTACCCACCTCAGTCCAGACCACAAATGCCTCCACCACCAAAGGATGGAAACCCTACTACGCAGTTCATGTATGCCATGATGCATACTCAATGGCAACATGCAAAGGTGATGAGGAAGAGTATGACGGAAGCACTGGCTAGGCCCCCACCTCCACCTCCGGCACCGGGACCAGCACCTGCTCTATATCCATATGAGGGTTCTATTAAGGACTTCATGGATATGAACCGCAAGCCCTTCAGAGGTACCGAGGAACCACTAGAGGTCACCGTGTGGCTTATCAGCATGAAGAAGCTACTGAGGGCGTCCTAGTTGCCAACAAATGATTGGATGACAGCAGTAAACTTGCTCTTAGAAGACAATGTCCATTATTGATGGAAAGCCAAAGAAAGACACTTGAGAGCCAATCAGACTTGGAAAGAGTTCTATAAACTCTTTAATGAGAGGTTCTTTCCTATCCATGTATGCGATGTCCTCTACGATCAGTTCCTTCAACTCAAGCAAGGAAACATGACCGGAGATGAATACGATGCGGAATTCAGTCGACTGGGCAAATTCGGTGCAACACTAATTTCTAATGAGCGGGAGAGGGCTAAGAGGTTTCACCAAGGATTGACACCAGAGCTCAAGAAGCATACCACTGTACAGTCTAGAGTTTCTCATGCTGCTGTATTAGAAGAAGCTAGAATCCAGGAACTCCTTTATAAGGAAGTACAAAAGATTCAGAGATACCATATTCCATCAACTGGCCCAAGTAGCCTTATCCAGGGTGGACCCATCAGACATTCTATGACACAACAGCAACCGAGGGCATCACCCTATCCAATTGATGAACTCCTTAAATGTCGATTATGTCATAGGAAGGGTCATGCTATGAAGGATTGCCGTCACAGATTAGGACAATGCATGATTTGTGGCTCCAATCATCACCAGGCCCCAGACTGTACATAACAGCTAAAAACAACACAATAGCGGATACAAAGACCCGTAGCACTAGGACCAATAGCAGAGCCCAGTCAACCATCACATGGAGGTTATCCTATAGGATCACGCTTAGCTGACCAATCTATACAAGTTAGGCAGGATGGACATGAGACAAATGGACAAAGGCATGGGCAAGTATTTAGCATGGCCGTGATAGAAACCCAACCTGAGGTTAAGGTTTTAGCAGGTATTATTCTAGTTACACTATTTAATTATTTTAGACATGGCTTAGCATTAGAATAACACATTCATTAGCTTGGTCAACATGTATAGCATAATACTTGTTTAGTATAAATTACTAGTTACCAGCCATATGCAGTAGCTTCGACACCATTAGAAATCTATTGACTATAGTCTAGAAATCTTATTACAGAGATTTATGATTTATTAGTTAGATATCCTTGCATGATGTACCTTATAATTTGTTACCCCATCAGTAATCGTCTTGTGCTATAGAAGAGTGAATCATCCAACACCCTCGGTATGTGTGTCATCCTGGCATCCCTCACCAACAAGGAAGCGTAAAGATAGCATGGGTAATCGTTTCACTATTGTCTAAATTTTGAAGTACAATCTTTGACTTGACACGGTTCCTCCAACCGAGCAAATAACCTAGTAGTTCACAACGTCCACTTCTATCCGCAACACTATGGATACTCCTACCGTGACTTTGAAATTTGGAGCACAATATTAGTCTTTTTCTTCCAACAAATTTCACATATGAGACCTAGACGATCCTACCTTCATCTAGGCATATCATGTGCCACACAATTATGTCCCCTTGTTCTCTATTTTTATGATGCGACTTTTGAGTCAAAAAGGCTAACTATAACCCTTACCGTAATACCGGTTACTTTCCAACTTCAATTAGAGATCCAATCTCGACTCAATTCTTCCAACCCAGTATATGGTGGTGATCTACTCGAAGCCCACAACGCACATGCCACTAGCGTGCCCACTCAATCGAGGCCCCACGTGCTACTTATACACAAAAGCCACAGAAGGCATATTTTTGGGCTTAAGGAACCTAGTAACCATCTGACTGACAATGAGCTCAACCACTCGAGTTGAAACTTATCCTAGGCTAACCTTATTTAGTAGGAATGGTTTAGACTCACTTGATACCTCTACCGTGATTTTAATATTAGGAGCATAATACTAGACATTTTCTTTTCGACCAGTTTCACCCCCATGAAATAGTCAAGCCACTCTATACGATGACATACATGTCCCACACAAACGCACATCTTGTGCTCCCTTTCGATTACACTATAGATATGACCCATTTTCCTTAGAATATACCAAGGAGGCCTATTTTCATTCCATTTGATCTTAACCGCACAATTTTGACCCGTTCCCTCAAACGACTACATACCCATGATCCATGCAAGGCTAAGACTGACTACCCTATCTTGTAGAATATGGGGTCAGTTTGGATTCCATTTATTACCACCTCCTCCATCTTTTCAAAAACCAATTTATGATTTGAAAGGACTTACCCTCCCTTCGTATTCAACCTTATTATATTATTATTTGTTATACTAAGTTTTGTTTTAATTTCGAGGTCAAAATTTCTTTAAGTTGGGTAGGATGTAAACCCCCATATTTTATTCCTAATTATTTTAATATTTTTATTTATTTTTGCTATATATATTTTCGTATTAGTTCATTAGTTTTTAGTTAATGTATGTATATATATATATATATATATATATATATATATATATATATATATATATATACATATATATATATATATATATATATATATATATATATATATATATATATATATATATATATATATTGTATAGGTATTACATTATGCTATTAAATGTGGTCTACATTATTAATTTGGAATTTTAGATATTTTTATTTATATTTTTAAGAATTTTCTAAAGCCACTTTAATTGCTTTATAAGCTGGAATATATATATATATATATATATATATATATATATATATATATATATATATATATATATATATATTTATATATATATATATATATATATATATATATATATATATTTATTTATATTTATATATAATACATATATAATATATATATATATATATATATATATGAGAGTAAGTAAAAAAAAGAAAACGATATTGTAGCTGCAGCTACAGTATTACCAAAAACAAGACCCCACCCCCCTTCGATCACAACAGCTATGCGGCTTGTGTTATTTTTAAAAAAATAAAGGGAAAAGAAAATATTCAAATCTTTGGAGATTTGATTTCAGCCAGGATCTATTAATCCCCGTGAATTCTATCAACCCAAGGTCGACACCCTATCAAATTCGAATTCTACTCGGATAATAGGTATTGAACCTATATAATCCAAATTGAACAAACTGTAGAAGAAACCCTAAAAGAATTCATCTTTGAAGCCCAGTGACCACCCAGAACCTTTCCCACATCTCGGCGCTCGTCCTCAACAGCCTGACCGTGCTGCGCCACCGCCAGGATCGCCGGAGCGCCGCCCCCAACCGACAGCAACTGACCCCCTATTCAGGAACCCGACAGCAAGGTATCCCTCTTTCGGCCTTGATTACATTTCGCACATTTGATCATTTTATGATCCGAAAGTTACTACGTGTAGACAATGTAACCCTCTTTGAGTCCCTTCAAAGGAATTCAGATATAACCCTCTGGTTTGATAGATAACTCGATGCAAAGTCGAGTAAAACTCTGTCTCGAAAATAGAGTATTGAATAACCTAGGAACCCAACTTGGAAGCCGAGTTTCGATCAGTACATTAGGGTTTTAGATAAACTAATTGAAAATAGTAAAAGGCAACATAACCGAGATTAAAATACACTTCATAGAATTATATGTCGTTTATTGTACAGAAAGTAACGTGATGATGAACTTGTGTGAAAAACTGCTCTAAAAATATTAAAAACTTTAGAAATCTTCCCGACACGACGTACGCCCCGATAAACCGGGTGACGTGGTCACGCACTATATGCATCGAAAGACGCCTATGGATGTTGTCGATGTGTGGGAACTGGCGGGACACGATTTCGTTGCATGTGCGCGACGAAATCAGTGCGTATCCGTCGAGATACTCCCGTATTGACCTTTTACAAACTTGACCCTAACTTCGTGTACATTCATCGTATCGAGGCGAAACTTGTGCCAGCTGGACCGAATCAAAATTCTAGTCCTGTATGCCAAGTTTGGTCCAATTCTGAGAAGGTTGATCGGAACGCCAATTTGGTGGGCCTGCGACCCGATCCAATGGGCAAAATTGTGCACGGCTCATCAGAATCCGAAATTAGACATACCGTTCGGTTTGTCTCCTCAAAACCGGATCCGTAAACATATAGTTTGACAACTTTAGAGACCATAGACATTAGCACATATTTTGGTGCAAAACGGGTCCAACGACGAACATCGTTTTGATCAAAAATTACGATTTTTCCTCTATTCCAAAATTGGACTTTTGGACAGTTGTTCCCTAGACATATCTTTTATACCAAACACGTTCGTGATGTTTATTTCAGCATGCGGAGCTCCTTATGGATTTTGACTTTCGTGCTAACGATTCTGATTGTTGGATTTTGCTGCTTCTCGCACCATCCTCAGGCAAGATACCTTGTCTTATTTACAGTTTATATTTAGTTGCATCTTTTTTATTTACTGTATATTTATTTCTTGTTTATTTTTATTTGGATCCATGACTTGTTGTTCATAGTTACTTTACTTTGCTTTCAATTATTTTTTATGCTTGTGTTTTAATATGCATGTGGACCTAGTCTTAGCGGACTACCTTTTGTTAGTGACCCTTGGGAGGGTGAAGACAGTTTGATGTATGGGCTATCCAAAATCAAAAGCCGTAGTAACTGCGTACTATGGTAGTCGTGTTGCGAGGGTCACTAGCCTCGAGCTATATGGACTAATGGGTCACGTGGGCCGCTAGCCTCGAGTTATACCGGCTGATAATATTGGTACTTGACGTATGCGCGTTGTGAGTTGTTACCTTATCCTGGGGGAGTCAGCCTTTACCCGCCCATACATTGAGATGTCTTCTAAATTGCATACTAGATTGGTTAGGTGACCATAGTTAATGTCATGTCACGCTTCATTCTAGTAATGGCACGAGGCAATGTCACATCGCGGAATAGTACACTACCCCTCTTTCGGCCTTGATTACTTTTCGCACGTTTGATTGTTTTGCGATCCGAAAGTTGCTACGTGTAGACAATGTAACCCTCTTTGAGTCCCTTCAAAGGAATTCAGATACAACCCTTTGGCTTGACAGATAACTCGATGCAAAGTCAAGTAAAACTCGGTCTCGAAAACATGGTATTGAATAACCTAGGAACCCAACTTGGAAGCCGAGTTTTGATCTGTACATCAGGGTTTTGGATAAACTAATTAAAAATAGTCAAAGACAACATAAACACTTCGTAGAATTATATTTTATTTATTGTACAGAAATTTACGTGATGATGAACTTGTGTGAAAAATTGCTCTAAAAACATTAAAAACTTTAGAAATCTTCCCAAAACGGCATTCGCTTCGACAAACCGGGCGACGTGATCGTTTACTATAAGCATCGAAAGACGCGTATAGATTTTGCTGACGTGTGGAAACTGACGGGACTCGATTTTGTTGCGTGTGCGCGACGAAATCAGTACGTATCCGTCGAGATACCCCCATATCGACCTTCTACAAATTTGATCCTAACTTCGTGTATGTTCATCGTATCAAAGAAAAACTTGTGCCAGCTGGACCGAATCAAAATTCTGGTCCTTTATGCCAAGTTTGGTCCGATTCTGAGAAGGTTGATCGGAACGCCAATTTGTCGAGCCCGCGACCCGATCCAACGGGTGAAACTGTGTACGGCTCATCGGAATCCAAAATTGGACATACCGTTGGGTTCATCTCCTCAAACCTGATTCGTAGATATTTAGTTTGACGACTTTAGAGACGTAGACATTGGCACACATTTCGGTGCAAAATGGGTCCAACGGCGGATATCATTTTGACCCAAAATTATGATTTTGCCCCTGTTCCAGAATTGGACATTTGGACAGGTGTTTCCTAGAAATATCTTTTATACCAAACACGTTTGTGATGTTTGTTTCAGCATACGGAGCTCCTTATGGATTTTGACTTTCGTGCTGACGATTCTGATTGTTGGATTTTGCTGCTTCTCGTACCATCCTCAGGCAAGATACCTTGCCTTATTTACTGTTTATAATTAGTTGCATCTTTTTTCATTTACTATATATTTATTTCTAGTTTATTTTCAGTTGGATCCATGACTTGCTGTTCATAGTTACTTTATTTTGCTTTGAATTATTTTTTTGCTTGTGTTTTAATATGCATGTGGACATAGTCTTAGCGGACTACCTTTTGTTAGTCACCCTTGGAAGGGTGAAGACAGTTTGATGTATGGTATACCCAAAACCAAAAGCCGTAGTAACTGCGTACTACGGTAGTCGTGTCGCGAGGGGGTCATTAGCCTCGAGCTATGTGGACTGACGGGTCACGTGGGCCGCTAGCCTCGAGTTATGCCGGCTGATAGTATTGGTACTTGACGTGTGCATGTTGTGAGTTGTTACCTTATCCTGGGAAAGTCAGCCTTCACCTGTCCAAACATTGAGATGTCTTCTAAATTGCATACTAGATTGGTTAGGTGACCATAGTTAATGTTATGTCTCACTTCATTCTAGTCATGGCACGGGGAAATGTCACAACGCGGAATAGTGCACTACCCCTTGTCCATGTTTGGTTGTAGGGGTAGTCTACTATTTCGATGATGGGATATTTGGCCGTGTTATGGTTGGGACATCTTACCTTATTTTGGGACTTTATGACATATTTTATATTCAGTTTATATGGCATGATATTATGTATCTTGTTACGTCCCTCTGAGGACCTGGTTATCTCTCCACGTGTGTGCTCTTGTCTTTCGCAGGTGTTCTAGCTCTAGCTGTGATCATCTCTATTTCTTCGAGGATGATTGCACTTGGATCGTCTTCGCTTCGCTCGCCAAACTCATTTTATTTTTCATGTATTTCTTCCCTTACTTGTTGGTAGTGAATATGTCTTCGCCCAACATATTGTACAAAAATATTTTAAAGTTGATTATATGATATCTTTTATTCTTTTATTTTGTGGATGAGATTAGATTACTCTTGGTTTACTGCATTTTACAGCTTATGTATACATACGAGGTGTCCATATATTGGAGTATACTTCGTATGTATGCAGCTGGCATGTCTACGTACTTATTCTTAAGTATTTTATGACTGGGACGTTACATCTTATCTTTCCTACAAGTTATTCTTTACATGAATCACAAGTTGTATTTTAGCATTCCTCAAGTTATACTTTACTTATATGTTTCAAGTTGTACTTCTCTTTTCTTACACTTGCATGGGTTGGAGAAATGTCTAGTTAATATATGATCAAAGTCCATAGTATAGTACATGTATCTGAACTTGACTGCACATTGTACACGTGTAGTCAATGTCGTACCCCCAAGTTGTCTTTATTTACATGTTTTCCTATTATAGCCGAGCACATGTCTACTAGCTTTTCAAATCACTTTACATGTTCATAACACTTGTTATATTTCAACTGCTATTTTCTGTTGTAGTTACATTACTCTTGTTGTCATTTTCATGTTTTTTATATCTTCCATACTTCTCAAATACATGTTTCAGTAACTGTAAGATGTAGGGTTATACTTTACCCTATTCCTGATTGGGTCATTGCAGGTGAATTGACCAAGGAGGAGTTACTTTGTAATTCATACTATGGACCTACCACAGATATGCTAGCTCACATCCCAGAGGATGTTCCTGCTGGAGAATACCCTATAGCTTAGCTTACATCTCATATTTGAACTTGGTTTGTAATTGTGAAACCCGTAATCTTGATTAATTAGAATAATTAATTTAAATACATTTTTATTTTAATCTTGATTGTCCTTGGAAAATTAATTTGATAAAACTTTGGTTAAATAAATTATAAGTATTAATATTGTTATTATTAGTAAGGTTATAATTATTAATATTATTATTATTGGGCTGAAACTATTTTTAAATAATAAAATTGGGCTTTTGGTTGCTGACCCAGACCCGAGTTCGAGCCTGAGCCCAAACCCAAATCCCTTTTTCCTAACTCTATTTTTGACTTGGTTCATAACTTAAAATAAAAAAAAATATATAAAAATATATAATTTTTAGATCTGGTCCAAGTGGACCAGACCTCTTCCTTTCCCACGTTTCCCCTTCTCCTTACGTTACACTCCTTCTTTCACTCTCAGAACCCCTCAACTCCTCCAACTCCTCCCTATTTACTCACACATTCACCACTCTTTCTTTATTAACTCCTTCTCCCACTCCCTGGCTCAACTACACACAGAACCCCCTCTTCTTATTTCTTCTTAAGAGAAAAACTTCATCCCTCTCTCTCACTACTCTCTTTTCTCCTCCTGGAGAAAACCCGACTTCTCCACCTAATCCCTCCGGCGATCTCCCTTTCCCGGTAAACTCTCCGCCGACCACCCTGCGCGCGTGCGACCCCGAGCCCCCGTCCGCGAGCGCACTCCTCCTCGGCTGGCAGCTCTCAGTGAGCTCCTCCTCCGCGCCCCCATTTTCTGGCGAGGCGTGCCCTAGCTCCCGCGGCCATCCGTGCCGCTGCCGTCCGGCGCTCCACCGCGCGGCCACCCGCGACCGCCCCGACCAGCGCCGCCCCTTGCGCGGCCGAGTCCGGCGCTTCCCGGCCATCCGAGGCCGCGCCCCCTTTCGTCCCGAGCGGCCGGTTCCCCGCGCCTCCCCCGCGCCACCCGGCGCTGTCCCTGTTCGCCGACCATTTCCGGCGAAGCCAGCGGCCGTGCGCCCCTCTCCACGCGCGCGTGGGTCTTCCGACCGACTCCGACAGCGTACCCCGCTGTCCAGATCCGCTTTTCCGTCGCCTCTCCGGCGATCCGCTTCCCCACCGCCACTGTCCGCGCGCCGTTTCCCTTGGCCGCGCCCTTCCGGTGTGCTGCTGCCGTTTCCCGCGAGCCAGATCTGCTCGCGAGCCCTCTCCCGCGGATCCCCTCTCTCCCGCAGACTCTTCCGCCCCTCTTCGGTGCGTGGTTGAGTCTGGATCTGTGAAGTTTTGCTGTCCGGGATTCGCGACGTTGCTGTCCAGATCTGCGACCTGCTGCCGAACTTCGTTTCGGGTTTTTCCCAAGCTTTTTCCGCGGCTCCCCGCCAACGGAATTTGGTAAATTCTTGTTAATCACAGTAGTTCGTCCCTCCCGTAGAGTCCATGATGAGAATCGGTCCCCGATTTCCCTTTGGGAAATCCGGTTAGCTGCGTAATATTTTCGATTAGCTGCGTTAGCATATTTTTCCTGTGCTTTATCTGCTGGTTTGGTGTAGTTTGGTTTGTTTTTGGGATTCCCGGATATTTCGGGAAAATTCGGTTGTTTGGGAATTATTCTGGTGGTGTTGGAAATTAGTTTCAGTGGATATTTTGGGATTATTATTTGGGATGGAATATTTACAGGTTTTCCGTGGCGCATTTCCCAGTTTTGGGTTTGTCCCGAAATAGAGGAAGTGCTGCCCAAATTTCTACAAAAAAACTATATTTTATTGATTTCAAAAGTGGCTTTCGAAAATGAATTTCTAAACTGATTTTCGGGCGACGACCGTACCGGTCTGTGGGCCCCGACGAAATGCAAACGCACCGGTCCGACCGGACGTTGTGGTATTAGCTGAATTTTGAAGAAATGGACCGAGTCTGAGACTCTTAGTTTCATTTTAATTATTTTTAATATTTAGGCTATTTATATTAGATATTTAATTCCTGCACTTTAATTATTTAATTTCAGTCATTTTTCTTATTTAATGTAAAAGAAAATTGTACCGGGCATAAGCCCACCCTAGGACCATTAGCTGTGCCACTGTATTGTGTAGCGTAGTTTATTTTATTTTTTTCTTTTTCTGGTGGATGTGATTTGGGTGGTTTTGTTTAGTCGCGTAATCGTAGATTAGAACGTAATTTATTGGTTAATTACGAATTTAATTAAAATGGATAAAATGTTATTAAATAACTAGTTCACGGTTTATCACTAAAAGAAATTGTATTTTTATAAATATATTACAAAACACAAAGTTTTCCAAATTGTAATCGATTCTCGTGTATTTCCAAATAAATCAATTAACCGGCTTAATCAACGCACGTAGTTGCGACGTAACCGTTAGCTGTAGTTTAATACAACCTAAAACCTGACTAGGACATGACTACTAGAGATTGCAACTAGCACACTTAGCTTGGTTATACAACGAATCTGAGTTAAATTCTCAATTGTAGGGTTTCGAGGACTGTACTAGCATCACCCCGGAATCAACAAACGAATCCAGTCAATAAAACAAAGGCAAGTGCAGTTATGTCTATTTGGTAATTTATCTAGTAATTGTTTTATTGCAATTTTAAACCACATTGCTACACGGAACTCTCTCCTAGAGTTCGAATATTGACTCATTGATTGAATCTGATTGACTCGGGATATTGGGGGAGTAGTGTAGCGTCTATGACCAATACCCCTATATTGCATCATTGATTGTGCGAGCTGATTCCTCCTATACACGAGGATAGGCCGGACCGTATCATTAGGATATAATTGAATCATCCCAAGCCGGTCATAGTTCGTTACCTACTCAAATCACATTGTTTTCAATTGTAGAATTATGAAAAATATTGTTAAAGTATTTCAAATTGTTTAACATTGCAAATTTCAAATTATTATTTGAATTATTGGATATTCGTAATTGTACTTTGCTCCCTCCTGACTGGAGACCCAACATTTTAGGTATCAATGATGAGGCTTTGTTACGCGATCCCAAGACGAGGAATTCGAGATTGCTGAGCTGTTTGCCTAGAGTTTTCTTTTATTCATGATGTATAAAAAAAATGGTTTAAGTTGTATCTTTTATTTCATGTAAAAGTTTAATAAAGTTTTAAATTTTCGAATGTTGAGTTGTGACAAATATAGTGTTGTTGTATGGTTACCTGCTACTGAACAGCTTACTGCCGCCGTCTCAACAACGGTGCAGGCTGGGCATGATCCGATTCGACCCAAGCAATTGGGACCGGGTCGTGACATGTTTTTAGTGGTGGCCCATGCAGGTCTGAACAACAACTTAGGAAAATATACCTAGAAACAATTAGAACACTAGAACATCAATTTGTCATGACATAGGACCGAAATATATTATAAATAAATATTTTTGTTTGATTATAGACTGGTAGGATACCTTGCTTATGTTTGCATCCTAAGCCTTCCAGAGAATGACCATTGACAAAGACCAAATCCTGCTGGCGATGAGGTGTCATCTCCGGATCATATCCCATCCCCTCAACCAAGCCCAGGGTCTTTCCCCTCGCGGCTGTTTGACCGTCCGTATAGTGCATCCAGTGAAGTTTTCCCTACACTGGCAATTCCTACCTCATCTCAGACTGAGTTGCATTTCCTTGGTGGAGTATTCATTTTTGTTGCTCCACCAGTACCGGCAATCATCTTCCAAATGGTTGTCCTATTTCAAGAAATCCTGGAGTTCCAGAAAGCTCAAGATGAAGCCCAGCAGGAACAGAAGAATATCACGAGAGAAGACATGAAGAACGTCATGATGTAACCTTAGTTATCCCCAACCAAGTTAGAGCAGAACTTTTGTCCTAGGAAGGATACCCTTGAAACTAGAAGATATTTGGGTCCCATCAAGTACTCTACTTTCGGCAGCCTTGTCGTAAGAAGCTATGGGCTTGTAACTACTGCAAGAGGCCTGGTCATCAGACCGTTAGTTGCCGCAAGAGTTTGGGACAATGTTTGGCATATGGATCTGTTAAACATCGGGTAAAGGATTGCCCCTTATCTTTTCATCATACCAGAATACCTATCCCAGCAACGCCTGTTAGGCCACAATCTAGGGACTCTCTTCCTATCCAGCAGACCTTGCCTCCTACATTAAGGCATAATGCAGACTCAGGGTTCATAGAAGATGAAGGACCAGATCAATGAAGGCTCTAGGATTTATGCAGAGTGGAACTTCACCTTAGGGAGTACCTATCTTGTTTGTGCTCCGGAAGGATGGAACAACGGATGTGCATCGATTACCAGACACTAAAGAACAAGTACTCTCTACCCGGATTGAGGATCTGTTTGTGTGGAGTTAGGGTGTTTCGAAGTTTGACTTAAGATTTGACTACCATCAAATCAAAGTCAGGAAAGAGGACATTTCCAAGACGGCGTTTAAACACCAAGTATGGGTAGTTTTCTCTAGTCAGGACGTTAGACTGACAAATGCTTCTGCTGTGTTCATGAATCTCATGAACAGAGATTTTTTATGAGTATTTGAATCAGTTTATCTTCTCCATAGATAACATTCTGATATATATTCGAAGACTGAAGAAGAGCATGAAGAACATCTGAGGAAGTTTTGGAAACTTTGAGGAAAAAGAAGTTTTATGGTAAGTTATCTGAACGTGGATTTTTCTTTGACAAGGTGGACTATTGGCCATGTTGTCAAGAGAAGAAATTTCGATGGAAGATAGCTGCTGTTGAAGAGTGGTAAATCCCAAGTTCAATTCAGAAGTTTCTTGAACTTGGCTGGCTACTATCAGAAGTTGGTGAAGGATTTCGCCAAGATTGCTGAGCCGATGACGAAGCTCACTCGGAAGAATGAAGAGTTCATCTGAACGAAAGTTTGCCAGGCGGCATTGAGGAGCTGAAGAAGAGACTTACCACTACACCAATCCTTGCGCTACCCGCAGGAACCGGTGGTTACTCAATTTACGGTAATACCTCTGGAAAGGACTGGGTTGCGTTCTTCGACAACATGGGAAAGTAATTGCTTACACGTGTAGGCAACTACAGACTCATGAAAAGAATCATCCCACACCTAAATTTGAATTGCTGCAATTATTTTTACTTTGAAGCTATGGAAGCAGGATTTTTATGGAAAGGGAGTGAAAATATGTACGGACTACCAAAGCCTGAAATATGTCTTCACTCAGGAAGGGCTGAATGTTAGACTAAGAAGATGGCTGAAGCAGATGAAGGATTTCGACATCAACTTGTAGTACCATTCAGGTAAGACTAATGCGGTCGCTGTTGCACTTGGTCGATACTGATGGCGAAGTTCTTAACCAAGGACTAGCACCTGCTAGAAGACATCGAGAAGTTTGGACTGGAGGTTATACTACCTGGAGATAGAAGGACGGAGCTGGATGCTGATTCAGTATTGATGAAGTTCGAGGCTGATGGACAAAATCAAGAAGACGTAGTTTCAAAACGAGGCACTTTGCAGTCTTAGAGATCAAGTGTTGGCAAGAACACTTGAGGGTTTCTAAATTAATCAGCATTGGAACTCTGAAGAATGGTGCGAGAATTTACGTATCGGCTGGCAAACGGAGGAACGAGTTGAAGGAAGAAATGCACCAGTCGCAGTATTCCATATATTCATGAGATAATAAGATGTATCGGAATATGCCTCCATTGATTGGTGTTATGGAATAAAGAAGGACAATTCCAGGTATGGGATTAGATGTGAATTTGTCAACATGAGGAATTTAGCAAGAACAACAAGTTTGTTGGAGCCGCTGGACAATTCGGAGTGGAAGTAGAAGCATATAACAATGAACTTTGAGTAGGGATTGCCTTGTTCCCAAGGAGGGAAGGGCACCAATTGGATTCTAATAAACCGACTGACTAAGTCAGCACACTTTCAAAGTTGGTTTATCCACTAAGAAGTTGGCAGCATTGCACGAGAGGCACATCTACCAGATTCATGGAGTACCGCGGGACGAGCAAGCAGAGAGGTCAATCCAGACACTTGAAGATGTATTGAGATTTTTGCGTCTTAGATTTTGGTAGGTCTTGGGAAGACCAAAATGCATTTGGTGAAGTTTTCTCCTACCAGAGGAACAATCAGTTTTGATGGAGCTGGAAATTGAGGTCAGGTACATCAGGCCATTTGAAGTTTAGGACGAGTTGGAAGTAGCATACCAGTTAGCTCTACCAGCTAATCTTGAGAGGTTGCAACGTCTTCTACGTCACAGCTCAGACGTTACATTTCGGATCCGAGTCACATTTTGGATAATTCAGAACTGAAGATTGGAATCAACCTTTCAGTGCCAGAGAAACCAGTTGCAAGTCTAGTCAGAGATGAGAAGAAATCAGAATTTGAGCCATCACTTAAACTCCTATTCCCTATCTTTTTTTTTTCCATTCTAAATTTGACTAATGCTGCTAAGTTAGCCTAGTTTTGCAAGCTATCTTTTTAAATCAAGCTTGATCATGATGATATTTTATTGGGTGCACCCACTAATATATTGTCTAATCAAGACCGGTGCATGATGGTCTGATCAACCTCGTGTACTTTGGTTCGCTTTTGTATTTTTCTACATGGATGATATCATAAATAAAACTTGTCCCTAAACCGTCTCATCCATGACTGCCTTGAAAATTCTTATTGTTGGACCTGAGTTACGGGCGTGGTACCTGTAGCCGTTTGATTCTCCTACCCTTACTTTAAATTTCGAGGATGAAATTTTCTAAGGAGGGAAGGTTGTGAAACCCGTAATCTTGATTAATTAGAATAATTAATTTAAATGCATTTTTATTTTAATCTTGATTGTCCTTGGAAAATTAATTTGATAAAACTTTGGTTAAATAAATTATAAGTATTAATATTGTTATTATTAGTAAGGTTATAATTATTAATATTATTATTATTGGGCTGAAACTATTTTTAAATAATAAAATTGGGCTTTTGGTTGCTGACCCAGACCCGAGTTCGAGCCTGAGCCCAAACCCAAATCCCTTTTTCCTAACTCTATTTTTGACTTGGTTCATAACTTAAAATAAAAAAATATAAAAATATATAATTTTTAGATCTGGTCCAAGTGGACCAGACCTCTTCCTTTCCCACGTTTCCCCTTCTCCTTACGTTACACTCCTTCTTTCACTCTCAGAACCCCTCAACTCCTCCAACTCCTCCCTATTTACTCACACATTCACCACTCTTTCTTTATTAACTCCTTCTCCCACTCCCTGGCTCAACTACACACAGAACCCCCTCTTCTTATTTCTTCTTAAGAGAAAAACTTCATCCCTCTCTCTCACTACTCTCTTTTCTCCTCCTGGAGAAAACTCGACTTCTCCACCTAATCCCTCCGGCGATCTCCCTTTCCCGGTGAACTCTCCGTCGACCACCCTGCGCGCGTGCGACCCCGAGCCCCCGTCCGCGAGCGCACTCCTCCTCGGCTGGCAGCTCTCCGTGAGCTCCTCCTCCGCGCCCCCATTTTCTGGCGAGGCGTGCCCTAGCTCCCGCGGCCATCCGTGCCGCTGCCATCCGGCGCTCCACCGCGCGGCCACCCGCGACCGCCCCGACCAGCGTCGCCCCTTGCGCGGCCGAGTCCGGCGCTTCCCGGCCATCCGAGGCCGCGCCCCCTTTCGTCCAGAGCGGCCGGTTCCCCGTGCCTCCCCCGCGCCACCCGGCGCTGTCCCTGTTCGCCGACCATTTCCGGCGAAGCCAGCGGCCGTGCGCCCCTCTCCACGCGCGCGTGGGTCTTCCGACCGACTCCGACAGCGTACCCCGCTGTCCAGATCCGCTTTTCCGTCGCCTCTCCGGCGATCCGCTTCCCCACCGCCACTGTCCGCGCGCCGTTTCCCTTGGCCGCGCCCTTCCGGTGTGCTGCTGCCGTTTCCCGCGAGCCAGATCTGCTCGCGAGCCCACTCCCGCGGATCCCCTCTCTCCCGCAGACTCTTCCGCCCCTCTTCGGTGCGTGGTTGAGTCTGGATCTGTGAAGTTTTGCTGTCCGAGATTCGCGACGTTGCTGTCCAGATCTGCGACCTGCTGCCGAACTTCGTTTCGGGTTTTTCCCAAGCTTTTCCCGCGGCTCCCCGCCAACGGAATTTGGTAAATTCTTGTTAATCACAGTAGTTCGTCCCTCCCGTAGAGTCCATGATGAGAATCGGTCCCCGATTTCCCTTTAGGAAATCCGGTTAGCTGCGTAATATTTTCGATTAGCTGCGTTAGCATATTTTTCCTGTGCTTTATCTGCTGGTTTGGTGTGGTTTGGTTTGTTTTTGGGATTCCCGGATATTTCGGGAAAATTCGGTTGTTTGGGAATTATTCTGGTGGTGTTGGAAATTAGTTTCAGTGGATATTTTGGGATTATTATTTGGGATGGAATATTTGCAGGTTTTCCGTGGCGCATTTCCCAGTTTTGGGTTTGTCCCGAAATAGAGGAAGTGCTGCCCAAATTTCTACAAAAAAACTATATTTTATTGATTTCAAAAGTGGCTTTCGAAAATGAATTTCTAAACTGATTTTCGGGCGACGACCGTACCGGTCTGTGGGCCCCGGCGAAATGTAAACGCACCAGTCCGACCGGACGTTGTGGTATTAGCTGAATTTTGAAGAAATGGACCGAGTCTGAGACTCTTAGTTTCATTTTAATTATTTTTAATATTTAGGCTATTTATATTAGATATTTAATTCCTGCACTTTAATTATTTAATTTTAGTCATTTTTCTTATTTAATGTAAAAGAAAATTGTACCGGGCATAAGCCCACCCTAGGACCATTAGCTGTGCCACTGTATTGTGTAGCGTAGTTTATTTTATTTTTTCTTTTTCTGGTGGATGTGATTTGGGTGGTTTTGTTTAGTCGCGTAATCGTAGATTAGAACGTAATTTATTGGTTAATTACGAATTTAATTAAAATGGATAAAATGTTATTAAATAACTAGTTCACGGTTTATCACTAAAAGAAATTGTATTTTTATAAATATATTACAAAACACAAAGTTTTCCAAATTGTAATCGATTCTCGTGTATTTCCAAATAAATCAATTAACCGGCTTAATCAACGCACGTAGTTGCGACGTAACCGTTAGCTGTAGTTTAATACAACCTAAAACCTGACTAGGACATGACTACTAGAGATTGCAACTAGCACACTTAGCTTGGTTATACAACGAATCTGAGTTAAATTCTCAATTGTAGGGTTTCGAGGACTGTACTAGCATCACCCCGGAATCAACAAACGAATCCAGTCAATAAAACAAAGGCAAGTGCAGTTATGTCTATTTGGTAATTTATCTAGTAATTGTTTTATTGCAATTTTAAACCACATTGCTACACGGAACTCTCTCCTAGAGTTCGAATATTGACTCATTGATTGAATCTGATTGACTCGGGATATTGGGGGAGTAGTGTAGCGTCTATGACCAATACCCCTATATTGCATCATTGATTGTGCGAGCTGATTCCTCCTATACACGAGGATAGGCCGGACCGTATCATTAGGATATAATTGAATCATCCCAAGCCGGTCATAGTTCGTTACCTACTCAAATCACATTGTTTTCAATTGTAGAATTGTGAAAAATATTGTTAAAGTATTTCAAATTGTTTAACATTGCAAATTTCAAATTATTATTTGAATTATTGGATATTCGTAATTGTACTTTGCTCCCTCCTGACTGGAGACCCAACATTTTAGGTATCAATGATGAGGCTTTGTTACGCGATCCCAAGATGAGGAATTCGAGATTGCTGAGCTGTTTGCCTAGAGTTTTCTTTTATTCATGATGTATAAAAAAATGGTTTAAGTTGTATCTTTTATTTCATGTAAAAGTTTAATAAAGTTTTAAATTTTCGAATGTTGAGTTGTGACAAATATAGTATTGTTGTATGGTTACCTGCTACTGAACAGCTTACTGCCGCCGTCTCAACAACGGTGCAGGCTGGGCATGATCCGATTCGACCCAAGAAATTGGGACCGGGTCGTGACAGTAATAACTAGTTACATTCATTTGGCTGGATTTGTCTCCAGTTTACTCTTGCTTTGGAAATGTAACTAAGTGACATCTTTGGACTTATTTCTAGTTTATCTCGATATAAATTTTGTGATTAATCTGATTCAATATAAGTTTGAAGATAACTAAAGGTTTAGAATAGCTTATTACGTTGTGTCTCATAGCATAGGCTGGATGTGTCCGACACGTCTCCGAATATTCAGGAGCGGGTCGTGAAAGTATGGTGAAAGAAGATGGATAAAGAAGAAGTCAATTTTTTTAACTATTAGGAATACTTGTATGTTCGTCACACACTTGATGTTGTGCACATCGAGAAAACAGCTTGTGAGAGCATATATGTTATATTGCATAACATTCTAGGAAAAACAAAGGATGGAGTCAATGCTCGTCTTGATCTTGTGGATGAGGATCTAATTAAGGACAGAACTAAAACCTGGTTTTGAAAAAAAAATACCTATTAGTCGCGAGCTTGTTATACATTAAGAAAGGATGAGATGAAGATATTTTTATCAAACATTGTTAGACATAAAGGTTCCTGAAGGTCACTCTTCTAATATAAAAAATTTTGTCACATTGCAAGATTTAAAGCTTTATGGTCTCACATGACATGATTGTCATGAACTAGTTCAACTGCTACTACCTGTGGCAATTCGTTCAATTCTGCATAAATCGGTTAGAGTTGCTATTACTCGATTTTGTTTCTTCTCGAATGCAATCTGCAAGAAAGTGGTGAATGTGACTAAGCTAAACGACATTCAAAACAGTCTTGTGGTCATATGCATGTTGGAAAAGTACTTTCCACCGACTTTCTTTGAGATTATAGCCCATTTCACTCTCCATCTTGTTGCACAAGTCATGATATGTGAATCTATTTTTCTGACATGGATGCATCCATTTGAAAGGTGCATGAAATCCTTGAAGGGTTATGTGCCCAATCATAATCGTCCCGAGTGATGAATTGTAGAATGTTACATTGCAGAAGAAGCAATAAAATTTTGTAGCGAGTATCTATCACATGTTGAGATAATAAGAAATTCTCTTGCTAGGAACGACAACATTAAAGATGGCAAACCTTTGCCTGGAGGTCATCCCATGGCAGTTGATCGTAGAGAATGACAACAAACCCATTTATATGTTTTGAAGAACATTTATAAAATTAAACCTTATTTTGAGTAAACATCTTTATCATAAATTTTCTATTTAATAATTCATTGTATGAAAATTAATAAAAAAATGTATAATAAGTTGTTATAATGACTTGATAGCGAGCATATGGAGTGTTACAGTTACAACGTTCCCTTAAATTTAAAAATAAAAAAGTGGTTGCAGGACAAACACAATCATACATTTATCCATTGGTTACAAGAGAATGTAGTAGTTAAAGCAATATTATTGTAGTTGTACTCTACTTATTCATATGTTAAACAATTTTAATAAATCTAAACATGTACAGGTTGGCAGTGCATTTAATGTAAAAGAAGACATCCCACAAACTGTAAAGATAGCACAAGGACCTAGCCACCACATGCTTAAATGTTCTGTCTATGTTATTAATGGTTGTCGCTACCACACGAAGGATCGTAACAATACTCGAGTTACCCAAAATAGTGGAGTTAGTCTTATAGCTACGACAATGCAGAATGCAAGTTCGAAGGATAAAAATCCCATAGTAGGAGCCATATGTTTTTATGGAGTTATCATAGAAATACGGGAGCTCGATTATCACAGGTTCACAATTCCAGTATTTAAGTGCGATTGGGTTGAGTGAGAGTGTAAGGTTGATAAACTTGGTTTCACATTGGTGGACCTTAATCGAGTTGGTTACAAATCAGATTCTTTTATTTTAGCTTCGTAGGACAAGCAACTATATATTTTATTTAAAAGACCATCTTGATCCTCAATGTTTTATTGTATTGTCCATGAGTCAAAAAGAGTATCTACACAAAGAAGATGATGAAGGCCTAGACAATTTGATGGAACATCATCCCCTTGCTAATGCATCATTGAATACTAGGTTATTTGATGTTGGGGTTGATGATAATATGTGTTATAAAAGGGTAGAATGTGAAGGGGATTGGGTTGATAAGTAAATTTTGGACACAAGTTTATTATCATATTTGAAATTAATGAATTCTATTTTTACTCGTTCGATTACTTCAGTCTCCTTTTACTGATACAACCCACTTATTTGGTTTGACATATATAGTGTGATCTAGCATATTTATTTGTTTGACATATATAGTATAATCCAACATACTTGCATACTATTTCATAGTTTATTTTTGGCCACCTTGCAAACATCAAGCGTGCCTAATATGAGACCTTCCAATAATACCAGAAATAGTACATCAAAAGAGGTATGCATCGTAATAAAGCAGTTATTTGAAATAGGTTTTTTTATGAACAACATCTCTACAGCTGCTCGTAATAGAATCCTTCTACAAAAATGCCGGCATTCAAGTGGTAGGAACCTCCTCCTTCTTCTTCATATATGTTTAATTGCCAAGAGTACATTGTTATAGTACTTTTTGATATCTTAATTTACTACTCATATTAACACACTGTCAAATTTTATTTCTATTATACATATATCTTACTTCATTGAGCAGTCATTACCATACTTTTTATTTATCATAGATTGAAATTTTCTTTCTTATGAGATTTTTAAAATGAACCCATTTCCTTTGTGTTTGTCTCCTTGAAATTGTTGTGACATCTTTAATTACTAGTAGCTATAAGTGAGGTTTACATGGATGTCCATTTGTTTCATTTTATGGGCGCTTCTAGTATCCTTTAACTTGCTAGTGATCACCACCTTGGTGCCTATTGATGTATGAATATTAAAAGGCCAATCTTAAATGCAATGTATGAACAATATATGAAGAGAGCAATTTTGCTCAAAGAGTTGGAAAGATTAGTTTTGTCACATGTTATATTTGAAATTATGAAGAAAGCATTATTTTTGTCACATGTTATAGAGATGAACATGCACGTTTTTGTCACAGGTTATAGAGATTAAACCCCCCCCCCCCCCAAGTGGAGGAAGTCCAAAAGCAAAAAGCAATAAGAGGTCCTACAAAAATGGAGAGAACTATCAAGCGAAGAAGTGATGGTATGAAAAAATTGTCACATTCAATGAGGTCGGACATCCTATTGGGAAGGCTGGACAGAATGTGTCAGTTTGATTGGGGTTATTGCACGTTTTATGATACCCATTACTTATGACGATTGGCGATAAGTCCCTCAAAATATTAAAGACAATGAATGGTCATCGGTGTAGGTAACTTTTACTAAAGAATTTTTTTTTGAGTTTATTGATTAGTTATTAGCTCTAACTTGTAGCACTTACTTCATATGCAGCAAAGTTCTACCGTCCATCTAAGAGCTAAAAGAAATTTAATGTAACCAATGGGTGTTGCATCAAAATAATTTCGGTATACATTAACATATTATACTCTTGCAAATGTGGACAACCTTGCAGTTCTTAAAAATCCACCTAAAACTATGATTTTATCAATCAAAATGAATGGTCCATCTCGTCTTTCTAAGGACTTTCAGGTATCGTACTCTTAAATATGTTTAACTTTGCAACTTCAGAAATTCTTGCTTACCATCAAAATAAATTCCATTATGATTTCAGTCCCGACACGAAGAGCAACAAAGCCGAAGAGGGAAGCATGTATATAACCATAGGCTAAGCCGAAAAGGCTATGCCGGTTTAAGAAAAGAAATTGTAAGTAATCTTATAATGACTTTTATATATTTCATTTGGAATTTTAAGTCATTATTTTATAAAATGTTCATTTTTTCCCTAAATAACATAAGAAAGACGGTACATATCCTAAGGTGAGGAGCAAGTAGATCGATGCCTTTTTTGGAAGCTAACTCGAAAAAAGCCAAACGGAATGTAGCCATATGTTCTACAAAAAGAATATTAGGGGTGATAATGAACATGCTGAAGAAAATGATGCTCCATCGGTGGTTTATGATCCAGCCACACAAGTAATCGTGGATAAGATTGTAAGCAAGTCTAATCTGTAGTTCATTTTCATTTCATTATTTTTGCACAACTTCATATTAAGATTCTAAAATAAATTCCTTTTTTTATAGGATAAAATGAAGAAAAAAATAAGTTAGAGAGAGTTGTTCATTCCTCAAAGTATAGATGCTCTGTGTTATGTTATGGAGAGGCCCGAGAAAAGTGGTCGTGTTACGGCTATGGAAAAATATGTCACCCCAATATCTTATTTCAAACCTCCTAAAGCTTTGAGTAGTAGGAAGGAGGGGAAAAAAGTTGCTTGGTGAGATTAAGAGGAAACATAAGGTGATAAGTAACTTAGTTTCAAAAGGTCTCTATGCTACGTCGCTATCTGGTACCGGTTCCAACTTTTCAGAAAAGGTTGGAACTGTATCAATTCCTCCAATTCCTACCATGAATGTACCGGGTTCTGCTTCCGAATGATCGCAGAGGCCAAGGATTATGAAACTATGTTTAGTTCATCCCCTTTTCTAGCTTTAGTTGCTTAGTCGATAACTTCAACCAACCAAGTTATATGAATGTTATTTTTGCTCTTATGAATTCATACTATATAATCCAACCCACTAGACTGACATACTGTACTACTCTGTAGTAACAAACACACTGATACATATGTAGCATACATCCTGGATTATGCAGTATATAGTGCACATTGATACATGTAATATCCCACACCACATAGTGCATTACGGTGAGTCATTGACTCAAAGAAGTAAGTTGACCTGATGAATGCATTAAGTAGAATCGATGCAAGTGCTATGTTGGCCCGAAAGAAAGTATTGAATCAATTCAAAGATTTAGTAAATGGAAGCGATGCAAAGCATAAGTTCGATACGAATAAGTATTGATTTTTAGTTGGTTTCATGTACAGGTTAAGATTTTACGCTGAATTATAAGAGGTCGATCTTTTACCGGTTTGCAACGGAGTCCGCCAAAACCAAAACATCGTCTCGCAATGAACTGAGACATTGGTACGGTAGGCCTAATCAGTCGGCTAGTTCAACGAAACACGAAGTGTTCGAATGACTATGTCAAAAGAGTTGGCCGTACATCAAAGAATCAAGCTGCGTCGGCTCCACTAAATGATCAAGCGTATCGACATAAGGTGGAAGGACTTTGACCCTTCTTTCTAACTCCGTCATGTCTAGTTAAAATGTACCTCTATATGCTAAGTTAAACGATCGAGTCCACGGACGTGGCTCGAATGAGAGAATTTATAGTGCATGTCGAATGCTAAGAATAATTGAATCGAAACTTACATCAAGGCATGAGTCGTAGAACATCGATGAAAGACATGTCTCCGTGCACGAGTTAGAAGGCTAGAACATTGAAAGACTATATCAACACGAGTGTCTCAATGCACTAGCTGTAGAACATTGAACTTTATCGAGGCGTGCCTCTAGTGCCTGAGTCGGAGAGAAAGAACACATGTCTAGCACATTAAAAGATAAAGTCGGGATGTGCATCAAATGCATAAATTACATAACAATAAACGTCAAGTCATAGAATATCAAATGATATACTTTATGTGTGAAGTAAGAAGTTGTGGCATAAATGCCACTAAATTATCAAATGTATAGTATGCTGCCTTAAAAAAGTTTGGAACCTTCTAGTCGTTCATTGAACATTTACTCGAGGCGACGAAACATTGAAAGAAAGAGTGATAATTTTGAAAGAAATAGTGAGAACATTGAAAAAAAGGATAGAAATGCAAGATCGTATGAGAAATACAAGATGATGTGAAGTCTGAGTTTTGGACTCAGACTATGTTTGCTTGTATGAGTTAGACGCGTATTGCATGGTCAAATGGACTTGAGTATATTGCCCCTGCACGAGTTTGTTTTCCTCGAACAAGATCACCGAGGCGTCGGGACTGTTCGGCCTAGGAGGAATGGTTATCATGCTAAGGGATTAGGTGGCATTGCGAGACCTTCAGTAAGGATTGCAACTTAGGCTGACTAGGTGGCGTCACAATGCCATTAAAAAATATAAGTCCATTCTGGTATCATGAATGCCAGTAATCTTCATATAGATAGGGACCGGTGGACTGAATGGTACAGGCACACAGAGATCCTGCAGAAAGATCACTTATGACATGACAGAAAAAGATGGTAGGCGTATTCATCTTACATCGGTGCAAGGATGAGTACGTCAATGTTGATAAAAAGTTGCCATAAAGTAATACGAGATTGATTTATGTTGGCAGCTTGCTTACACGAATAAATGATAACATGATTGCCATAAAATACATGCTTTACTGCTTTTGAATATGCCATAAAATTGATCATAAGACAAAGATAGAAAGATCACAAGTTAAGCTTCATGATTCATATTTTACTTAATGTCGGTTTAGTAGAGTGGGTCTTAGCAGTATGCAAGCTAACTACAACAAATATGGCCTACAATAGCATGTACAGAATGCTATATAAAGCGTTCTATAGCGTATTCTGTCCGCTATAATTCCCCACGCTATAGTATGTCAAGACATGTGAACGCTATAACATTATAGCGTTCTTGAATGCTGTAGATGGATTATAACGTTCGTGTATGCTGTGGATGGTTTATAGCGTTTGTGAATGCTGTGAATGCTTTATAGCGTTCTTGAATGTTATAGATGGATTATAGTATTCATGAATGTTGTGGATGGTCTATAGCATTTTTGAATGCTGTTGATGAATGATAGCGTTCATGAATGCTGTAGATGGTTTATAGCGTTCTTTAATGCTGTTGATTTACTATAGCTTTCATGAATGCTGTAGAATTTAATAGTTCAAAGTGTTATGCACCAATAGCATTTTAGAATGCTATTATATTTTGATGTTATAAATCTGCTACACAATTTCAATCTGAATAACCTGCTATGTATTACATACATTTAATTATTTAAAAATTTATGCTGAATCGCAATTTTGATTTCAACAATTTCAATCGCAACTTCCATTTTGAACAATCAAGATATAGTAAAGGTTTGTCAAAATAAATAATTCATACATTTTTTCATTAAAACATTCAAGAAGTACAAAAAGTTGTTGTCCGCCTAAAGTGATCGAAATAGTAGTCCAAAATAAATTTTTCATGTAAAGAGAATCCAAGATGTACAAAATGTTTGTAACCTAACGCTAGTCCAAAAATTCAACTAAACCATTCAATTTCCATACAAAATGCCTGTAGGCCAAAATACAGCTCGATCGACTCTTTTCTTCTAGCTTATATCCACAACCATCAAAAATTTATACGCCAACCTACACAAAATTGAGAAGAAAACACATTAGAATTATTATATAAAAAAATAAGTTCACACAAGATCATGTATCCATCACTACAAAAAATATGGCCTACAAAAGCCTGCTCGAGTCGAAGTTTGTCCGGACCGAATTGGCGAGTAATTAGATTCGTGGCCTATGACCGGTCTACTAAATTCGCCCATTCTAACAACAAAATTGGCTTGCCAAATAAGAATACAGATTCAGGAATTTAACTACTCCTTTGGGTTTGTTTCTTGTGGGTTCGTAAGAAGCTTTTAGAATCAAAGTGTTTGGGTGCAGTTTGATCAAAGACTCGAAATAAAAACAACCATTGCTATAAAAGTTAGACATTAGAAGAAAAATATTAAGCATCTGGCTTAAAATGAGCCAAAATCTTTTTCTTTTCTTTTTTTGGCATGGATCACATAGAATATATTTGTAACTGATGGCTATGAGAATCATGGGTACAAATTTTACAAACTAAAAAAATTATGTATATATACACCAGTTTGAATGCAATTCTAAAACACACAAAAATAGGTCTAGATCAAGGTACTAATGTCTGTATGTATCACCAGCATAGCTAACACTTATCTACAAAAAAAGTGTTTTGAGACAATCTGACTTCCTCCTTATCTTAGTGATTCAGAAACTAAATATATTTTACATCAGGCTTAACAAATTATCATAGTAGGGGCATTTTGAATTCTGACATGTAAAGAAACTAATAAGCTCCATATCAAATATTTAAAGGAGGAAATAGGGTACGAAAAAGGAGAAAGCTACCTGCAAAACCTGTAATTCTCCAATGTGCTCTTCCCGTACTGAGATATCAAGATATAAAAAATATGCAAAAGAAAACTACACTTTCTGTTTAAAATGTTAGAATTAACATATAAATAACTTGTTATGCTGATGATAGTGTTGAAACTTATATCAGTAAATAGTCAAATAAAGAAGGTACAAAAGACGTCCTACCTCTGGCCACTCATGCATGAACTGGCACAATTAAAGCTGCTGATCCCTTAGCATCTGAGGTCCAGTATGAGAGCTGTACTAACAAGAATCACAAGTCTGTGAAAGACTTGATGAAGCTACTGTCCAGGAGTGCTCTCCTTACATTTGGTTTCAGCCTTGTCGACCCCAACACCTTTGGTAATAGGAGTGTTTCATTAGAGGAAAAACCAGCGTCAATTGAGTTTATGGTTTCCTCAACAAGGGATGAAGTTTCTGCTCTCCAATCTTAGAATGCTTACAGGATATGGGATCCAGGAAGTAAAAAAATTGGTACTGCAAGCAGTGAGTAAAACAGACCCTCATATTTCCAGAGATCATGTATGTACTATGGATGAACTGTCATTTGACCTTGGTGATAGCTGGCTAAGATGCTTTCCTGAAATTTTTATATCAATAGAACTATCTAACCTTGCAAACATCAATTCAGAAGTTAAGTTTGATGCTTCGGGGAGGCTTGTGGCTAGGTGCAAGTCACTAAAGGTCCTAAAAGTGAATAAGGATGTCTCCATAGAGCAGTTGCAGATGGTACTTGTTAGAGTTCCTCATCTTATAGAGCTTGGAACAGGTTCATTTTTCCAAGATTATATGGTTCTAGCAGAGGCCCAACAAGAACGTGAATTCATTAAATGCAATATGATAGAGAGACCTTTGGGTGAGTATTTCTTTAGCCAAGCTACAAAGAAGGGGACTGATGAGAACACCGGCCTTGTTACTTGCAAACATGGTTTGTTCTTTTTGGTATGGGACCCCAGTTTAACCATACATAGAGAAGCATGCAGCTGTAATATGTTCAGTGGTGAAGAACTGCAGATGGCATGGGATCCAGGTATACCTATCTTTTTGGTTCTTCAAACATCAAATTGTAGAGAGCATCAAGAGGCATCACTATTCAGTATAGGGGATGTTAAGCTCAATAAATGCTATCATAATATAAGACAGTTCAATGTTTCAACCTATGCAAAGAACTGTCATCAAAACAATGTGTTAGAAGGTTTCATGATAACCGTATGGGATCCAGGATCGAAAGCATTTCTACCTTGACCTTGAGACAAGGTCAATTTAAAGGGGTGGGTATTGATATGTACCTAGGAGAGCTGACTGTTGCCTTGGTAGTGTTCTACTCCTACAGTGCCCACTTGATACGTACCCAAGTTCATGGCTTACTGATACTGGACACAATGATGATACAATAAGTGTCCAGTGTAGCATCAGAGCTCAGTATCAGTAACATCAGAGCTTTGTATCAGCTCATCATCTATTTACTTAGTATCAGTAACATCATAGCTTGGTATCAGCTCATCCTCTGTTTACTTTGCAATATTAGATAGTTATAACTGTCATTTTACCAGCCAGCTCACTTGGCCAGCACATCATCCAACTCATCATCTGCTCATTACACTAACCAATCAGTGAGTAGCTGTGACCAACAATTGCTACCTCAGCCAAGAGCCACATGCTGCAATAAATAGGAGAAAAAAGAGTAGATGAGTATTGAAATATTTGTATTCTCTTTTACTTTTGAATTTGCAATTTTACTTACCAATTGTAATTCCTGCATTTCCAATTTCAGCTCAATAAAACCCTAGATTTCCACCAAATTGTTCTTGTTTCATCTGAATTTCTCTGTGAATATGACGAATTATGCTAGGAACTCAAGCATTCTTGGGCAGATGGTTCGAGATCCTATCATAAGATACTATGGCAATGGCTACATATAAGGGTCAAATTGACCTTGTATAACAAAGAAGATTCATAACCTACATAACAATCATTATCCAATCATCCAAGTCTTATCCCATTAAAATGGGATTGTCCGTGGATTACAAAATTACTCCACAAAGAAATTGTAGTTTTTAGGACCTCCCGTCAGCCTGAATTCAACCATTTAGGCTGGTGTTATATGTTTAGCTAATGTAGTCAAACCCAAAAGTACAACTGGCAGGAAGGTAAATCTATAATTTAGGTAATCCAATTTAAGCTCATCCAACCAATGAGCACCCATCACCCCTACACAAAAAGGTCCCTGAAGTCTAAAAATAATCTTGACAAAGGATAAGATAGTTATTTTTGTGTAAATTGCATTCATTTATACTACATGAACATCAAGCACAACTATGATAAGGAACAAAAAATAGCAATTACGATAAACACTCTAAAGTTTCACTCTGAATTCAAACAACCCTAACATAATATTTTGAACTATTCCCTTTTATTGCCAGAAAACCCGCTAAACCTAAAAAAGCGACTTGTTATCTCCTTCCTTAATATAAAATTTGGAGAGAAAGAAACTACATCTTCTAGCAATTCTAGTACCGAAGGTGTTGGAAAAGAAACGCAAAAACCTTTCCCCAAACTAGAGAGTACCTGCGAGAGAACCGAGCAATACAAACGTACGAACCAAAACGCCAAAAACAAACCACGCAGACACAGAGAATTTTTGACGTGAAAAACCCTTGCAGAAAAAAACTACGGGACGATCAGAGTCTAACCCTGAGAAACCTTCACTAATGAAATAAAGGATTACACCATCTACAAACTTCTTCCGATCCAAATTGGATCCCCACAACACTTAGAAGCAAGAATAATGATTACAAGACTACGAAAAATAAGGACGACGAGTAGAGATTACCCGAACATGATCCTCCTTCGAAAAATAGCCTTCAATCCTCCTTCTTCTCTCCCAAAGTTGCAATGGCACTCTTGCCTCTTTTCTCTCTCTTTTTCTTCAATGTTCTGTTCTGATTAGGGTTAGGAATAACCATATATAAATCCCCCAATCCGCAGCAAAACCTGGACCGTAGGATACTCTCCAATGGTGATTAAATCACCCTGAAAAATACTTCAGCCCCAACACACAGAGTTCGGCCAGAACTCTGTCCTGACACAGAGTTCGGCCAGAACTCTGTGTTCTAGCAACAGAACAGTTCTGGAACTGGGAGGCAGAGTTCGGCCAGAACTCTCCCCTGGGGCAGAGTTTGCCCCCCTCTCTCCAACAGCTCCTCTGGCAGCTCCCGAGCTTCTACGTCTTCTTCGACTGGCCTCGTCACCTCCCCGAGCTTCTCTGACACATAGACGATGCTCGTCGCACTCCGGGGTCTTCTCCACATAGGTTGGGAATCCCATCCACTCCAACAAATCTCTTCCTTCACAACTAGGTGGAGGAGGTCGTCATCCTGACGATCTGCCTGCAGTACTCAAACTTCCCCTTCGGTAGAACCTCCATGAGCATGTCCGCTCCATTGTCATCAGTATAAAACTTCTCAAGCGCCGCGTCCTTCTTTTCAACCACATCCCGTATCCAATGATACCGAGTTTCGATGTGCTTGGACCGACTATGAAATGTCTGGTTCTTCACAAGGTGAATAGCACTCTGACTGTCACAAAATAAAGTATACTGCTCTTGCTTCAGCCCCATTTCCTGCAACGGCTTCTTCATTCACAGCAGCTCCTTGCAAGCCTCCGTCGTTGCAATGTATTTTGCCTCCATCGTCGACAAAGCAACACACTTCTGTAACAGCGACTGCCACGATACCGCTCCTCTAGCAAACATCATCATATAGCCCGAAGTAAATTGTCTCGTATCTACATCTCCAGCCATATTAACGTCGGTATACCCAACCAGCTTCGGCTCGTCACCACCAAAAAAAAGTCTCCAATCGACAGTGCCCTGAAGGTATCATAGAATCCACTTGATCGCACTCCAATGTACCATTCCAGGATTTGAAAGATACCTGCTAACAGCGCCAACTGCATGAGCGATATCTAGCCTCGTACACACCATAGCATACATAAGGCTCCCTACAGCTGAAGCATATGGAACTCGCTCCATATCTTCCTTTTCGTCCTCGGTAGATAGAAACTGCTCCTCAGTGAACTTAAAGTGGGCCGCAAGGGGGCAACTCACTTTCTTCGACCCGTCCATACCGAAACGCTGAAGTACACGGTGAATATACTTCTTTTGGGACAAATGTAGTAGCTTGGACTCTCTCTCTCTCTCAGCTGATCTCCATCCCAAGAAAAGTCTTTACTGTGTCCAAATCCTTCATAGAGAAGGCCGCGCACAGTTGGCGCTTCAACTCTGCTATCTTAGTGGCATTCCGACCCACTAATAGCATATCATCTACATAGAGCAATAAAATAATAAAATCATCATCGACAAAATACCTCACAAATACACAGTGATCTGACGTCGTCCGTGCATAACCATGCTCCCCCATAAACGACTTGAACTTCCTGTACCACTGCCTCGGAGCCTGCTTCAGACCATACAAGCTCTTTCTCAACCGGCAGACCAAATGTGACTTGCCCTTCTCACAGAATCCCTCTGGCTGCTCCATGTATAACTTCTCCTCAAGATTACCGTAGAGAAATACCGTCTTCATGTCCATCTTCTCGACCTCCAAGTCGAGACTGGCTGCTAATGCTAGCACCACCCGAATAGACGAATGCTTGACGATAGGCGAAATAATCTCATCATAATCTACGCCTTTTAGCTGACCGTAGCCTTTAACTACCAGCCTTACTTTGTATCGAAGGCGAATAACATCATCTGTCTGCTTCACTCTAAATACCCATCGATTCTTCAAAGCCTTCTTGCCCTTTGGCAACCGTACCAGCTCATAAGTAGAATTGGCGTATAAGAAACTCATCTCCTCCTGCATAGCCTCCATCCACTCATGCCTATGTTCGTCTTCCATAGACTCTGCAAAACTTTTGGGCTCTCTTCCGTTAGTCAATAGCACATACTCACCCGGTGAGTATCTCGTAGATGGTCGACACTTTCCGTCGCTCCTTCTCAGTGGAGCCACTGGTGCTGGCTGTATACCGACAGCCTCCTCCCTTTCAGGAACTGCCTTCCCGGCATGCTCATCTTCCTGAGGGACACCCTGACCACCATCAGCAGGCTGATGATCAAAGTTGGGAGTAACTCCATTGGGAGTAACTCCATGTACTGGCTCCCCCATAACTGGATCCTCTGCGATGTCCTCTGGAAACTGCTCGAAGCAAAATGACTCTAACTCTGGCAATTCCTCAGCCTCAGAAGGCGTCTCAGAATTCTGAGTGTTGGTCATGGTCTGATCCTCGATGAATACCACGTCCCTGCTTTTGTAGATCTTTCTTCCAACTGGGTCGTAGAGTCTATAGCCAAACTCATCCCGACCGTAGCCAACAAAGATGCATCACCTCGTCTTTGGCTCAAGTTTGGTCCTCTCGTCCTTCGGTATATGTACGAAGGCTTTAAAGCCAAACACTCGAAGGTGATTGTATGACGGCTCTTTGCCATACCATACTTTGTCAGGCACATCACCCTGCAAAGGAGCACTAGGAGACAAATTAATAACATAAACAGCTGTGAGAAGAGCCTCACCCCAATAACTGTTCGACAAGTTTGCTTCTGACAGCAAATACCGTACCCTCTCCATCAGTGTCATGTTCATGCGCTCCGCTACACCATTAAGCTGAGATGTCTTGGGCGGAGTCTTCTGGTGTCGTATCCCTTGCTCTCTATAATACACATCAAAGGGACCAATGTATTCGCCGCCGTTGTCGGACCGAACACACAATAACTTCTTGCCCGTCTCTCTTTCAATAGAGGCCTGAAACTCTTTGAAAGTAGGCAGCACCTGATCCTTGGTCTTTAAGGCATAGATCTAAACCTTCCTGGAATAGTCATCAATGAAAGTTATAAAGTAAGAAGCACTACTAATAGATTTTACCTTCATAGGACCGCAGACATCCGAGTGAATCAACTCGAGCAACGCCGGCTTCCTTGAACTTGGGTGACTTTGGAAAGACACCATATTTTGCTTTCCAGCTAAGCAGTGTGTGCACTTCTCCAACTTTGTAGACTTGAGCCCTGAAATCACCTTCCTGTTCACCAAGTAGCTCATCCCCTTCTCGCTGATATGGCCGAGTCGTCTGTGCCATAACTCGGTAGACGCATCACTGACGGTGTTCACCTCCTGTGCCCCCTGTGCGCTCCCCTCCATATAGTAGAGACTGGACTTCTTGCTTCCTCTAGCAATCACCATCGAACCTTTGGAAAGCTTCCACTGACTATTCCCGAAGAGACTGAAGAATCCCTCGTCATCCAACCTTTCAATCGATACCAGGTTGAAACGGATATCAGGGACATGATGAACATCTTTATGAACAAGAACTGCACCCGTCTTCATTCTCAAATGCACATCTCCAACGGCAACCGCCTTCGACACATCTCCATTGTCCATCTTCAACACTCCACAGTCACCTGTTGTGTAAGTGGCAAATAGTGTTCTGTTGTGAGATACATGCGTCGAAGCTCCTAAGTCTACCAGCCAAGAATTGTCATCGCAGGTGGGGTTCGTGATAACCTCATCACCTACGACGATCACATCGCCTCCAAGTATCGAGACCGCCGCTGTAGTGTTCTCATCTTGCTTCCCCTTGTCGCCCTTCTTCTTTCTCTTTCAAGCGAAATAGTTCCGCTTGATGTGGCCCTTCTTGCCACAGTGGTAACACTCTAAGTCATCGTAATGACCTTTGGACTTTCCGCTACTCTTATCTCTGCCACCACCTGGACCCCTGCTTTTGCCCCTTTCGCGGCTCTCTAAAACCAATGCCTTTGAGTGGTGGGATGTGGATGAAGTGCCCTAAGAACGTCTTCGCATCTCTTCATTCAGTACCCCGCTCTTCGCAAACTCCAGACTGACCACGCCCTCTGGAGCATAAGCGATCATAGATACTCGTACGGTCTCCCACGAGTCTGGCAATGTACAAAGCAGCCATAGTCCCTGAACCTCGTCGTCGAACTTGACACCCATTGAAGATAGCTGGTCAACCATGCCCTAGAAATCACTCAAGTGATCCGTAATAGATGCCCCATCTTTGTACCGCAGACCCATCATCGTCCAGATCAGGAACAACTTATTTACCCCGATCTTCTTCACGTACAAAGATTTCAGCTTATCCCATAATATCTTTGCATGCTCAATATTGGCAACGTGGTTGTACACGTTCTCGTCAACGAACTTACTGATATATCCGCACACCTGTATATGCTCGAATTTCAAGTCCTCCTCAGATTTATCACTGGGCTTCTCGGATGCAAATACGGGCAGATGCAGCTTCTTGACAAATAGTAAATCTTTCATCTTGCTCCGTCAATAGTGATAGTTGGTGCCGTTCAGGTTCACCATACGCATCGGCTTCGCGTCCATCTCTTCTCTCTAGTTTTCCTGTCAACTCCTGACACCCTTCTGAATTCCAGAACCTGGCTCTGATACCACTTTGTTGGAAAAGAAACGCAAAAAACCTTTCCCCAAACTAGAGAGTACATGCGAGAGAACCGAGCAATACAAATGCACGAACCAAAACACCAAAAACAAACCACGCTGACATAGAGAATTTTTGACGTAGAAAATCCTTGCGAAAAAAAACCACGGGACGATCGTAGTCCAACCCTGAGAAGCCTTCACTAATGAAATAAAGGATTACACCCTCTACAAACTTCTCCCGATCCAAATCGGATCTCCACAACACTTAGAAGCGAATAATGATTACAAGACTACGAAGAACAAGGACGACGAGTAGAGATTACCCGAACACGATCCTCCTTCGAAAAATAGCCTTCAATCCTCCTTTTTCTCTTCCAAAGTTGCAATGGCACTCTTGCCACTTTTCTCTCTCTTTTTCTTCAATGTTTTGTTCTGATTAGGGTTAGGAATAACCATGTATAAACCCCCTAATCTGCAGCAAAACCTGGACCATAGGATACGATCCAACGATGATTAAATCACCTTGAAAAACACTTCAGCCACGACACACAGAGTTCGGCCAGAACTCTGTCTTGACACATAGTTCGGCCAGAACTCTGTGTTCTGGCAATAGAACTGTTCTGGAACTGGGAGGCAGAGTTAGGCCAGAACTCTCCCCTGGGGCAGAGTTCGTCCCGAACTCTGCCCCCTCTCTCCAGCAGCTCCTCTTGCAGCTCCCGAGCTTCTACGTCTTCTCCGACTGGCCTTGTCACCTCCCCGAGCTTCTTTGACACACAGACGGCGATCGTCGCACTCTGGGGTCTTCTCCACATAGGTTGGGAACCCCACCCACTCCAACAGAAGGTAGCGACAGCAGTAATGAGATATCTTCTCTATATATGTTTCACTTGGCAGAAGTAGGAGAAGACTGTGATGGCCATCTACATCAACAACTCCCCCTTCCCTCAAGCCTCCCTTCCAACCCTTACCGCTTGCCAAAATTAAATTATTGAATTTAGTGTAGAGAGTGAGAGTGTCAGTCTCTCTTTTATGGGGAGGGAAAGAAATCCAACAATTGCAATCTATGTTGCACATATACTCCTTTGTGTATCTATATCTGTATCTAACACATGATACTTTCTCAATAGTTGACACCCATGTTCGATATGGCTTGCCTATGTCTAGGCTCCAAAGAGACTCAAAATGTTGTTGAAAGTGAATTTGTAGGGTGGTGATCTGTATTTGACATATGATACTTTCTCAATAGTTGACACCCATGTCCGATATGGCTTGCCTATGTCTAGGCTCCAAAGAGACTCAAAATGTTGTTGAAAGTGAATTTGTAGGGTGGTGATTGCGCCAAACAACATTGAGATATGAGAAAGTAACATTTGTTTATATATATAAATGGAAGTTACTACCAACCCTTCCTAGTTAATGCTTTAGATGGGTAGGTTCTTGTTCAGCCTCAGAAATAAGGGAATAGCCATGGTAATGGCAGTATGTTGTGTTCCGTGCATGGGTACAAAAAACTGTATCAAAATTTCCAAAGGTTAAAGAAGATAGGTAAATTAATCACATGAATAATCTCTTAGATTGATAGAGAAATTACCTCTGCAACAGTCAAATATTTCTAACACCAACTTTGTAGGATCCTGGAATCTGAAGGGAATCGGTTGAAATAGTAGAACTGCTACAACTTGATATTTCTAAAAACAAAATAAACTATTCCTGGTATCAGTCTCGATTTTTATTACCAAAGAAAATGCATGTTCGGACAATCTAAAAATCGATAGCTTTCAGGTACAGTACTATAAATGAAAATATATGGGCCTAACTCATCAAAATATACACACACAAAGAAATAACCATAACAAAGAAAACCTAATTAAAATCGGTCTTAGTATCAGTCTCGATTTTTATTATCAAAACAAATGTGCAGTACCAATGAAAATGTATGGGCCTAACACATCAAAATATACAGACACAAAGAATAAGACAAAGAAATGGAAGGACACTATGAAAATTAGCATCTACTAAACCCTACATGTTTATTTCTTCCTCTAAACACTAATTAACAAAAAAACCCCAATTATGATAGATTCATAATATTATGATGGTAAAAACTTTCCCAATTATTTAACCTAGATAAAATAAATCTAAGAAAGAAAAACTTAGAAAATGGGAGGAGATGAAGGAGAAAGACACCTAGACGGGGGCAGTGACATTATTGACGACGGCGGTGACGTCGTTGACGGCAACGGTGACGTCGGTGACGACGGCGGTGACGTTGGTGACGATGGCAGGCACGTATGTGAGAAAAGGGAGGGAGAGGGAAGCACGCCAATTGTGGGAAGAAGCCTGAGAGAGAGAGGGAGAGCAGAGAAATTATGGGAGAGAAAGAAAAGTAAGGGGAAAGAAAGTGGTAAATGAAATTTTTAGGGTGAGAAAAGGGAGGGAGATGGGAACTCCAATTTTTTAGGGTGTAGGCGCGTATGTGACCACCAATTATTTTGGGTCGAATCGGTAAATGAAATTTACTTGGTGGGAAATGAAATTTAACACAACACTTTTGAAGTGATGTATTAAGAATGTATAAAAAACGATAGAAAATAAAATCTCAGACAACACTTTTCAAGTGTTGTAGTTAATATCTAATATTATATGACATTTTAAATGTTCTAAAAAGTATTGTTGAATGTATATTTACGATATTTTTAACAAGGTGTCGTAGACAATGATAAATACTTAATTTAACGACATATTTTAGTAGAGTGTCGTCACTACAAAAAATTTACGACACTTATTTATAAAGTGTCGTAAAAAGTGTTGTTATTAACCTTTTTTGTTGTAGTGTTTGTCCCAGAAGTTTGCTACCTCAAAATTTTGGAACCTTTTATAAATAGTGTTATAAAAATTTGTATTTTATATCACGTTTTTTATATAAAAAATGTTATAATAAGCCAAAATTTTCCCAAAACTGTCATGTTAGGGTATGGTTTTGAAATTTTATATCACTTATATATAAAATGTTATAATAATAATTTTGCAAGCGTTATAACAAGGGTTATTTCCTGTAGTGTTATGAGAAATTTTTTAGGGCCGATAGTTATGCGCAGAAGAAGGAATATTATGGGGTTTAGGCTATGTGATTTGTAAATGTTGGACACGAATTTTATAAATTTGTATGCTTTCACGTCAAATATGTTATAGTCTATTTTTTATCATGTAAAATAAAAATCTACACTGCTTTTCCTAGGATTCGAACATCAGATCTGCTTTGACATACAAACATAGAAATAGATAAAATTTATAGATTCTACAGCATTCAGGAAATGCTATAGATATATATATTTTTATAGTACTGTAGAAAGAACGTTATTGTTGATAACATTCTATAGCGGAAACACTTGAACGCTATAGAAAAACTGCTATTATAGGCCTTATTTGTTGATAACATTCTATAGCGGGGACACTTGAACGCTATAAAAAACAGCTTACGTGAATAAATGATAACATGATTTCCATAAAATACATGCTTTACTGCTTTTGAATATGCCATGAAATCGATCATAAGACAAAGATAGAATGATCACAAGTAAAGCTTCATGATTCATATATTACTTAATGTCGGTTTAGTAGAGTGGGTCTTATCAGTACGCGAGAGGATTAGTACTGAACCCCTACTAGATTGCTTGCAGGATGTAGAAAATATACGGAGCTTCGTTTGGACGTATTGGGGCATGGAGTTCCTTAACGTTTCGAGGCATGCGACGACATTGACGGTCGGACTTACAACAGGATGATATGGTCGAGATATAAAAGACATGATGTATGGAATGATGCAATCCTTTGTGGGCTAGAGATATCATGAGTATTGCAAGCCAATCTGGCAGATTTATTTGGGCTATTGAAAGCCTTTGTAATTCTGCTGCTTAGTGAATAAAATGAATTTTCATATAATTTGAGTAACTTTGTCACGATCCGCACCCGCTTTTCGGATACAAGACGTGTCCAAGCCAGCCTACGCCGCAGAGTTGGCGGTAGAACGCTGTCAAGCCCGCAAAAATAAATGCTCAAAACACAACATTTGCTGCTCATTCACATTTCTACATTTATTACAACATTTATAATTAAAGAAAATACATGATTTTGCAATTAATAAAATTGATACAACTGTTATCTATTTCTAGGTCGGCCTCAGCATACCCATGTCTTTCCAGTGCTAATAGTGATTGCGGCTAAACCTGAAAAATGATGGTTTCCAGTCAGGAATGGAACAAGTACACAAACCGGCGGACATGCAAAAATACAATAGAATTAATAAGACATGAAAATAACATATGAGATATCAAAACTGGAAGATAACTGATGACATAGCACGATAGAGAAAAAAGGAAAATAAAAGACATCTACCTATGTGGTGTGAAATATCCTTTTCGCATGTGAACGGCTAGGGGGTAAATACGGCACACTGCACGTGTCATGTGCAGCTGCTATCATTCACGAAAGATACGGGGGATAGTTCTGGGTAGTCCACATGTCTACTAAGATATTTCCCCTCCCGACTACTCCGTGTGACGAGCGTGTCAACAAGCAGCAAGATATATGTATAGACATGAAATGAAAAGACTACTATGAATCGAAAGCAATCAGAAAGTACTTGCCTGAGATCCTTAGCTGGAGAAACCAATAATAATATACCACTCAATGAGCCACAATCAGTCAACACATACAGAAGTCTCCAGATACTAAAATAAATAGTACCAACATTCTCAGAATAGTCAAATTAGCTAGGATTGCCTATCCTTAAGTCCAATTCTGGACACAGGGCAAAACGGTAATTTCGAACAAAAACGATGTCAGCCGTTGGACCCGCTTTGCACCGAAAAGCGTGCCAGAGTCAACGGTCTCTAAAGTCATCAAACTCTATGTCTACGGATCCGATTTTCTGATACGAATCCAACCGTATGTCCAGAGTTGGATTTCGACGGACCGTGCACAAAATCGTCCGTTGAGTGGGACCGTAGGGCCCGCAAAACGGTGTACGATTCAACTGTCTCAGAATCGGACCAAACTTGGAATACAGGACCAGAAAAATGATACGGTCCTGTTGGCGTAAGTTTCGTCTCGATCTGACGAGCGTGCACAACGTAATTAGAAAACTTGCACAGAGGCTGATACGGTGAATTTTGACGGATACGCGTCCAATTCGTCGCACACACGCGACCAATTTGAATTCCGTCAAAGCCCACACGACCATGAAGCCGTTACGCAGCTTTCGATGCTTACGGTGCACGACCACGTTGCCCGGAATGGCGGGACGCACGTCGTGTGGATGAATTTTCATGTTTTTAAAACAGGTTTTCGTCAAAGTTCGGGATTCGATTTCTCGACACGTAGTCGATGGTTTTGACTCCTACAAATTGGGTCGTAGAGCCCAACATGTTGTCTCTAACTTGTTCAAGTAGAATTTCTAGAAGGTTACTAGATCGATCAGAATTGATATTGTAAAGTGGGTTCATGGACTGAGTTACGGCTCTATTTTGGGACAGATTTTTGGTCGACTTTGTGTCGATTTTGCAGACGGGTCGCACGATTATTAAAAACTAACTACTAGTATTTGAAGACGGTTATGTTGAGAGCGTACCGGAAGAAGCGGATTCCAAAATGATTGAGCGTGCGTCGAAAACGCACGGCGCGAAGTTGGCCTCGCAAAGGCTGCTACTGCCCTGCTGCCCGCGCGCCGCACGCGTGTCCGGCCTGCTCCGGTCGAGTCCGGCGGCGATCCAGGGCGGCGCCGCGTGCGTGGGGGTGCACCCAGGTCTGGGGTCGCGTGGCGTGGGCGTTCGTTTAGGGTTTCGTTCCTGATCTCGCTCTCTCTCTATCTATATATACGCAGCGCCCGTCCGAAACAGAGCCGAGACCGAGAGCATTGCTCTTGTTTAGCCGCTGTGTTCGTCTAATGGGCTCGGGGACTGGGCTTTGGATGGAAGGGCTGGGCTGGGCTTTTCTTATTTCTTAGTTAGCTATATAATATATTATAATATATTTTTGTGTAGATATATATATATACACAAATATATATATATATAATATAATATATATATATATATATATAATATATATATATTATAATATATATATCTACCCCCATACATATATTTCGTATATGCATACACGTACACTTATATATAATTATTGATACATATTCATACACCTACATAATATAATATTTTTATATCTTCATACACGTACAATATATATTCAATATATTCATTTATATTCGTATTCACATACACACATATTTATATATATATATATATATATATATATATAATATATTATATATATATATATATATATATATATATATTATATATATAGATATATTTTATATAGATTTATATATTTATATTATATATATATATATATATATATATATATATATCTATATTATATATATATATCTATATAAAAAAAATATATATATATATTTTATATATATAAATATATAATATATTTATAAAATATATTATATAGATATTTTTATATATATATATATATTTTATATATATATACAAACACTTATACACGTATATACAAACACTTATACACGTATATAATATCTATTTATATATGTATATCTATACACACGTATAATATATATATATACACATATACACGTATAATATATATATTTATATATACATACGCATACACACATAGATAATGTATGTATATATATACATAATTTCCATGCATACCTACCATTACAACAATGAATATTCACAACAACCAAAATATATCCTAATAATATATATTCATAATCTAGTATCTCATCTTATAGAAATACATATACATAATATATTTATATATCATTATGATTTAATAAATACAAATCGCCAATTCCTAAATATATACAAAAATACTTGCACTTACAAATGTCTACAAGACCGTATTTGGTCCCACTACATGCCTACCTGGCTTGGATTTGACGTGGGCCCAATCTGGACTGGTTCGGTACCACTGGGTCACCTAAACAGTCAAATAATAATAATAATAAATAATTAAACTATTTATAATGGTCATTTATAACTTGGCCTGGTTTTCCTAGTTAGGACATCATTATGGCTCGGCCTTCCTTACCAGGGCTAATACACTAGTCAAAGCACGCCACTGCACTACCCGTGCCACAATTTCTAGTCACCTTGTACTTAAATTCCTAACTATGACTAAAATCATCTACCGTAATAATTAACTAATTAATTATTTATAAAATCTAAAAATTACCATTCAAACCAATTAAATAATATAAAAAATAATAATCAAAAAAAAATTTCCGGGAAGGGAGGCTACAAATCTACCCACCTTAAAAATAATTTCGTCCTCGAAATTCCAATTCATGACTATCCCTTAGAATTCCAAGTCTACTATCACCTTAATCTCCTCAAATTTAATTTCCCAAAAATATTTTATAACCTCGAATACTTGAGGACTTCTACCCACCTTTGGTCACGCTACTCCCTCAAGGGTATGTCACTAAAATTTTATACCTTCCATCAAGTCGCTAGAGTCATTATCCTTAGATATCTAAGACATATGACATCTATAATTCCCATATATCTATCAAATAACCAATATTCAAAATCAAGCAATATTCTAATATAACTTAAGAATCTCTGAGGAATTCTAGACAGCACGATCATTTGTCACCCCGAAATAGGAAGGGCAGGAAGATAGGGAAAAATAATCGAGAGCGAATATGAAGCTCCCAAAGCGGTAGATCGTATCCAATGATATAGACAATAAGAAAGTTTATAAGCCCAAAAATGCGCTTTCAGTGACTTTTGTGTTTAAGTAGCACAAGCGGCCTCTATCAAGTGGCACACTAGTGGCGTGTGCATAGTGGGCTTCGAGTAGATCACCACCACATATTAGGTCGAAGGAATTGAGTCAAGGTTGAGGCTCTAGTAGAAGTCAGGAAGTATACCGGTATTATGGTAAGGGTTATAGCTAGTCCTTTTAACCTAAAATTCATACTATAAAAATAGGGTACAAGGGAACGGGTTTGAGTGGGACATGATATACCTAGATGAAGGTGGACTCGTCTAAATCTTGCATATGAAATTTGTTGGAAGATAACAACTGGTCTCGTGCTCCGAATATTAATGGCATGGCCGGGGACACGAAATGATCTAAAGGAAAAGTGGGAGTCCATGGGCACTAATTATCGTCCTAATGCAATTTACTCTAATCAATCGGTAATCCTCGTATACCCCAAAATTTTGGGAGGCTCACAACAATCGGTCTCTTGAGAACATGTAGTCTCCTAGGTTGGCATTTGATCAAGGGAAAAATCCGAATCATTCTCGGACTCCAATGACTAGAAGATCAAGATAGTAGGTTTAGTGTCGAAGGGAGGACGAGTAACTCAAGACAAAGTTCCAGTTACAGAGCTGGCCGATAGTAGCTACACTTGCATATACAACTATCATAGCCATGGGAATACTCTGTATTTATCTATCAATTACGAGCTTTCGTCTCTCTAATCGGTGAAAGACAAAACAATTAAAGAGTTCAAGAGAGATGTCACTGAATATAATTTTTGTGATTCAAAAGGCGAATGCATAATTCAAGAGGAATTGTCAAAGCAATCATGGATGAGATCCTGGATACATCTATATCTCAATCCACGTAGGTAATTAGATGAAGAGCGAACCAAATGCATCATGGTTGATCAGACCGTAATACAATGATTCTGATTTAGACAATATGTTAGCAGGCGTCCCCGATAAACATATGTCTTGAATCAAGCTCGATAAAAGAGTAAGCTTGCAAAAGCTAGGCTATAATAGCAGCGTTGGTCAAGGTAGTCAAAATACAAGTATGCAAGATTTTTGGAAGGAGGAAATAGGTAGTTCGAATTTTGAGAGAGTCAAAATCTTACCTGGTGTTCTTGCTTATACAATCTCCCTATAATCTTCCTATCTCTAAGGCTTTGGTCGACTAAGGGTTATGGACTTCTGAATTCTATATTCTAAGTAAACCTATTAGTGTCAGTCAATAACCTCGTCGGTAGATCACAATGACCACATAATCGAGGGGGGAGACCGGCTACAGTACTTCAACTAGTATTGTCTTTAGATCTTAGAGGGCATACATGGCACTTTCCTATCATCTATATTATACTAAACTTGTAATCACATCTGAAGTTATTTCACCGAGAATCATGACTCGCCCGTATACTCGGGCGGTGGTAAACCCTTGGTTCCATGATTCAGCTGTCATATGCCACCAAGTACTCTACCTTATATTGATACAAGGTCAAAGAGGTCGACAAGGATATAATTTTAGCAATAATCCATAACCTATAATTCTTCGAAATGATTTCAATTCTATGGGTTGTGCCTCACCAGTGCGCTGCTGGCTGCAGTGAACCCACTTTCTCCACTCTCAAATAATTGACGACAGTGCGCTGCTGTCTAACCATTATTAGTTAACTAACATTCTTTTAACCGTATCTGTAAAAATTCATGAGCTTCTAGAGATTCAAACAAGTTGACAAAATAAAGCGTAGGTATTTGTCCTATCATTCATAACATTTAAAATAACAGATTTAACAAGGAGGAAATAATTAAAGACGAACGAAATATAAATATTCTAGTATCTATTTCATATGTGTTTCAATGGTTGAGGGAAAATCTCAAATCAATCTACCTCGAGATTCGTATATGGATAGTAGAATCAGAAATTATAAACCAGTTTCCTACATCAAAATAGAATTTAAAACATGCATTCTAACTTATGATATAAGATTTATATCTAAATAAGAAAATTGAACAGTTTATCAAAATTAACGCCTTAATTCTAGGTGAGCCTAATTTACCAAGTGAATAATATATCGACATCGGATCATATTGTCATATCAAAAGTAAGAGTGTACCTATAGGGATCTAACAAGTTATCTAAATTGCATGGCATATCTAATAACCTTAACTACCCAACGGTCAGTTTGAACAAGGGACTCATAGTCCTAGTCATTACCTTAAATCATTTTAATCCTACTTGTGAATGAGCATTTCCTGGGCGCAGGCTCGCAATAGTACGACTATCGTACCATCATGAGTTCGCAATCTTTTGTGAAAACTAACCTGCATGGGCCACCACAAAAACTTGTCACGACCCGCACCCGCTTTTCGGATATGAGACGTGTCCAAGCCAGCCTACGCCGCAGAGTCGACGGTAGAACGCTGTCAAGCCCGTAAGAAATAAATGCTCAAAATACACATTTGCTGCTCATTCACATTTCTACATTTATTACAACATTTACAACATTTATAATTAAGAAAATACATGATTTTGTAATTAATAAAATTGATACAACTGTTATCTATTTCTAGGTCGGCCTCAGCATACCCATGTCTTCCCAGTGCTAATAGTGATCGCGGCTAAACCTAAAAAATGATGGTTTCTAGTCAGGAATGGAATAAGTACAAACCGACGGCAATGCAAAAACACAATAGAATTAATAAGACATGAAAATAATATATGAGATATCAAAACTGGAAGATAACTGATGACATAGCAAGATAGAGAAATAAAGGAAAAATAAAAGACATCTACCTATGTGGTGTGAAATATCCTTTTCGACATGTGAACGGCTAGGGGGTAAATACGGTATCCTGCCACGTGTCATGTACAGCTGCTATCATTCACGAAAGACATGGGGGATAGTTCTGGGTAGTCCACATGTCTACTAAGATATTTCCCTCCCGACTACTCCGTGTGACGAGCGTGTCAACAAGTAGCAAGATATATATATAGACATGAAATGAAAACATACTATGAATCGAAAGCAATCAGAAAGTGCACTTGCCTGAGGTCCTTAGCTGGAAAAACCAATAATAATATACACTCAATGAGCCACAATTAGTCAACACATGCAGAAGTCTCCAGATGCTGAAATAAATAGTACCAACATTCTCATAATAGTCAAATTAGTTAGGATTGCCTGTTAAGTCCAATTCTGGACACAGGGGTAAAACGGTAATTTTGGACAAAAACGATGTCCGCCGTTGGACCCGCTTTGTACCGAAAAGCGTGCCAGAGTCTACGGTCTCTAAAATCGTCAAACTATATGTCAACGGATCTGGTTTTCCGATACGAAGCCAACCGTATGTCCAGAGTTGGATTTCGGCGGACCGTGCACAAAATCGTCCGTTGAGGGGACCGTGGGGACCACAAAACGGCGTACGATTCAACTGTCTCAGAATCAGACCAAACTTGGCATGCAGGACCAAAAAAATGATACGGTCCTGTTGGCGTAAGTTTCATCTCGATCTGACGAGCGTGCACAAAGTAATCGAGAAACTTGCAGGAGGCTGATACGGTGAATTTTGACGGATACGCATCCAATTCGTCGCGCACACGCGACCAATTTGAATTCCGTCAAAGCCCACACGACCACGAAGCCGTTACGCAGCTTTCGATGCTTACGGTGCGCGATCACGTCGCCCGGAATGGCAGGACGTACGTCGTGTGGATGAATTTTTATGTTTTTAAAACAGGTTTTCGTTAAAGTTGGGATTCGATTTCTCGACTCGATGGTTTCGACTCCTACAAATTGGGTCATGAGCCCTATAGTTGTCTCTAACTTTGTTCAAGTAGAATTTCCAGAAGGTTACTGGATCGATCAGAATCGATATTGCAAAGTGGGTTCATGGACTGAGTTACGGCTCTGTTTCGGGACAGATTTTTGGTCGACTTTGTGTCAATTTTACAGACGGGTCGAACGATTATACTAAAAACTAATTACTAGTATTTGAAGACGGTTATGTTAAGAGCGTACCGGAAGAAGCGGATTCCAAAATGATTGAGCGTGCGTCGAGAACGTACGGTGCAAAGTTGGCCTCGCAAAGGCTGCTACTGCCCTGCTGCCCGCGGCCACGTGCCTGTTCGGCCTGCTCCCCGTGTCCGGCGGCGATCCAGGGCGGTGCCGCGTGCGTGGGGGTGCACCCAGGTCTGGGGTCGCATGGCGTGGGCATTTGTTTAGGGTTTCGTTCCTGATCTCGCTCTCTCTCTCTATCTATATATACGCAGCGTCCGTTCGAAACAGAGCCGAGACGAGAGCATTGCTCTGGTTTAGCCGCTGTGTTCGTCTAATGGGCTCGGGAGTGGGCTTTGGATGGAAGGGCTGGGCTGGGCTTTTCTTATTTCTTAGTTAGCTATTAATATATATATATATATCTATATATATATAATTATATATATCTTATACAAAACACAAAGGTTTTTGAATCCTAGGGCTGACTGTGCCAAGAAAAGAGTGGTTGGGATTTAATCTTGGTGAATCAACGGTTGTGGAATTTTATGGGGAAGAGCATATTGGGAGTGGGGTTTTATAGGGAATCCAAAGATGGGGATTTAATATTTTGATGGTTGGGATTTAATATTTTGATGGAGGCCTCTAATGGTGGATGAGCATTATTGAGAGTGTGGTTTTATGGGGAATCCAAAGAAAATTCACATCCAGCTGTGGTTGGGATTTAATATTTTGATGGGGACCTCAAAATTATTATTGTTCGTTTAAAATTGGGGGTCCAAGATTTGAGGGGGAATACCTTAAATGAACCATGCCCTATGGGCAGGGTTATGACTGTATATATATATATATATATATATATATATATATATATATATATATATATATATATATATATATATATATATAATATTAACATTAATTCTTATACAAAACACAAAGGTTTTTGAATCCTAGGGCTGACTGTGCCAAAATAAAGAGTGGTTGGGATTTAATTTTGGTGAATCAACGGTTGTGGAATTTTAAGTGGAAGAGCATTATTGGGAGGGGGTTTATGGGAAGAGCATTATTGGGAGTGGGGTTTTATGGGGAATCCAAAGATAGGGATTTAATATTTGATGGTTGGGATTTAATATTTTGATGGAGGCCTCATAATGGTTGTGGATGAGCATTATTGAGAGTGGGGTTTTATGGGGAATCCAAAGAAAATTCACATCCAGCAGTGGTTGGGATTTAATATTTTGATGGGGGCCTCAAAATTATCATTGTTCGTTTAAAATTGGGGGTCCAAGATTTTGAGGGGGAATACCTTAAATGAACCATGCCCTATGGGCAGGTTATGACTAGTATAATATATATATATATATATATATATAATATATATATATATATATTATATTATATATATAGATATAAATATATACATAAAGATACCAAATATAGATATATATCTACACCCCCATACATAT